>OU015501.1:16257116-16732116 GCA_907164885.2 Dolomedes plantarius
GCCTGTTGATACGTAATGCCACCATCAACAGTTACTTTGAAATAGGCCTATGATCCACACTTAGTATTCAGCGCTCTAAATAATTCCATATTAGATCTTTTGGGGACTGGTATCAAATCTTTGTACAAGTAGCAAAACACGATACGCCATTAGCCGCAACCATTCTATAACAGATCTTGCTCAGTGCCAGATGTATTATCATGCTAGTACTCACAAGACTCATCTCCGTGATATTATAATAGAATTGGCAGTACATAAAGGTCATGAATGTCCGGATAGACTATATGTTGATAGTTTAGTATGGAACCCTTCAAAAGTTGTTATTTAAAATTTAAATTTTATAAAAAATTTGAATTATTCTGGAATAAAATATGTAGCGTATTACAGAAATCTAACCAAACAATCATTTTCTTAATTTATATTATTTTAAAAAGATAAAAAAAATTTAAACTTCGAAAATATTTTTCTTCTAGTTCTTTCAGATATCAAATACTCTGGGTACTTAACTAAATATACATATTTATAACTATATCTTTGACAAATAGTCACTATAGGCAGATAGGATAGCAGAGTGCTTCTAATAGTGAGATAACATTGTATTCCCATACACAGATGATTTCCAAAAAAGGCCTACTGATACACTTGGAGTGAATGGGAGGAGGCAAGTGTGGTCTTTCTAGTATCACAAAATAATATTATTAATAAAACTTAGTTTACATGGTGCACTTAGCTATAAAAATCTCATTATACTCATTATTTTATGTTATGAAGTTTGTTTCCACTAAGAAATCCTGTGCGTATCCCGGTTTATGAACTCTTTTTAATTTTTAGAATGGGGACTTCACTTTTGAAAATAACGTTGTTAGCCTCGAATGATTTCGTGGCGCCATCTGATGTTGATACGGCAAATAAATGTAACTAAAGAAAAATATTTCAATATTTTTCTTGAAATTATTTGTTTGTATTCAAATTATTTATTCTCAAATAAAATGTATGTTGTTTTTAAAAAAAGTGATTTTTAAAAACTGTTTTATACTTTATATATATTATATATCTTTGGAAGTTTGTGAATATAATGTGTTGAACTTAAATTTATTTATTTATTTAATCAGACGAGAACGTTATTGTTTTTATAAAACATTACAGTTGTGCATATACATAAAGTGAAAGGTCATGAACCACCTTTTTTTTTTTTGGGGGGGGGGGGGGCTCAAAAAATTTTTCCCTGGGCCCCAAATGGTCTAGGTACGCCACTGACCTCTACTACAGGAAAATCACATACACCTTTGAAGATTTTTTAAAGAAAAGAAGAATAGTACTTGTATAAAAAGAAAATGATATTTAGGTTAGTTATGGGGATAAGGTTTATATATATCCTTTATACCAGACCGACCGGCAGAACTCCAAATGTGACGACGGCCGTATTACTTTAAGGAAAGCTGTTGTGGGCCACAAGAAGATAAGATAGATGGGAAAATGAAAAATATTTTATGTAACAATAAATTACTGAGGATTTTAAAAATTAACCTTTCAGCGGGCACGCCCGTGTACAAAGTGCAACATTTTCGTAATTTTGAGTGGTTTTTTTTTTTTTGCATGTAAGGTTTGAATGTTCTAAGCAGTTTCTACACTGGTGAAATAAATTAAAAGAATTTGCATATTTTATCGAATTTCATGGAAAGAACTGAACTAAATGCAAAACCACTTCTTCTAGACAAAAATGCAAATCTTGTACGTCAAATACGTAAGCGTACACGTGTGTGTATGCGGAGCCAGTAGAGAAACAGTCTTTATAAGCGCGCGTAAGTTAAGACGAATTTCGTTCGCTAGCACACCTCGGCGAATTTCTTGGTGTTATTTTGCAGCAATCGGTTAATTTAAAATTGTAACAGTGAAAATGAGTAACCACCAACATTTAGATGATGAAATGAGATGGCGAATTGTGGGGAGGCTAGAAGCAGGCCAATCTCAAGTCCAAATTTGTAGAGAGTTCAATTTAACGCCCAGCGTCGTGTGTAACTTATGGAAACAGTTCCAGGATACCGGATCCATCGAGAGAAAGCCTGGTCAAGGTCGTCCAAGAGCCACGACGGCCAGAGAAGATCGCCATTTGTCGATTATAGCGAGGCGTAACAGGAGTGCTACAGCTTCTCAGCTCTCTCGTGACTTGTATGCAGCCACAGGAACCCGTGTATCAAGGGTGACTGTTTCTAAAAGACTTCATGAGAGAGGGTTGTTTGCAAGAAGATCTGCTGTTTGCGTCCCGCTCACTTCTACGAACAGGAGAATCCGTTTATCATGGTGCAGAGAGCATAGAGATTGGAGTATGGATCAATGGGCGACCGTTCTCTTCACTGATGAGTCCCGGTTCAGCCTAAACACCGATTCTCGCCGTACGTTCATATGGAAAGAACCAGGGACCCGCTACCTACCCTCCAATGTCCGCGAAATCGACCATTATGGTGGAGGAGGTTTAATGGTCTAGGCAGGCATCATGTTGGATGGCCGCACACCTCTCCATCTCTTTGAAAGAGGCACTGTGACTGGTGTGAGGTATAGGGATGAGGTCTTGGAGCCCTATGTTCGCCTTTTCAGGGGTGCAGTTGGCCCTGAGTTCATTTTAATGGACGATAACGCGAGGCCACATAGAGCTCTTCTGGTCGACGAATTTCTAGAGAGTGGGGATATTCTCCGGATGGATTGGCCAGCCAGATCTCCAGACCTTAACCCTATAGAGCATGTTTGGGACGCTCTGGGGAGGGCAATTGTAACTCTCAACCCCCCTCCAAGAACCATCCAGGGAATGAAAACAGCGTTGCTGAACGAGTGGAACCAATTGCCACAGGAACTGATAAACTGCCTTATTTCAAGTATGAAATCACGCTGCGAGACCTGTATATCTGTAAGAGGGGACCATACCCCCTATTAACCTATCTATTAACCCATTTTTTTGTTTATTCTGCATCATACCTTCAGACTCCAACGAGTGTTACGCACGATCATGCATGTGTATTAGAATTATTGAATGGTTATTTGTTTTGTATTGTATCAATGTATGTACATATCAAATTTCATTAAAATCGGTACTGTAGTTCTAGAGATAATCGACCAAGTCTGCAAATTCTCTTAATTTCTTACACCAGTGTATTTATAGCTACACCCTTTCTAATGCAGGTCTGATTTTCTGACCCTTGTATTTCTTTCCATTCATTGTTAGTCGTGATTTGACTGCGGTAATCCAGCGATTATACTGGATTACAACACCACAAAAGCAGGAGCTGATGTAATCGATTACATGTGCAGCTATTACACGGTATCCCGCATATCACGAAGATGGACAATCTCATAGTTTTTTAGGTTTTTGGACATAATAGGAATCCATACGCAAGTTGTCCTTAGATCCAATAAACCGGACAGTTTTGAAAAAAGGCGATTGTATCTACATTCTTTGGCCTTTAATTATAAATATATCTCAACATTATCAACCTTTTATATCTTTTCACAAAACACAGAATTATCATTTTCAATTTGAAACAAAAAAAGTGTATTACACATTGGCGGCTCCATGGGGGGGGGGCAGTAGGGACAATTGCCCCTCCCAAAAAAGCCCGGCGTATTTTATTTTTCATAGCCTAAAATTATATAATCGTAGACCTAATACTAAATGAGTTTAAATTTAAAATGAGACGATGTTTATTTCTTTATATATATATATATATATATATATATATATATATATATATATATATATATATATATATATATATATATATAGAGAGAGAGAGAGAGAGAGAGAGAGAGAGAG
This sequence comes from Dolomedes plantarius, assembly GCA_907164885.2. Taxonomy (NCBI): domain Eukaryota; kingdom Metazoa; phylum Arthropoda; class Arachnida; order Araneae; family Dolomedidae; genus Dolomedes; species Dolomedes plantarius. The sequence continues at coordinate 16,260,922 of OU015501.1, forward strand.
AGGCCAGAGGTAAATTCTACAAACTTTTTATTTTCAAGGTATTCTAAACTATTCAGAGCGGAATATGGTTTGTAAATTATTTGTCAGAACAATGTTATACACGGATTAACATGTGTACAACTTGTCAGGTTCCCCATATCTCTTTGTACACTATCGCAAAGATGTAATCATGAGATATTTGTATATTATCGTAAGATGTTACTGTTTGTTCTAGCCTTTTAATTAAATTATTTCAAAATAGTTTATGTACATTTCAAACTTTGTTTTACCCGTGTTTGTGTCACTATATTTTGTAGTAACCTTTTCCTATTTGAATGCTGTGCACGTTCCTAAGTGACATTTGTGATAACAGAAAACTGCATTAAAAAAAAAAAAATTGGCCATAGTGACGATTAAATTTATATATATATATATATATATATATATATATATATATAAGGAAATAACGTAAAACTAAAATATAGGGGGGCTTTTGTTTGTGAAAAAGGGGAATTGGCAGTCAAAAATTATTAACTCACGAAAGTTCGGCATAAAAAGAAGAAGGGTTGTTAATAGCAAAAACTATCAATAGGGGTCGCCACTGGACGGATATCTTTAAGAAGAGATATTTTTCAGGCTAAGCAAGTTACGTAAGGAGATTACATAAGAGAAGTTTGGAGAACATTCGATTGAAGAGTCAGCAAAAAGATTGGGCGGGAGTTTAACAAAGAAAATCTAGTTAGTCGGCACTTAGGTTTGAGAGAGGTAACACGTACGTCTTCATGAGAGATTTAAAATGGGGTGGTTTGCTGAATTTTGTCGGAGCTCTTGATAACTCATGATGGAATAAAAGCCAGTCAACTGAGCTATGTCTTTTATCTTTATTTCGGTGCACGAATGCATTTCATTAATTATAATCCATGACAACGAACTCTGTCATCAGCCGACATGGAAAGTCCTGTGCGGAGGTGAGATTTTCTTTTTAATTTCGGGAAGGCCGACAACGTAAAGCAACCACTCGTATTTTCATTCAAAAAGTGATCTCTCTCATGAAAAATTGAAATTCGTGAGCTCCGAGGTTAAAATATTCTCCTTTAAAAAAAAAAAAATATCGGATTGGAAGCTTTGGAGTCAAAGAGGTTTTCCGAAAATTCTCCAAATTTGTCGATTTTTTATATGCTGGAGCTGAATTGCATTTTCAATCTTGCCCCTTGTCGTAATTTCTGGAGTTATTCTTTTCTGTAACTGAATCCAGGAGACTTTACATTTGTCAGCGAAGAATTTTTGTCAAAAATTTAAATACAAAAATACAAATGGATAAAACGAAGGTTAAGCAGGAATAAAAGACGATGATGCAACAGTTAATGATGATTATGAAAATAAAGATGAGAATAAAGGTGAAATAGAAGCAAGTGAAAAACTCGGAAAAGGAGAAGTTCTAACATTAAGTAATTGCAGTGGACAGACAAGTAACAAGGGAATGTTACGAGAAACACAATTAATATTACCGAAATATGAGACGAAGATTTTCAAAAATATTTTGCCCTGGATAACAGTGTTCGAAGAAAAAACAAATGACTTAAAGCTGGACGATGACTGGAGAAGAGAGAATTTATTAACTTACGTAGACAGTGAGATACAAGAATTTATAATAACGGCTCAACTTTACAGGAAGAGTTATCAAGAAATAAGGAAAAATCTCATTGCCGTTTATTCAAGAAGCGGACAAGAAATGGAAAAGGACTTTAGAAGCATGAAATTGACAGCTAAAGGAAATCTTTTAGAATATTACCAACAAAAAGTGGAATTAGGGAATTCTCTACAGAAAGATGAACGAGAAATTATAGAGGCCATGAATATGGATACACCACCAGCAATGTGCACGCTCCTGAGTTTACAGAAAATAGACTCCCCTACAGATTGGCTTGCTACAGCAAAAATGATTTTCCCATCCATTGCATTCAAAGAAAGAAGAGAAACAAATGAAAAAACAAGAGACTTTGGATGTGTAGAGCAACAAACAGCCGGATTCCAGCAATGGAGAGAAAGAAACAACACCAGACCCAACACCGACTCAAACACAGTGTTTGAGTCGGTGTTGCCAGACCCCAGTCAAGACAATATGAGAGCAACCAAGAAAGAAATTTCTTCAGACCAACAAAAAATAGATATGATAGGAATTATGACGAGCGAGGAAACATCAATCCAGAGCAATGCAGAAACAGAAGGAGCAAGTATTATGAATCCAGTAATTATCACAGACCAAATGAAAACAGACAGGAGAGAAGGTGACTACTAATATCTGCAGAGGTGAGTGACTTTAAAATTTTGTGTCTTTTGGACACAGGTTCTTCAGTGACAATAATATCAGAAAAATTATGTAAAAATTTGACTAATTTAAATGTTCTAAAGCATCAAAAAATAATTTTAATCTAAACAAATGGTCAAATCAACGTGAAAGATGTAATAACTACTAATGTCAGGATTGGAAACATACAAAAAGCAATAAGATTATGTTGTGGACACAGAGTTACCATATTTATTATTAGGTCTTAATGAAATAAGGATGTTTAATTTGTAAATTAATTTTGAAAATTTAAGGATATATCAATGTAGAAATGAAATTGAATTATGTTGTGATTATAAATTTAAAAGTCCTAATGCATTTCATATACAAAATTTTGATAATTGTGGTGAAAAATGTAATGCTTATAATTTGTGTAATGTTAAGAATTTAAGAAATTGTGATAATGTTGGTAAAACTTTTAAAAGTTATAACAGTGTTAAAAATGGTCATTCACTTAAGCAGAAATTTGAAAATGAAAATGTTTGTTGTGATGATTCAAATGTAAACAGTGTTTTAAAAAATGATTGTGAGAAACTAAAATATGACTTAAACCCTAATGTGAGAGAACCAAAAATGAGATGTGAGGATTTTGATATTGAAAATAGAACTGTAAAAAATAATTTTGAGTTTAAGAAGGAATCAGGTATCCCCGATGGTACTCTGAATGATCTTTTTGAAATGCCCGGTGATGTTTTGGAAAGTTTGGCCCCAGAACAAATACCTGAGGACTGGTCAAAATTAGATTGCATTTTAGGGAAATTTGATCAAATATTTTCAAGAGATAAATATGATGTAGGAAAAATGAAATTAGAACCTCAAAGAGTCCACTTAACTTCAGAACTTCCAATATCTCTTAGACCTTATCGTGCCTCACAAACTGAAAATTTAGAAATACAAAAACAAATAAATGAGTTGTTAAAAGCAGGATTTATTAAACCATCCCATTCACCATTTGCATCTCCAGTGACTTAGTGGTAAACAAGAAAGGAGAAGGAAAAACTCGTTTATGCATAGATTATCGTAAATTAAATTCAATCACAAAATTTGATTCAGAACCTATTCCAAGAATAGATGACCTCTTAGACCAACTGACCCATGAAAGGTACTTCTCAATACTTGACTTAATTTCGGGTTATTGGCATATTGCAATACAGGACAAAGACACAAAAAAATTAGCATTTACAACAAATTTTGGACTATATGAGTGGCTCAGGCTCCCCTTTGGTTGGAGGAATGCTCCAAGTGTTTTTCAACGAGCAATTAGACAAATTTTAAACAAGTATCAAATAAAATATGCACTAAATTACTTTGATGACATAATAATTTTTTCTCAAAATTTTAATGAACATATGCAACACTTAGAGGAAATTTTTCAAATTTGTAAACAAGAAAATATCAAACTAAAGAAATCAAAGTGTCAATTTGCAAAGAAGGAAATAAATTTCTTAGGTTATGAGGTGTCACAAGGACAATATTCTCCACAAAATACAAACATTGAGACAATGAAAAAATTGTTACCACCCAAAAATGTAAAAGAACTCCAAAGATTTTTAGGTTCCATAAATGTATAACCAAAAGTTCATTCAAGATTATGCTAAGTTTAAGATTACCACTCAACAAATTATTAAAGAAAGATGTAAAATGGAACTGGTTCTCTGAATGTCAAATGTCATATCAAAAATTAAAAGATGAGTTAATTTCAAAACCAATTTTGACCTTATATAATCCAAATTATCCATGCCACTTGTACGTTGACGCCAGTCAAGAAGCAATAGCTGCAGTTTTGAAACAAAAGCATCCAAATGGACAATTACACCCAATAGCTTTTCATTCCACACAATTAAGAAAACATGAGAAAAATTATGCCATAAATGAGCTCGAATGCTCAACAATTATTGATGCGATTGACAAATATCACTGTTATTTACATGGCCAAAAATTTACAATGCATTCAGATCACTCTGCATTACAATGGCTAAAAAATGTAAAAAATTTAACTGGCAGGCTATTTAGATGGTCATTAAAATTATCAATGTATGATTATGATATAGTGTATATTAAAGGAAAATGCAATCATGAGGCTGATATGTTATCCAGAAACCCTGTAAGTCATTTTGTTAATCAATATTGTTATTTCCTAAGCACAGATGAAATAATTAAAGGACAGTGGAATGATAATATAAATAACATTAAGTATAAAAAATATAATGAAGTCTTAACTGTAAAAAAGAAAAACTTAGTCAAAATTGTAGTTCTGCCATCATTAAGAGTAAAATTAATAAATTCAGCTCATGAAAAATTTGGTCACCCAGGTGTAAAAAAGATGTTAAAGTTAATTTCCCCAATTTACTATTGGCAAGACATAATCATAGACATATCAAATTTTGTTCGTTGTTGTGAAACCTGTCAAAAGAATAAAAAATCAACTCAGAAAAAATTTGGACTGATGGAGCAAGTGCCTGTGGCGAAAGAACCATTTGACTTAATTTCAGTTGATACTGTTGGGGGTTTCAATTATTATAATTCAACGAAAAAATATCTTGTATTGATCATGCAACCAGATATATATCGACATTCCCCTCAAAGAGTGTAACCAGTGAAACATACACAAATTTCTTGAGACAAGTTTTTAATATTAAGGTTCCAAAGCAAATACTCAGTGATAGAAATGCTGCATTCACTTCTTCCAGATTTAAGAAATTTTTGAAGCATCACAATATACGACAATTACTGACCAGTTCGCATAGGCCTCAGACAAACGGAAAGAATGAAAGATGTAATCAAACAATAGTAGCAAAATTAAGATGTAAAGTAAATTCTTCTTCGAAAAAAATTCCCTGGACAAAAATTTTAGAACAAGTAACTTCTGAATACAATAATCAACCCCATTCTGTGACTGGTTTTTCCCCAAACTACCTTTTATTTGGAATTCTACCATATGATTCACTTTGCCCAATACAACTTCATTAAATTACCCACCTGTTGAGGAAGCCAGGAAAATTGCAGTGCAAAGAACTATTCAACACCATAAAATTAATAAGCGAAGATATGATAAACATTTTGTTCAGTCAAATTTTAAAATTGGTGACTTAGTGATGTACGAAGAATTTAAATACCCAAATTCAAGAAAACTAGATCCACCTTATTCAGGCCCCTATACAATTTTAAGTCAACTATCTAATGTAAATTTTGAAATTAACAGACCAAATCAATATACTGGAAAGGCCACCGACATTGTGCATTCAACAAGATTAAGACATTTTCATCCACATAATGAGTTTAAATTAAAATAAATTTGAGTTTATGCAGCATTTCTTGGGGGGAGGGGGGAAAATGAGGAAAGTCTTGTACTAATTTCAAATAAGATTGAAATTGTGAATTTTGAATAATGGTAAAACTATGAAAATTAAATTGTATTTCTGAAATTAAGGAAAAACTATAATATGATTTGTATTGATTTTCTATTTGACTTTAACAATTGTATGATATGAGTTAAAATCTAAATAACTGTTGAAAGAACTTTTTCTAAATCTACATTATCTGAGTATGTTGAAATGTTTGTCACTAGTTTATAATGTTTTGATTTGTATAATAAGCTGAACTATATGTGATATTTGCCCAATTATGACCAACCTCAAGCTCAGAGATCCATTTCTTTTGGTTTTATTTCTTTGTGTGTTGTCTAAAAATAACATTAAAAAATTAAAAAATAAACTGTCTTGATTTAAACTCTCTACTAGAAAACTGTTTCATGTGATGTTTTGGATCTTCTGAGTCAACCACCGATTATGACAAGTCTAATTCTTTTACCTTTTTTAATTTCCCTCTTTCTTGAAGTTCTATACTATCACTCACTTCTACCCACGCGTTGGAAGTCATCCCAATTACCTAATCAGTTGTATATAATCAATTCTACGTGTCAGTCACTTTAAGTGCTGAATTAATCCAAAATAAACAAAATAATGACCAAAGACAGGGTGTGGAATGATCGCTCCTTGTCCTCCCTTTCCTTCAGGTTTCTGTTGACTCATGTTTTCCCCATTGGAATTCATGAGTGAAAGGATTTCCTTTTTCCTCTTGGTTGGCTGGGTGTTAAATCCTTTCCTTTTTCTGGAGTCAGTGAATGACTACTGATCTCTTTTCAGCCTTTCCCAACCTAGAGTTTCAGTGTCGTGCACTATACGCACCAATTTTTCACTCTAAATTTTGTTTAGAGTTGTCAGTTGTGGTTAAGACGGTGGGAAATTGTTGAACCTGCTCTCCTCTGACCCAACTAAGCACTTGTTCACTCAACTACACAAACACACACAAACAAAAACATACACCTTGAATTAAACAGAATGTACACAGATGAAGGAGTGGTACGCAAGTACCAGAAGTTAATAGTATTACATAATGAATCTGTCATTATGTGGTAAATTGTAACTGAAAATTATGTCTAGATGAAAATTGTAAATTAAACTATGAAGAAGTGTTGAATTTCATGTAAGTAAATTTTAAAATGTTGGAAAAGTTTCTATAAGAAAAATGAAATTGATGAAGCTTAAAAATATGATGTGTTATAAATTGGATCCTATGAGAAAAGTCGAATTTGTTATAGTGTCAAATATTAATGTTTTTGCCTCTGAGTCATTACAGAGTCACAAGCTAGCTAAACAATATGGAGGCCTCCTGGGATACGTGGCGCCACAATACATATTTTTCAGTACTTTTGTATTATTTCCTTGTTTTTAAAGATATTTTATTACTATTTTTGAATTTATATGTAAAATGTTTTCTGGAACTGTCCAAATGGCTGGAGTAAGAATGTTATTGGTGAAGAACTAAAAATTTTATAACTAGTCAAAGAACTATAGAACTCCAAGGTAGCCAATACTAGGCATGGACTTGATAAAATTCAAGCATGTGAACATTTGTGTAACTTTAATTGTGGTAGTACAATTCTTACTACTTAAATTGTTGTGGATAATTGATATAAAAAAAAAGAAGGTACTATGGTTAACTATTGAATACTTAATTTTCACATGTCAAGGTAATAATAATGTATATTTACTGATTTAATTTTGTTTTGATAAGTGCTTTAAATTCTTTTTGACTTTTATAGATAATGTTGTGAACTTCATTGTAATGATTAATAATGTGATATATTAGTTTCTGTCTCGACTGGAGACAGCTGTAAGTTGTATTTTTCATCTAGAACTCCTTCATGGTTGTGTACAATAATAATTTAATTTAGAGATAGTTAAGAAAGCTGGCTAGAAATAAGAAGAGATAATTTTAGGTTAGGGATAGTTTCATTCATTTAGGTTTTCATTAAATTTTGTTGATTAGGGACTGCAACCCTATTCAGCAGCATCCTTTTCAAGTAACAATCAGTTGAGTTTGAATTTAATTTTAGTTTTCTCTTCTGGAGACTTGCCGAAGTGAACTGGCCGTTCTTTGTGTGCACGCCTTCAGAGGACGGGGGGGGGAGTTGTAAGGAATAAACGTAAAACTAAAATATAGGGGACTTTTGTTTGGTAAAAGGGGAATTGGTAATCAAAAATTATTAACTCACAAAAGTTCGGCATAAAAAGAAGAAGGGTTGTTAATAGGAAAAACTATCAATAGGTGTCGCCACTGGACGGGTATCTTTCAGAAGAGAGATATTTTTCAGGAGAAGCAAGTTACGTAAGGAGATTACATAAGAGAAGTTTGGAGAACATTCTATTGAAGAGTCAGCAAAAAGATTGGGCGGGAGTTTAACAAAGAAAATCTAGTTAGTCGGCACTTAGGTTTGAGAGAGGTAACACGCACGTCTTCATGAGAGATTTTGAATGGGGTGGTTTGCTGAATTTTGTCGGAGCTCTGGATAACTCATGATGGAATAAAAGCCAGTCAACTGAGCTACATCTTTTATCTTTATTTCGGTGCACGATTACATTTCATTAATTATAATCCATGACAACGAACTCTGTCATATATATATATATATATATATATATATATATATATATATATATATATGAAACAAATTTTAATCCTTTTAAATACTCCTAACAAGCTTTTTCCAAATTCGTTTATCTTATTGCAACAGAATACCGTCCCCTTAACCTTGGATTGCGACCTAAATTCAACCAATATAAATCTATTTTTCCCCTAAAGCTGTTGCACTCGCGGACCATTATATAAGCATTATATAACGGGCATCGCGAGTTCATCACCTCATATGACGCGACTTAATCACGTGCCCGTTTCTGACAAATTAGAAGTTTGATAGACCCGTACTCGGGAGAGAAATTGCGCGATTCAGAGCTCTTTGTGTTCGAACCATGAAACTAACATGACGTAAGTTGAGCCTCCGTCCATATCTCGCAGTGCTCTGCGCTGCCGGGGCCTTTTGCCCGGCATCGGTGGAATTAAACTTGTTATAATCCTACTAGAAGATGTCCAGCATCATTTCGGTAAATAAAATACTATTTTGTGACCTGATATCTCCTTCCATGGCGTTGGACTCAGTTACTCTCTCCATTTGCCAGCCACTTGTGTGTGAAAACAGCCGGACTACAACATTACGGATCAAAACGGAACTTTCCCGATCAATCATTCTTTTGGAGGTATTACATAAAAGTCGCGTTGGATGGGGAGTCCATCCGTAAAAATGAAAGTGAACTGTACATACGCCTAATCTGCAACGCTGTCCAATTTGTGATGATCCGTTAATTTTAAATATCGTTTCTGATGTTGAGTGCACCGAGCCTTCATTTCGCTTGCCCTTGTGCCATGACTACAGAATTGTCAGAAATACTACGAGTTCACCGGCCATTTGCATCGCCCCGCCACAGTAAAGTTGAATAAATATCAGTAAATTAACATAATCTATCAAGTAAATAATGGCTTAAATTTTGAACAGAGTATGAGTAACTTTAATATGTTTTCTTAGAGATATTTCATAAAATAAATTGATAAAGAACAAGGGGATGAACAATAAAAAATAAGAAAATTGAATTTTTGAATATATAACTGTGTATTGATAATTTGAGATTTAATTTACTAATTTTGATATATGATAATCATCTCATTTATTGTGCATTTTAGTTTCAGTGATTGATTTTTAACGTTTAAAGTTACCAATTTTGATATATTCCATAACATTTAGTGTATATTTTTGTTTCATTGAGTGATTTTAATAGTTGTAGTTTACTAGTGATTTAAAGTTATATTTAATTTTTGTGTTTTTGTGGTACATTTATTGCAACGCGTTGGACGTTGACTAGCAATACGAACTGAGAATGTGATTAACAAAACAGGGACTGAGATTTATTAACCTCAAATGAAAAATTTCAGGAAACAAATTCTCTCAAGTACCACAAATCATTTAGTGCATTTTTTGAAGTGTTTTAAGTGTTTTTGATGTTCTTATTTTATAATGAATATTTTGATATTTTTATTTTATAATAGTAATTTTGATAATTTTGAATGTTGATGAATCTTGAATTTTTTTAAGATATTGATAATTTTTGTATCCGGATACTCGAGACTTGAAACAATACCATACTACCCAGTCAAAAATATGAAAGTAATTGTGAATTCCTGATATATGCTAAAGTGATCGTGATTTCTCTGCCATGACATTTTTATACTAATTACTAGACTGTGCACTCTTCTAACTTGATTTGGATATTGAAGAAAATTAATGATTTAAAACAATTTGCACCGAATTAAATGAAACAAATTTTTCTTCCGGTAACCTAACCTCAACTTAATTGAAATTTAATTCCTTGTGAGTCGGTTCGACCCCGACCACAAATATGATATAATACAAATCCCAATTGAGTCGGTTCAGAGCCCGACTTTGACCCAATGGGGCCCTGGGCAAAGCAGACTTTGGGGGCCCCCTCCAAGTACAGATCAAGAGGGGAGTACAGGCCTCCCCCCTCCCGGACCAGGTTTCCACATGAACATGTGGGACACTCACCCAGGTTCCCCATAAGTTGGGACCGGAAATTCAAAAAATTTTCGACCAACAATTCAAAAATTTGAAAAATAATTACAATAATAATAATAAGAGTTAATTTATTAATTTAATTTTTAGTGTTAATAAATAAATACATGAAATTTTGTTTTGAAATTCAAAATAGATCAGCCTGAAGTTATTACACCCCCCCCCAAAAAAAAAATTAAATAAACCAGAAACACCTATAGATGTAAGTATGCTTTTACTATAGTGGGTGCACTGTGTCCCACCCAGGATTTTTTTCTGTATCTCCCATTGCCCCCATTTACTGTATAAACCAAAAACTACATTTTCAAAAATATGTAAATTTAATATGAAATTAGGTGGGCCCCATAATTTTGTGGGCCCTGGGCAAGTGCCCCACTTGCTCATGCTGAAATCTGGGCCTGAGTCGGTTAGACCCCGACCATAATTTAATTTAATAATAATAAATCTTTGTGATTCGGTTCGACCCCGAACGCAAAATAATCCTCAAACAACCCAACCAATGGTAGCTCAGTGGGCCTGAATTTAGTGCGTTTTCGCCGGGTCTCTGCGGAATTTCACACCGTAGATTATCACATTTGGAGACCTAGGCTAAGTTCATTGCTCCAGTAGTGTAAATCCATTTCTCCCCAACTTAATAAAATTAATGTTGAGTGTTTTGGTTGACGGAGAATTTTAAAACAACAAGAGAATTATTTTTAAAATCTTGTTTTTTCTAATTGAACTGTATTTTTAAAATTTATTTTATTAATTTGTTTCCATGGTGCATTTGAGAAATTATTACAGCTAAATCTTTGAAGATATTAACAGAAATTTTAATAATTAAATTTAATAACCACCATGAAGCCTAAACCTGAACAGCGACCAAACTCATGAACCAGAGATCCAATTCCATTTTTATTTTATTTTTTTTGGGGCTGCATAACACCTCTTGACTCCATTTTTAGATGGTTAAACTTTGAGTGTCGTCCAAATAAAGAAAAAAAATTTATCTTTTAAACTTTCTCTTAGAAAAACCTATAATGTATAAAACCTCTGGATCTCATGAATGTAACCCGACTATGACAATTTAAATTTTTCCTTCTTTTGAGAGTTTAAGTACTTATTTCATACAAAAACAAGTGTTGTAATTTATTGTGTTCCTTAATAAGTATATTTTTTCATTCCATTCTAAAGTGTATATTCAAGTTTTGTGAACATTGACCTACTAACATACTCATCTTAACATGTAACAAGTGTATTGATATTTTTATTTTATTTTGTAATACTTTGTGATATATTGTATGATATTGCCATGTCTGGTGCGAACACAGAGGTGACATTCTAATTTCTAAAATCCCAAAACAAAAGTTTCAAAAATTACTCCTCAAAAATTTTATTCCCAAATTTAATCTTTTTATTATACGCGGTTCTCGCCTGATGGAGAGCCTTGCTGAGGGAGTCGGCCCCTCATGCAAGTCTTTTCCGGAGGGGGGGAAATTGAAACAAATTTTAATCCTTTTAAATACTCCTAACATGCTTTTTCCAAATTCGTTTATCTTATTGCAACAGAATACCGTCCCCTGAACCTTGGATAATTATAGTTACCTCGGCCTAAATTATAGTTATTTATATAAATCTATTTTTCCCCTAAAGCTGTTGTACGCGCGGACCATTATATAAGCATTATATAACGGGAATCGAGAGTTCATCACCTCATATGACGCGACTTAATCACGTGCCGGTTTCTGACAAATTAGAAGTTTGATAGACCCGTACTCGGGAGAGAAATTGCGCGATTCAGAGCTCTTTGTGTTCGAACCATGAAACTAACATGACGTAAGTTGAGCCTCCGTCCATATCTCGCAGTGCTCTGCGCTGCCGGGGACTTTTGCCCGGCATCAGTGGAATTAAACTTGTTATAATCCTACTAGAAGATGTCCAGCATCATTTCGGTAAATAAAACACTATTTTGTGACCTGATATCTCCTCCCATGGCGTTGGACTCAGTTACTCTCTCCATTTGCCAGCCACTTGTGTGTGAAAACAGCCGGACTACAACATTACGGATCAAAACGGAACTTTCTCGATCAATCATCCTTTTGGAGGTATTACATAAAAGTCGCTTTGGATGGGGAGTCCATCCGTAAAAATGAAAGTGAACTGTACATACGCCTAATCTGCAACGCTGTCCAATTTGTGATGATCCGTTAATTTTAAATATCGTTTCTGATGTTGAGTGCACCGAGCCTCCATTTCGCTTGTCCTTGTGCCATGACTACAGAATTGTCAGAAATACTACGAGTTCACCGGCCATTTGCATCGCCCCGCCACAGTTATCAATACACACACACACACACACACACATATATATATATATATATATATATATATATATATATATATATATATATATAATGTATATAAATATAAACAAAGCAACAAAAGCAAAAAATTAAAAAGGCGGGCATAGAGTATATATATATACACTCAAGAGCCAAAACATTATGACCACCCCTACATTTTGCAATGAATTCACCTGGATGACGTGGAAGGCACGTGATCAGGTGGAAGTGGTATTTAACTGCTGCTGGAGAGTCTGAAGAATCATTCTTTCACTTACTTCTGTGTGTGATGGGAAAGGCTGCGGATCTACGCGACTTTGATAGAGGGCAGATTGTAATGGCTCGAAGGCTCGGAACAAGTATTTCCGAAACTGCACGACTCGTGGGTTGTTCGCGACCTACAGTTGTTAGTACTTATGCAAAGTGGATGAATGACGGTGAAACCAGCAGTAGACGACATGGTGTTGGACGTCCACACGCTATCAAAGAAAAAGTCGTCGGAGACTGTCTCGCATGGTGAAGCAAAACCGGAGCCAGACAGTGGCTCAGCTGACAGCCCAATATAATGCAAGGCCAAGTAGAATAGTATCGCAGCACACTGTTCAGCGGACACTGTTGGATATGGGGCTACGCAGCAAACGTCCAACACGTGTGCCTTTGCTGACCAAGCGTCATCGCCAACTGCGCCTGCGCTGGGCCCGGGATCATCGCGACTGGTCCATGGATCAGTGGGAGAGAGTTGTCTAGTCAGATGAATCACGGTTTGTCATTCATCACGCCGATGGCCGTGTCAGGATACGCCGTCTTCCAGGCGAACTGTTGCTCCCTCAATGTACAGTAGGTCATACACAGGCCGGTGGTGGCGGTATTATGCTTTGGGGGACGCTCTCTTGGGCGTCTCTGGGACCCGTGGTTGTGGTAGAGCAGACCATGAATGCTACAGGGTATCTGAACATCATTGCGGACCAGTTGCACCCTTACATGGCCTCTGTTTTTCCAGCTGGAAATGGAATGTTCCAACAGGACAACGCCCCGTGTCACAAGGCTAAAATTGTGTTGGAGTGGTTCCAGGAACATGATGCTGAATTCCAGTTAATGTCCTGGCCGCCTAACTCACCGGATCTCAATCCGATAGAACACATTTGGGATGTCATGGGACGGCAGCTCAGAGTTCAAAGACCACCAATTCGCAATATCTCGGATTTGCGTGACCGTTGCTTAAACATCTGGTACAATCTGTCTCCGGCCATCTACCAAGAACTTGTGGCATCCATGCCAAGGCGGGTTGAAGCTGTGTTGCGCGCCAAAGGTGGGCCAACTCGTTATTGACAGGTGGTTATAATGTTTTGGCTCTTGAGTGTATATATATGTGTGTGTGTGTGTGTGTGTGTGTGTGTGTGTGCTTGTTTATAACTAATAAAATTTTCAAAGATAAGAGTATTTTGTAACAATAACATTCTGAAAGATCTAAAAGAGTGAATTTTATTTCATCTAAATTTTCATTTCATTAGAGTAAATATTTGCATTAAAGAACTTGTGAAATGTTATATAAAAGTTTTATAATACAGAAAAAAAAATGAAGTTGATAATCCTTTTTGTACAGAGAATGATTGAAATCAACTTTTGCTTATTTTTGATTTCTGATAAATGTGTAAAATGAGATATGAATGGATGGTGTGAGATTTATATTGTACACGTATAAAATGTATGCTCTGATATCTATATGTACGTATGTTTTTCCATTTTTTTGTAGAAAAATTTAATATTTTTTTTGTTTGCTAGGTAATATTTCTTTTGATGGTATTGCTATTCTTTTGCTTTGTTATATTCCTTGTTATTATTAATGTTTTTTTAAATAAAGTTTATTGTAAAATTACTTTAATTTTTTCTTTCATTCCACTCGATGAAGCATACATAAGTGTTGCACTGAAGTCAAAAATTCAGTTTTTATGTTCAAGAGATACTATTATAGATCATAATTACAAGAAGTTTTTATTTTATTCATTTAAATATTGGTGGCTTTTCAATAAAGTTTAACTTTAAAATCTACCCCACTTCCTCTCTGTCAGATCCTCACGTTTAAAATATCGGCTTTTAGTTTGTACTTAAAATCTCCATAATCTCTATGATGTACGTATTCTATTGTTTGTATATACTTCTTGAAGTTTTACACTATTTGTTTAGCAATATACATGAATATTTTAAACAAATTTTTAGGTAATGCTGATTATCACTAGGCTGAATTTAATTTTAAAATTACTACTCTGAAACTAAAATTCTTGAATTCGTGCATTCTCCAGGAATACATGCAGCTGCAGCATCATTAACCTTTACATTTTCTACTATATTTATATTTCGTTGGGGATGTGGCCGATTATTATCATTAGCCCCTTAAAATCGTTAAAAAGATAACATTTAAAAATCGAACGGAATATGGTTAAGGCTATTTCTTTCCTTAATTAGCAAAGACTTGTATCAGAACACGTTCGTTCTGAAAGGTTTTGTCTAGCTTATGGCTCGAGTCTTATAAGAATGGGTCATACAGATGGATCTGTGACCAAATTCTGTTTTACTTTTTGTATTTTCCTTCGAACGCGATAGGCATTTACCCATATTCTGATCTGTTCTGATTCCCATATTCTGATATTCTGGAATCGCGGCGAGATTTGGGGTTGGAATAAATTTTTCAGCCGTCTAACCTGCTTGCTAGTGACGGAGTCAATGTGAACCAGACCTAGGGCATTGACGGATTCAACATTTAACCAATCATAGACCTTCCAACAATTAGCCTCGAAATTGTAAAGGTCTGAGTCTGGTTAAAACTATTTCGATACGAGTAACGCTAACGCTAGGAAACGCTGGGAGACTCAATGTAACCGAAGCTTCTCCCCATATCAAACATCTTTCACGATATACGAACACTTGCTGTTCCAATCGATTGTAAGTTAAGGGTTGTTCACTTTAACATTTGACAATGTCAGCTTATTGAAAAATTTCTATCCACACATACTATTCAGCTCTCTGGTTTAACACTTTTTTGGATGTGACCGACTGACGCAATTGTTGACAGATGCAATGTGAACAGCTAGTTTTAACCATGTCTCATGTAATTAGGCATGAATAAACCATTATAAAGAGGAATGTGGTGATCCATTATTACACATGAACATACAGCAATGTATATGATACATATATTTATTTAACAGTTTTATCAAATTATTTCGGGAGCTTTTGTGATTACCGTCTGATGCAGGTAACAATTAAAGTGGACGATAAAGTCTGTGACGTCCAGTGTACATTCTAATATTTCAGATTTCCCCTTGGGATATATTTCTTTTCCTATCAGTTGTTTGTTCAGTCTATTTAGTTGTTTACCTCTATTTCTACTTGCTCACATCAACTGTGCACCCATGACGTCATGGTTCTAAATTGAATTTAAGGAGAGGGAGATGGTAGAATGAGTATAGTAAAATTATTATAGAAAACACCCCCATCCCCTGGTCTCGCGAAGGCAGTGATCTCACCGATTGACATCATACCAATGAAGACTTTATGAAAGCTCATCCTAAAGTTTTTTCAGTCCTAGAGAACAATGCTCTGCCAAATACATTGCAAAAGAGAACACGAGAGCAGATGTTTTATGTCACTCGGAAAAGCGATGAGGTCACCGAAACCAGAGTACGACTTTATCATTTTTTCCGCCGCTTACTGCCAAAAAATTGCATTAAAGACGTCATTAATTCATCCTCAATGTCTATTACTCAAAAAAATCTTTGCCCAGAAACCCGAAAATATAGTGATGGCGCAAACAATTTCAGGACAATCCAACGTACCCCTCACACTTTTGGTGCCGCAGAGCCAAAAGGATACTGGTATTTGCGAGAATTTTAAAATCCCAAGGAGAACGGGGCGATACGGTCTCCGCCGATCTCACCGAATGACGTCACACCAATGAAGACTTCTTGAAAAGGCTTCCCAAAGCATTTTTTAGTCCTAGAAATCTATGCTCTGCCAAATGCATCACCAAAACGAACACGGGGGAGCAGGTTTCAAATTACTCATGAAAGCGATGGCGTCACCGAAACCGCCTTACGAGTATATCGTTTCGTTGGCAACTTACTAAAAAGGAGTAGCACTAGAGTCATTAATTCATCCTAAATGTGTATTACTCCAAAAGACGTCTGCCCAGAAACCCAAAAATATAGCATAGGTGCATATTCCGTATTAGCCGTGAAAGCCACAAGGTCATATAATCGAAATTACCGATTTTTGCGCTACCAAAGAAATATGGTGATTTCGGGGTGAACCCACCTGCCCCTCACTCGACGGATACCGCAGAGCCTCAAGGACACTGGAATATGCGAGACTTTTAAAAATCCTGAGAACGGGGCGATACGGTCTCCGCGGATTGTTGAAGGAGAACCCTCTAATTGGACGAGTTTCTGCCCTTTGTAGAAATGGAGTTCACGGTGGGCGAATCAAGATATGACTTTTAATCCCAAAATTATTTATGATACATTTATTTCTACTGGGACACACCACACATTACTATACATTGTTTATATAATATAAATTCACATAGATCGATAAAAATCACGTGCAAGCCACTTTCTAAGAGGCTAGCTCTATTCCACACGTCCTCTTACCTTGGAATCAAGAGAGAGAGTGCTCTCTCAAATTAGTCCCTATTACATCCCCCGTCCAAAGGGTTCATCCCCTTCCCCCGCTCGACCACAGCCAAGCTGGCAGTTCTGGTCAGGTGGTCATCGGGGAAGAATGACCATTCGGAACCATTCGTGACACCGATCTCACTGAATGACGTCATACCAATGAAGACCTCTTGAAAGTGCTTCCTAAACCTTTTTTAGTCCTAGAGAACTCTGCTCTGCCAAATGCATTGCAAAAACGAACACGGGGGTGCAGTTTTCAAGTAACTCGTGAAAGCGATGACTTCACCGAAACCACCGTACGAGTTTATCGTTCTTTCGGCCCTTGCGTACAAAAATCACTAGAGACGTCATTAATTCATGTCGTCTCTAAGTCATGACGTCATTAAGTCATGACGTTCGGGTGTCACGATGTCTCTAGAAACCCGAAAATACAGCGTTGGCGGAGATTCCGTATCAACCGTGAAAGAGGTGACGTCAGATTATCGAAAATACCGATTTTTCTTCTCTCTATGGAAGAAACACAGTTAGGGATAATCGAACATGCCTGTACGCGCCGAGCTCTCCCCCTCCCAGCCCGGTGTTGTGCTGATCACGTGACACGGTGTTGGAACAGGGGTGAAAGGCGAGATTCGCCAGTTGGCCTCGAGGTGAATGTCTAATACGGACGTTGAGTGAGGTAGCTCCTAATATGTGTGGAGCACATGGCTTTTAGGATGTTAAATAAAAGAGTTTAAAAAATTTACAGTCCGCTATTTAATTGAGCTGTGTCGACCATAGTTTACATGGTCCTACCTCGAATCCGGAGCGCGAGCCTATGATGTGATTTGTGGTGTGTGCTGAGAAAAAAGTATTTTGTGAAAGCTAAAAAGGCTCTTTGTGTGCTGAGTAAAAAATGTTCAGCGGTGCAAGAAAAGAAGATCTGAAGCTGGTTGCCAAAGAATTAGGAGAATCAGTGACTGAGGATATTACAGTAGGTGAGCTAAAAGATCTTATTCAAAATAATGTTCATTTTAAAAATGATCCAGAGTTTGTTAAAAATTATTTGACTTCCATAATATCCGATCGAAAGTCCAAAGAGGCAAATAATGTAGAGTTAGAGAGAATAAAATTGGAAAGAGTCAAGACAGAGCTTGAACTGGCTCGATTTCGTGCCGAGGCAAGGAGTGAAAACTCCAATCCAAATGATATAAGTGAAAAGCAAGAGTCATTGGATTCATTAATTAAAAGTGTTAGGACATTAACTGTGAAGGTTCCAAGTAAACCCAAAGCTTGGGATTCTTTTTTCCTCCTTAGAAAGAGCTTTTGTGACAAAAAATGTACAAGCTAGATTTAAAGCTGAAATTCTGCTGAATTTGTTGGGAGAAAAACCCTCTAACATTATTATTTACATTAATGACAATGAGCTTAGTGATTACGATAAAGTGAAATCTATTGTGCTAAGAGAATTTGAACCAACACCTCAAGTTTGCTTAGAAAACTTTCGTAACGCTCAACGCCAAAATGAATCTCTTGTGCAGTTCGCATCGCGTTTAATAACGAGTTTGGATTATTATTTAAAATTGAGAAATGTGTCTGATTTTAAAACTCTTAAAGAATTAATTGTGTCGGATAAATTATTTCAATGTTTAGACAGAGAAACTGCAGCCCACATAAGTATTAAACAATCTGACAGTTGGTTTAACCCTTTAGAATTATCAAAGGAGTGTGACCTTTTTTGTGCTTCCCGAGGAAAATCTCTCGTCGAAGCTACTAGTAGTAAATTTCCAAAGAGTAATAACTTTAATTCTAAGTGCTCAAAAAATTCTTCTAAAGTTTTTGTATCTAATGTAAAAGATTCTAAATGCATTTTGCGTAATTCTGAGAGTCATTATCTGTATAAATGTACAAATTTTATTCAGAAATCTGTTAATGAGAGAGTAGATTTTGTGAAAAATCATAACCTTTGTTTCAATTGCCTTTCTTCTAATCATTCTGTAAAATATTGTAAATCTAAGTTCTGTTGCCCTGAGTGTGGCAAAAGGCATAACGTGATGTAGCACTTTCGAAGAGAAGACCGTCTTAAAGTTTCCCCGGTCAGGGAGAATTGATGAGTCAGAACCCCCATTGTTGACTTCTGGTTTAGCGCATTCCTTCGCTTCCTCTAGAAACGTAGATAAGAAAACATCAATGGTTTTCCTGAGTACCACGAGGTGTTTCATAAAAAATAGCAGTGGTGAGTTTGTAGAGTGCCGCTGCCTTCTTGACGGAGGATCGATGTCAAATTTCATTACAAAGAATTGTGCAGATAAACTTAATTTAAAAAGGGAGAAAATTAATATTGTAGTATCTTGTTTAAATGACGCATCAATGACAATTAAGGGGTGTATTTCTACTACAGTTTCTAATAAAGTAAAAAATTATGAGAGAGATTTAGAATTTTTAGTCACTTCCAAAATTACCGATCTCATACCTTTTAATCCAATTAATGTTTGTATAGAAGGATCGGAAAATATACGTTTAGCAGATTCTGAATTTAATGTCCCTGGTAGTGTAGACGTATTGTTAGGTGCAGAGGTGTTCTACGAGTTATTAACCCGAGAGCACTCGCGCCCAATTTCGAACGCAAGAACTCGCGCCGGGTATCTCATACCCTAGTTCATTTCTGCTATTTAAATATCAATTAATATTATTTATATGCAAACCTTACGTAACTAAAGAACATAAGATAATAAATTAAAGATTTTTTAGTGAATTTTAATAATACTTACATTTTTATAGACAATTTTTACAAACTACATACTGATGTTCAACACAGACATTTTTCCCATTTTTGGCACATAAACTTTGTTTTTCAGTCCTTATTACTTAGGCAAATTTAACATCGTTTATATTTTGTCTTGAGTTTTTTTGCAGGCGGTTCATTATTAGTGATTTCCAGTTCCATTGAAGGGCTTGAATAAGTTGTTTTTGTTTGAGGCACCATCATATTTAGCATGTTGCTATTGAAGAGAACATTCCATGCATCTACGCGAGAAGCGACATCTCTTGAATAATTTGTATTACCTGGAAGCTTGATAATTACGTTCTTTGAAGGCTTTCTTACATTTTGCCAGTATTTTTTCTTCAGCCATTTTGTAATTTTATCTTTACCAATATAAAAATCGGCTGTTGACAGTGAACCTTTATCTTCGGTTTCTGTCTCAATTTCAGTAGAAGAATCGTGATTGCTACAGTATTCTCCATCCTCAGAGGCATATTATCTTGGGATAAAGCTTCATTATCACTAGAAACAGTCTCTAAAAGGTGTCGCAATTGTTTTATTTCCTCGTCGTAATTAAAAAATCGCGCCATGATGCACTAAACTGACAGAAAGAAAAGGAAAAATCTGACTGACGCGAGGACTCGGCACGGGTATGACATACCCGTCGAAATATTTTTCTCAAAATCTATTTATTGAGCAGACTTAGTTTTTACCCCGCTGAAAGAATGTGACCTTGAATATAGCTACACTAAATTTCGGCCTAATCCGATAAGAAGAAGATAACAAAAACATTGAATGAAAATGGATTGGGTATGTCATACCCGGTGCGAGTTCTCGCGGGTTAAGGCCGGGTCAAATCTATCCACAAAATTCTAATTTAATATTACAAAATACAGTGTTTGGATACGTCGTGAGTGGTAGGGTACAAAGCTTTAAAAAAGATACGCATATTCATTGTGGTGTAGTTATTCAGAGTAATCTAGATAAAAGTCTAAACAGAATTCGGGAAGTAGAAAATATTGAGGAGGAATTAGTAAAAAGTAAAGAAAATAAAATCTGTGAGGAACATTATTCGCGGATTCACATGAGAAATCGTGATGGCAGATATGTGGTGACAATGCCACCAAAAGAGGAGCCTACATGGGTAGGAAAATCTAATGAGATAGACTGGAATGAGCAAGGCCCAGTGAATGAAGAAAAAGAGCGGCAGATATTCGTCGAATCTCTGAGCAAAACAAATAACATTGACATCGAGAGATGCATTTTCACCCAGAAACCAGAGAGGATCGAGTTTCATGGCTTCGTAGACGCCTCCGAACGAGCTTACGGAGCTGTGATCTATGCCAAATCAATTTCCAATTCTGGAAAAGTGACAGTTAAATTGATTACGAGTAAATCAAGAGTTTTACCAATCAAACGGTTTACCATTCCGGCGCTGAGTTGTGTGCAGCTGTTCTTCTAGCAAAGCTGATGAAGAACACCCTGACTGCATTAAAACTTGAAGTGTCCAACATCAACATGTGGAGTGACTCCATGATAGTATTAGCATGGATCCAGAAAGAGCCCATATGTCTAAAGACGTTTGTGACAAGCAGAGTCGCCACAATTCAAGAACTGACACCCATGGATCAGTGGCACCATGTCCCATCTGAGCAGAATCCGGCTGACCTCATTTCCCGATGACTAGACCCAGCAGAGCTGCCCCAGAACGAGCTTTGGTGGAATGGTCCCCTGTTCGTGAGAGAAGATGAGTATCCCATCAAAGTGATTGCTGTATCAGAGCAGCAAATTGACTTTAATTGGGAATTTAAGAACTCGAAAAAGTGCATGTCTGTTGTGAATATTCCTGGTAATACATTTGTGCATAATATAATTAACCTTAGTAATAAGTATGTTAAATTTACCCGTATTTTAGCATTTGTATATACATAGATTCGTAAGCAATTGTAGAAACAAGGAGAATAATAGTGTTGGTCCCTTGGATCTTAAGGAGATTGAGAAAGCTGAGATTTTTCTCATAACCAGCATTCAAAATGAGGTATTTCGCGATGAGATTAAAAGCCTAAAGAAAACAGGTAAAGTTGATTCCAAGAGTCAAGTGAGAAATCTTATCCTTTCATCGATGATAAAGTATTACTTAGAGTTGGAGGTAGGCTAGTGAATAGTGAGTTAAATATTGATCAGAAATTTCCCATTTTGTTGCATCCGAAGAGTAAGCTAACACGCTTAATTTTAGAATATTATAATGTAAAATACTTGCATTTAGGCCCACAGGCCTTGTTATTTCAAGTTACGCAGAGGTTTTGGCCTATAAATGGTCGTAGAAAGGTAGTAGATGAATGTATCACCTGTTTCAAAATAAAACCTATCGTTTGTCAGCAATTTATGGGTAATCTGCCCAAAGAGAGAGTGAGAGAAAACTACCCATTTAATTGTTCTGGTGTGGACTTCAATGGTCCATTTCTTGTAAAGTTTAAACACGAAAGAAAGGGCATTTATCACAAAATATATGTGGCCATATTTGTATGTTTTGTTACCAGAGCGGTTCACTTAGAAATTGTAAGTGATCTGACCTCACAAGCGTTTATTGCAACGCTAAAGAGATTTTTTGCGAGAAGAGGAAAGTCCTCTTACATATTTTCTGACAATGCCAAGAATTGTGTCGGAAGCAATCATGAGTTAAAAAGATTGCATAATTTGGTCAACTGCCCAGATGATCATTTATCTGGCTATTTGTGTAATGAGAATGTTAACTGGATATTCCTTCCACCTAGAGCGCCACACTTTGGAGGCCTGTGGGAGGCGGGAGTTAAATCCTTCAAATACCATTTAAAACGTGTCGTTGGTAGTGCTAAATTAAATTATGAGGCATTTTTAACAGTAACTACTCAAATCGAGGGCATTTTAAATTCGAGACCTTTAATGCCAATTTCTTCTGATATTGATGATTTGAAGGCTTTAACTCCTGACCAGTTTCTTAGTGGAAGATCTATTAATTCTATTGTTGAACCTGATGTAAGTGACATTCCAGATAACAAATTGAAGTTGTGGCAAAGAACCACGAAAATGACTCAATTAATTTGGAAGAGGTGGAGAAATGATTATCTGAGTTCTTTGCAACAAAGATCAAAATGGTATTTTGAGAAAAATAATGTTAAGGTTGGCGATCTAGTTATCATTAAAGAAGATAACCTGCCTGTTTGTTGTTGGCCACCAGGTCGCATTTCTGAAATTTTTCCAGGTAAAGATAATGAGTACGAGTTGTCAGTGTCAAAACTCAACGTGGTGTTTTCAAGAGACCTATATCTAAAATTTGTTTATTGCCTTTGGAAAATTAATTATGTAAATAGATTGTATTTGTATTATGCTACATATTTTTGATTAATTACTTGTTTTGCAATATGTATTTTTTCCTGTAATGCCGTGTAAGTGTAACAATTTTTGAATGTTATTTGAAACATTGCAAGGCGGGGCTGCATGTACGCTCCGAGCTCTCCCCCTCCCAGCCCGGTGACGTGCTGATCACGTGACACGGTGTTGGAACAGGGGTGAAAGGCGAAATTCGCCAGTTGGCCTCGAGGTGAATGTCTAATACGGACGTTGAGTGAGGTAGCTCCTAATATGTGTGGAGCACATGGCTTTTAGGCCTAATTTTGTGATGTTAAATAAAAGAGTTTAAAAAGTTATACAGTCCGCTATTTAATTGAGCTGTGTCGACCATAGTTTACAGTGGCCTTAACGCGTCTGGTGCTGGACAGCCGAAAGGATACTGGAATTTGCGGGATTTTTAAAATCCCGATGAGAATGGAACGATACGGTCTCCGCCAATCTCACGGAATGACGTCACACCAATGAAGACTTCTTGAAAGGGCTTCCTAAAGGTTTTCTAGTCTCAGAGAACTAAGCTTTGCCAAATACATCACAAAAACGAACACGGGATTGCAGGTATCAAGTTACTGAGTTAAAGCAAGTTAAAACGAGGACGTCAGCGGAACCGCCGTACGTGTTTATTGATTTTTAGGCACCTTATCGGCGAAAAGTAGCACTAGATAAACCTGTAATTCCTATTAAAGGCTTATTACACCAATCAATGCCGTATTTACGTATAAGCTAAAAAAAGCTACAGTTTAGGGCCTCGCAATCAGCGGGGGCCTCAAATAAAAAACAAAAAAAATATTAAAATTGATAACAAAGAATATCTCGTAGAAAAATCACTCAAATGAAGTCAGACATATCAAGATGATAATTTCTAAATAATTTTAAATATGCAAAATGTAATATTAAAATCATTTTTGACGCATTGTAAAAGTGATTGGGATATTTTGTCTTCTGTTCTTTACAAAAGCATTTATTTCAGAGTTTTTTAAATGTCGGCTAACTTCAAAGAGTATCTATCGAATAATTTTTGAACACTCTTAGGGCCTGTTCACATAGGAGTCCGTTGCGTTGCGTTAGGGCCTGTTCACATAGGAGTCCGTTGCGTTGCGTTAAGGAAAAGATGACGTCGAGACGAAAATAAACCAATCATTAAAAATCTCATTGCTAATCGTTTGGAGGCATATGATTGGTTTATTTTCGTCTCAACGTCATTTTTTCCTTAACGCAACGCAACGGACTCCTATGTGAACAGGCCCTTAATCTTAAATAGTCCTTTCAAGTCAGTTTTCCCCAGTTTCATTGTCTTTCAACTTTCCCTACTTTTACCGTGAAAAAGGCCCCAGGGAAATAATAGAACAATGCAAAAGAACAATGTTATGTATCTGGCAACAGCCAGATTAGAGAACCTTCCAAGCTGTGTGACGCGCGCGTGCTTTTTTACCTTTTTGGGTTCCGTAGTTTCGTATTGTACATGTTCGGTGTAGTTGTTGTTATGCTCGTTCGTGCCTGTGTATCTTAATGCTAATAAATGTTCTTTGCGTGTATGTAAAACGAATCGTATCGTCTCTCGGTCTACCTGGCATACATGACAAAAGAGTTGGCGACGAGGATGGGATCTTCGAACATTAATTTTGAATCTTATGATGCGTCTGTGGAAGACTGGTCCAGTTATGTGGAACGTTTAGAATCTTACTTCGTTGTTAATGGGATCGAAGATAAAATGAAAGTCCCTGCTATTTTAAGCCTTATGGGAGCAACAACGTATAAATTGTTAAAGAATCTGGCCACTCCGAACATTCCTTCTGAATTGACTTATCAAGATATCGTAAAATTACTTTCGGAACATTTGAATCCTAAACCACTAGAGATGACAGAACGGTTTCGTTTCTACAAGAGGAAGCAATTTGAAGGTGAGTCCATTGCAAATTATTGTGCCGAATTACAAAAACTGTCGATACACTGTAACTTTGGGAACAATTTAAGTACGATGCTTCGTGATAAATTGGTGATGGGTCTCAAAAACGAAAATATACAGAAAAAGCTGTTAGCAGAGGATAAGTTAACATACGAAAAAGCTAAGAGCATTGCATTCGCAATGGAATCTGCTCAGAGAGATGTGTGTGAAATTCAGAATCAAATGGTATCGATAAAAAAATTACATAGTTCGCAAGATAAAACTATCAAAAAAGATTTTTCTAAATTTAAGAAATCTGAACCTACAAAGAAGTTTGATAAATCTCGGAAATGTTACAGATGTGATAGTACTCAACATTTAGCTCACGAATGTAAGCACAAGAACACTCAGTGTAGGAATTGCTTAAAGAACGGGCATTTGGCAAAAGTCTGCCGCTCAAAACGTAACGAAACAGTTAAACAAATAGAATCTTGTTCTGAAACTGTACCAGTTAATAGCGTTAAATCACCACGACATGCAAGGGATAAGATTTTATTAGAAATTTTTGTTGAAGGGAATAAATGTTTATTTGAATTAGATACTGGAGCTGCTATTAGTTGTATGAATGTGAATGAATTTAAGAAACTTTGTCCGGATGTAGCCATTAAGCCTACCAAATTATTGCTTAGGAATTTCGATAATTCTATGATAACATCAGCTGGCCAAGCAGTGGTGCAAATTCAATACAAAGATCAAATTAATACAGAAACTATTTATTTGGTACATGCAAAAGTAAACGCAGTTTTTGGTCGTGAATAGTTGAGAAATTTCCAATTAGACTGGAGCTCAATTAAAGCAGTTCGGGTTGAAAATTGTAATTCTCGAACCAATAAATTAAATATCTTGCTTCAAAAGTATGAGAAAATTTTTTCTCCGGGTATCGGGAAACTGGAAAAGTTTTGTTGCCGTCTTCAAATGAAACCTAATTACAAACCGGTATTTTTTAAACCTCGACCAGTACCATTTGCTTTAAAAGAAAGAATAGAAACTGAAATTAATAGGTTAGTTGCAGAAGACATCATTGAGCCGGCGACATATAGTGATTGGGCTACACCAATTGTTCCTGTTATCAAACAGAATGGGAACCTACGAATCTGTGGTGATTATAAGGTGACTATCAACCCGGGACTAAAAATTGAGCAGTATCCTTTACCCCGTATCGAGGACATTTTTGCTGAACTGTCAGGAAGGGAGTTCTTTACTAAAATCGACTTATCTGAGGCATACCTTCAAATGTTAGTTGATGAGCAGGACCGACATCTATTGACGATCAATACTCACAAGGGTTTGTTCCGTTACAAGAGAATGAATTATGGTATAGCCTTAGCTCCGGCAGTGTGGCAGAGAGCCATTGAACAAGTTTTATCAGGCATCGCGGGGGTACACGTATTTTTAGACGATATTACCGTAACGGGGAGAAATGATCAAGAGCATTTTGAAAGGTTAGAATTAGTACTACAGAGACTAGAAGAATATGGTCTCAGAGTAAATAAGCGGAAAAGTGAATTTTTTAAGAAATCTGTGAATTATTGTGGTCATACAATTGATAAATTCGGCCTCCACAAAACACAAGAAAAAATCGATGCAATTACGAAGGTACCAGTTCCAAAAACTGTATCTGATTTGAAGAGTTTTTTGGGTTTAGTCAATTACTACGGAAAATTTATTCCCAACTTATCTACTCGTGTCGCTCCTTTCAATAATTTACTGCAGAAAGGTACTAAATTTTTGTGGACTGCAGAATGTGAAAAAGCTTTCAAGGCATTGAAACAAGAAATTGCTTCAGACCGAATTTTATGCCATTATGATCCTAAGTTACCTCTTGTATTACAAACTGATGCATCACCAGTTGGAATAGGAGCAGTTTTAAGTCACATTATGCCAGATGGTTCAGAAAAACCAGCAATGTTTGCATCAAGGTCATTGACTAAAACGGAACGTAATTATTCGCAGATAGACAAGGAAGCATTGAGTATCGTATGGGGAGTAAAGAGATTTTATCAATATTTATTTGGTCGACATTTTGATCTCGTAACCGATCATAAACCCCTAGTATCAATTTTCGCACCTAATCGTAGTTTACCATGTCTATCAGCAACACGAATGGTTCATTATGCATTTTTTCTCCAAGCATTCAGTTATACAATCAAGTATCGAAACACTAAGAATCATGGCAATGCTGATGCACTTTCACGGTTACCACTAGCAGTTGACAAGGACTGTGAGTACTTGACTGAAGCAGACGTGACAAATATTTCGCAAGTTGAATTAATGCCTGTTACAGCAACTGACATAGCTAGAGCTACTAAAATTGATAGGAAATTGTTCGAACTGTATGAAAGTTTAAAATCTGGAACTGAATTACCTGTGCCTTGGAAAGGTAGAGAATCTGAATTTTCATTGCAAAATGGTTGCATAATGTATGGTCATAGAGTATGCATTCCTGAAAAGTACCAGAATCAAGTTTTGGAAGAACTTCATGTTGGACATCCTGGAATTGTCAAAATGAAGGCCATAGCTAGAAGCTACTGCTATTGGCAAGGTATTGATGCCAGTATAGCCAATTTTGTTCAGAACTGTTCAGCTTGTATCGCAACGAGGAACGAACCAGCAAGGATAAATCGACATCCGTGGGAATGGCCAAATGGACCTTGGCAAAGGATACACGTTGACTACGCTGGTCCTTTTATGGGGAAAATGTTTTTTGTAGTCTCTGATGCATATTCGAAGTGGATAGAAGTCATTCCGATGAAAAATATTACAGCTAGTTTTACAATTCATCATCTTCGTATTCTTTTTGCTCATTATGGAATTCCCTTAACTTTGGTTAGTGATAACGGCGCAAGTTTTACTAGTTACGAATTTCGACATTTTTTGAAACTGAATAATATTAAACATA
This sequence comes from Dolomedes plantarius, assembly GCA_907164885.2. NCBI lineage: Eukaryota > Metazoa > Arthropoda > Arachnida > Araneae > Dolomedidae > Dolomedes > Dolomedes plantarius. The sequence goes on from OU015501.1 coordinate 16,289,194, forward strand.
TAACTTCAGCACCGTACCATCCTGCTACGAACGGACAGGCAGAAAGAATAGTGCAGTTATTCAAAGCTTCGTTGAAATCGAGTAGAGGTGATTCTGGAGATCTAAATGTGAAATTACAAAGATTTTTTATTACAGTATAGAATAACTCCACATTCTATCACGGGAGAAACTCCGAGTGCCTTGTTTTTGAAGAGATGTATTCGCACTAGGCTTGATCTTTTTAAACCAAATTTGAGAGATAAAGTTGTTCAGAAACAGAGTTCGAGACTTGACACAGAATCTATCTTGCGTGAGTTTCAGGAAGGGGAGAAAGTAGCCGTAAGAAATTATTCCGGACCTAACAAATGGAAAATTGGAACAATTATAAACCGAGATGGAACTTTGAGTTATAGCATACAAGTTGGAAATGAAATTTGGAAGAGACACGTAGATCAAATAAGGAAATGTGGGAAGTCGATTGAATTATCCCAAGCTGCTACTGAAATTCCAATTTACGATAAAGAATTGAATTTTCCAGATGAGCCAGTATCCGATGATGTTGCTGAATCGGAACCGCCTGCACCTGTACCTGAAGTTGTCCCTGAACCTAAAGATGTACCTGTACCTGCCACTCCAAGTGATGATATACCACCTAAGCCTGTACCAGACGCTTCCGGAAAGCCGAAAACTGATGTGCCACTCCGACGCTCAAACCGAATCAGGAGACCTCCAAAGAGACTCGACCTGTGACTCTATATTTTGTCGGGGAGGAACTGTTATGTATCTGGCAACAGCCAGATTAGAGAACCTTCCAAGCTGTGTGACGCGCGCGTGCTTTTTTACCTTTTTGGGTTCCGTAGTTTCGTATTGTACATGTTCGGTGTAGTTGTTGTTATGCTCGTTCGTGCCTGTGTATCTTAATGCTAATAAATGTTCTTTGCGTGTATGTAAAACGAATCGTATCGTCTCTCGGTCTACCTGGCATACATGACAAATAAAAGATTACGTTTTTTTAAATTAAAACTATAACGTACCAAAATAGAAAAATAAATATAGCATATCATAAAAATTTAAAATGTTCCTTTCTGTTGTGATCAGAAACCAATTATTTTGTTATCTTTCTCTGTGTCTTCTCATGTGAAGTTTAAATTTTATGAAAAGCAAATTGGAAAAGAAAAATACATTTTGAGGTGTATGTGTGTGTAATAATAACTTTTACTAATGAATGGTGGCTGTTTCAGGGATTTTTTTTGAGGGAATCCTGCAAAGATACTGAAACTCCTTTTTCTCCTTATAACATATCTAATATTAGCGTAAAGAAATAAAACATACTAATTTGTCAGTGAAGTGTCTTTTCCTTTTTCGAAAATATTTATCGAATTCGTATAGGTCAAAGATCATTTTCCCCTTCAAAAAATGAACAGATTCGCAAAATAGATGGGTAAGCGTAGATTCGTTGACTAGTAGGGAAGACAAATTTTCCAACTACAATTGATCCGATATTGCGGACAAGAACCGAGCTCTGTTGCTCCCTCAAAACATTTACGGCTCAAATCAAGCCTCAAGTTGATTATTTTAACCTTACTTAAAAGTTTGTTATTAAATTTCAACCCCCATACGATAAAACAAAAGAAATGTAGCACAACTTTCAACTGGTATACATTTTTGTTTTTACACAAAGTCAATCGCAAACAGCTCTAGCAATTTTCGCTCAGTCAAATGTTTTAAATTTTAAATTCGCTTACATCATAATCGTTAATCGTTATCGTTGCGATTCAAAGTCGTCTGCCGACAAGTTTATGTTTGCGTATTGTAATCCCGTATGTTTAATCTTCGCTGCAGTTTTTCCGAAATTTTTATGATATTTATTTAAAATCTCTGCGTGTTTTCAGGGGTGTGTAAAATAAATTTGCACTTTTCTACATTTTGTAATTTTATTGATGCTGTTTTCGTTCATTAATTACGTCTAAAATTCAAATGATTTTCCTATATTTGTTGTTTTTCTTTTCTTAAATGATAGTCTGGTTTAAGACGAAAATATATGCGGTACACTGTTGGAAAAACAAAACAAATATTCAGATTGATAAACTCTGTTTAATGTCTATTTATGCCAGATGAAGAATTTCTTGTAATTTCATGACTTTTTCTCCCGTGAATTTTTAAGGAAACTTCACCAACGGTTCGATAAATTAAAACTATAACCAGCCTAGCCTCTGTGAATGGTCCTGAAACTTAGTAGTTTGCCAACGTTCGTTTGCGCAATTATTTTCTCGTATTCCTCATGGTTTTTACTATAATTTTATTTCGTTGTAGACTAGTTGTTAACTTTTTATACTATTTTAATGAGGTATATTTTACTCTTTGAATATGTTTCAGAAATTTTATGAGACATTATACATATTTCGCCACAGGTCATTTATTGAAGCAGTGGATATCAATGTAATAGATTTACACTTTTCTTGTATTAGGAGAGTTTGAATTTTTCGGCATAATTGAATTTCTGTTTTAGAGAGATATCTGTGTGTCTATGTGCAATGTACATATCTCTAAAAGCATGCATAGTATAAATATATATTACAACGGTATATAAAACATTTTATTCACATTTGCCTCTTGGTTAATTAAGTTTATGGTACTTTAAGGCAATTTTTTCCTTCTGTAATTATGCTTATTAAATTTAATTATTCATATGAAATTTGAATGCAGTCAATTTGAGGTTGTGTTACTATAAATAATCTCTAAGTTAAAATTCAGTAAAATTGTAAGTATATAAAAAAAATACAGTGCTAAATAATGTATATATAGTTTACTACTGAATTTGACTAGGAAGCTATATTAATTTCTCACACATTGACTTTATTACCTTTACTGAGAATACCTTTAATACCATAATTACCCTGACTAAGAAACCTCAACCTGTTGTGATTCTCTTTGCGTAATCCATCAGTTAAAGTTGTACGTTAAAGAAGTTCACATTGGTTTTCTGAATTACATTCATCAGATGTACTGGTTCATAGTAATCCCAAATAAAGTTAAGGAATATTTGGGATTAAACAAACAAAAAAAAAATTAGATCAGTTGTAAGTGGTTTTATTTAATTACTGTTTAAGTAACATTTTTCCATGTGAAGAAATAGCTTATTTTTAGTTTGCTCTGATTGAGTCATTTGGCATAATCTTTGGATGAGTTGTGTAAGTAGCTAAAATATTTTAGTCAGGTTTTGTGCCTACCTTAATCGTTATTTTTTTAAAAAAAATTCTATAATGGTTAATAACAGTATCACTTGCAAATTTATCTACAGGTATCATGGACATGGTGGCTCTAAGGAATATATATGATCTATTCCATACTAATTAAAAATAAAATTTAATGATGATTTTATATCTTTATATGTTTGTTTAGATAAGAAATTATTATAGATTTAAATACTTTATTGAAAACTGTTTAAAAGTAATATTTTTTTTTTCAAAAAATGCAGGTAAGGCACATTTGTGTAGAGAGAGCTGGTCCAGAAATATTTGGATGTCATTTTTTGTCATAACTAAGAAACAGATCCTCTCTGCTGATAGTGTTTCTTTAGAATTGTATTTTAGGTATGTTTCCATAATGTTACATATTGTGTCTTTTAAGGTTGTTATTAATACATAAATTTAGTTATAAAATGTTTAAAAAAAAGTTTTTTAGAATATAATGGTTAAATAAAGGTCATGAATATTCTGTAACCCTCTCAGACGTAAAACATTTCTGTAATGTAGAATTTTTAATGCAAAAAGATGAGCATGTCTTATGGGCTTCAGATGTTTCTGTATGCTAAAAGATGCATATAACATATTTGCTGTCTCCCTAGGAACAATAGGTTTTTCCCCCCAAAATATAGATGATGTTACTTTCAGCTACAATGGTTGAAAATATTTATTTGAACATTAACCTTGAGTGTTTGATCACTACCATAGAATTTTTATGGCAAGGGATGAGGGAAAGTATATTTCAAGAAACTGAGTGTCGAAGAGTCCAGCAATGCCATGTGCATCTGTATTTCCAATGCACCAGACAGAGCTCGAGATAGTAATGAAGGCTTTCTGGGGTTGAATGCTTACCAGTGAAAAGGCTACCACCACAATTTAGCACACCCAAGGGTAACATCTTGTGGGATTGTACCTTGTCCTACCCTCTCTGATATCATAGAAGGACATTGGAATCTACAGATTTAATCTGTCCATATCCAATTTAGACATGAAGGTATTTAATGGCAACATCGGGATTTGAATGGAGGGCCCCAGTCTGAATCCCAGTGCGCTACCACTAGGCTACCTTGAGCCCTATGCATCTGTATTTGAGATGGGGCTTATTTTATTGCTTTGACATTTTTTTATTTGTATGAGTATTATTAGTTTTGAGGAGATTATCTTCGATTTGCTAAAATAATTGATTTAATGGGATGACTTTTCTGATTTGTAAAGGAAGAAATATAAACTGGAATAATGAATAGTCTCTAATAATTTCATCCTGCAAAAATTATCTCAGTTTCTGGGAAAAGTATTTTTTAAAATTATTATTTTTATTTATTCATTGGTTCTAGGATTTTAAATATTTATTTATTTATTTATTTATTTTTGGCTTCTTTTGAGTTAGGGCCCATCTCAATTTCTTGTATATTATGAATGTATTTCCTTAATTTTGAACCCATTAGCATAATTACATGCAATGCATTTTATCTTTTTATAGGTTGTAACTTGTGAAATGAAAGCAGTTTATCTACATTTGATCAATCAATTTCTTGAAGAATGATAATTGGACCTTTTGTTGTAGAAATTGTTATTACTGTTTTGGTGGTTGCCTATCTGTTACAGAAGTATGGAAATTTTAGAAGGCATCATATTTTAGTAACTGTTAATGTGTTTATTGCCTGGAATTTTGCATTTCTTATTATATCAATTCTACCACTAGATGTGTCATCTGTAAGTATCAATGAATTTTAAATATTATTATTTTATAAGATTGTATTTATGATCATGGATTGTAAATAGATATGTGCCATACATTAGGTTTTTGAATATGTAAATGATTTATCAGAGGTTAAAAATTGTTATTTATCAATTTTTTAAAGGTTGCATTAACTGTAAACTTTTTTGGGAAAAAAATTCTGATTTCTGATTTATCTTAAATGTTAATACTGAAGTTATAGAAAAATGTATGTGTATTAATATATATAGATCTAATTGTAATAGAGCAGCATTACTGTATATATATATATATATATATATATATATATATATATATATTGAAGATGTCGATTTAAAAAAGGTTCATAAAAAAATAAAGTTATACGTGGATAATTCAATGAAGCTTCTTTTTACTAATATAAATACCTCCCTATGTATTTTTTTAACTTTTATTTCTTTAGGGTGCTAATTTTTTAATAAAAAAGGCTCATGCCTAGATACCTTTTATTTATTTATTTTTTAGTTAGGAATTGCAAATATCAGTCTTTCTATGTATCTCATGTTCTGAAAATTGCATTCCAATTCGATCATGCTTCAAAAGCATAATACTATTCGGAATGATTTTTGAAAATGATCATGATCAGTGGACAAACATTTTTTTTGCTACAATTTTTTTATGTATTGATCCGATCATGGATAAGCTGCATAAGAATTCTTGAACTGTTAATTTTCAAGGTCCCAAAAAATTCAGATTAAAGTCACAAAATTAAAGAACTCAGTAGGCCTACAATCAAAACCAAATGTATCATTTTAGTAAAGTTCAGGTACTGTTGAAGATACAGAAAAATTTTCTGTAAGATTATATTCCCTTTCAAAATTAATGTATGAACTCAAGAATTTTTTTAAGGTTATTTCATAATATCCCACTGTAATGCATATTTTCTTGTTAATGCCTTGTGTTGTCTCTTTGTTGTAAACTTAAATTTTTTTAAGTTATTATTAGTATTTTCTGTTAGTTAGAGAAACAGGTATATGTAAGTTACTTTCACTGCTTATTGTAAAATTGGAACAGATGTAGTATACGCAACGGGCCATCGCCAGTTTGGCAAAAAGTTGGTGCCAAAATCCCATTCGGAGATCTGTTAGGCTTAAACTGCGAAATGTAAACAATAAATTGGAAAACAAACTTACTGCTGGCTTTATGAAACTCGTAGGTGCACACGGGATCTTTGCTTCGCTCAGATACCCTTGCTTCACTTCGTTACGCATCCGTCCAAAAACATTACAGAAAATCCCCAGCCCGGTGGCTTCGCTACATACCGCTGGCTGTAGTACAGTAAAAAAAAACGCTTCCACTGGCTGTAGCGGTCAGTAAAACAAAGCTTATCGCACAAAAATTCTTAAAATTCTCCCGGCCAGAATGTAAAAACCGCTAAACAACCATCAGATTTGGCGAAAAATCGCCCCTTGGCGTTCGTTGCTTATACAACATCTGTACCATAAAATTTCAACCTTTAAGACAAGGGAAGATATGCTGGTCATCACTCTGACTTTCACTTGTAAGGGTAATGGTAGATATGAGAGTATTCTTATAACATATATTTATATATATGAGTTTGATTCATATAGAAGTTTGATCATGATAAGAACGGAAAGAAGTTGTTTTCAAACTTAGCATTTAATTGAACTGAACTAACGAAGGATAAAAGTAGGTTTTCTGTAGCTAAGACTTTTACAGAGCAATTTAATTTTTAAATTAAACATTTTAGTCTCATTGTTCTTGAGTTGCTGTTATTTTTTTCTGAACTGGTTGTTATTGGTGATTGAAACTGAACATAGCTATAGGGAAAATGCTGTTACGTATGTAGGGATCTGATACGATATACATATGTAGTTGCTTTTCTCTTTTTATCACAACTGTTTTCTGTTACGACAGAAGTTTTTCCAGTTTTCATAACAGGATATAAATATATTTGTAGAGTTAATTCATGACTGTTATGCTCTCTCTCTCTCTCACTCCTTTATGAAATCTCTATTGTTTCCAACAAACAAAATATGCATTTTCATGCATATTTTGTGCTATTTAATTTTTATTGCTATTTTATTTAACATTTATTGCTATTTAATATTTTTTCTAGACTGCTTATCGCCAATGCCTAAGAGATAAAGGTCCAGCACCAACAATTTTCCCATATACTGTACCTGTGACTTTATCTAATGCAACTGATATAAGTAATACTTCATCTGAAGACCACAATTCAAATGTTTCTGAATATCATGAGTTACAAGGTATTTATAATATTTTTTAATGTTACTTATTAATAATTTTTAAGAATACTAAATAATTGTTATATTTAATATTCAACATCTGAATCATTATTTTAAGCTATTTTGCTATTTATTTTATTATTTTATTCACATGTAATTACTCTTTGTATTTTAACTAGTTTGCTTCGTTAAATATTCAGTTTGAGTTAAGGAGGAAAGGATTAGTGGCGAAAAAAATACAGTGCATGATTATAATATAACTGGGTGTATGAGAAAATTAAAAAAAATGTTAATATGTATTACTCATGTTACTGATTTCGTCTGTGTTTGTATCAGTAGCGCACCAAGGATTTAATCTTGGAGGGGGCCAAGTTGAAGGGATAAAAATATTTATAATGCAAATTCAATATTCATAATGCAATTTCTATTTGTTTGGAGGGGACCAGGGCTCCTTGCCCCACCCCCTGGGTGTGCCACTGGTTTGTATATTTGATTTATCTGTATGACAAATAATGTTTTTGGGTTTAGTTAATTTCTTAAAGCATGAATGAAATTCTAGAGAGTTAACTTTTATTGATGAGGTTAATTAAACACTGACACTTAAGCACCACAAAGTGTATGATTTTTTTGTTGTTTGTAGTTTTTGCCCCTGTGCTATCATCTCCATTCTTTGATTTTATAATAATTTACTCTTGGGTAACTGTATGGTTCCTTTTCTTGTATATCAGCATTATATATAAATATAGATATATTGTATATGCGAGGGTTATTTGGAGAGAAAGTTACGTTACTGTATAAAAGAAAAAGGAGACAGTTGTTGACAAAGATGTTATGAAGATGTGAAAGATGCTGTAACAGTCTGGCTAACCTCCCAGGTTGCCACCTTCTATGATGATGGCATACAAAACCTAGTATCTTGATATGACAAATGCCTTAATGTACTGGTTGACTATGTTGAAAAATAGTGTTAATGTTTGTAAATCGTTATTAAATATATATCTTTGCCCACGTCTGTCTCCTTTTTCTTTTATACAGTACCGGAACTTGCTTTCCAAATAACCCTCGTATTATCCTCTTAATTATGATATTGTGAGTGTTGACTTTTGTATTACAGAACAATTTAGTTTTTAAATTAAACATTTCGGTCTGATTATTCTTGGTTTTTTTTTGCTCATCTGGTTGTTATTGGTAAATGAAATTGAACATAGTTTCTTCATAAAATTTAGGACCTAGGTAAAAATTCACTTTGAAAATAAAATATGCCACAAGCATTCTGTTTTATTTATCTTTATAGAAATGTTATACAGAGATCTCCCTAACTTGGAAACTTAATGCATTCAAAATGAGTTTTAACAAAGTTTGAAAAATTCCTGATCTGATTATAATTATATTTACAAAGTAACAATTTTATTTTGTAATTGTTAATCTCTTGATTTTACTTATTTGTAGAACAGGTATGAAATCTTAATGGAACTATGATTTATAATTTTTTTTTTTTTTTTTTTACATTAAAGCTGATATTAGCTTCATGTGAAGTAAATACATGATATGCTAAAAAGTATTTTTTACTGTTTAATTTTATTGCATATTTAGAACATATAATTTCTTCTCCACATCTGCCACATAGCATAAAATATTTATGTGTTGTACTGTTTCTAAGACTTTACTAGAAATCATTTGTTACGTAGAATAAAATTTGGTTTTTTAGAATGTTTCCTCTTAAAAATTTTACTAATTAATAGTTTTTTTATTAGCATTGAAAACCCCTGGTAAAATAAGTGACTGTGTTGTTCCATGGAGCTATGTTCCTGACACTGTACTGCAGAGTCTTTGGAGAGTTGTTTATTGGACAGCTCAAACTCTGACATGGTAATAAATAAAAAACAATTTTAACTTCGTTATATTGACATGGCTTATAACAACATGACTTTAATTATATTGACATAACTTTAAAGGTTTAATTAAGAAAGTTTCCCCGTGTTATATCCTGTTATTTCATTGTCATGATTGACTAAGTTTATGAGACTTACTGTTTGTGTGTTAAATTGACTTACTGTTTGTGTGTTAAATTGTAGCCAGATATCCTGTTTACAAGTGTGGTTCCGTAAAAGTATATATCCCGGAACAGATGTGCCAGACGCACCTCCCTTGGCGACAAGTTGGCAACAAAAACTTTTGGCGCCAACTAGTCGGCAAAAACTTTTTGTCATCAAAACAGGTCTAGGTGGACATTTTACGCTTAAAATAACAGATATACACAAAATATCAATAACAACGCAAATATAAAAATAAATTCAAAACAAACTTACCAATGGCAATAATAAACTTTCAAAAACATGACACAAATCCACAACAGCTACTTTAAAACATACACGAATATATCTAAAAACGGCTGTATTAAAATTCAAAACCTAAACAGAAATGCTTAACTGCTACTTTAAAACATACACAAAAATATCTAAAAACAGCTGTATTAAACTTCAAAACCTTAGCAGAAATGCTCAACCACTTATTTAAAACATACGCAAAAATATCTAAAAATGGCTGTATTAAACTTCAAAACCTTAACAGAAATGCTCAACCACTTATTTAAAACATACGCAAATATATCTAAAAACGGCTGTATTAAAAATATATATCTAAAAACGGCTGCATAAATACAAAAACTAAAACCTTAAAATTAATGAGATATTTGTTAGGTGGGCGCCCCCCCCCCCCCGCTAAAAAAGTCAGTATAATACAACTAGTCAGTCCTACTAATAATAACTAATTTAAATAAACATAAAATCACCTTGGTTAAATATATATTTCTTCATTAAACATATATTACAGCACAAATTCAAACAATCTATTTCCATTATATCGCCTCTATTTTAGACACTAAAATCCCCTGATATTTCTAAATTACACTAAATACTGAACAGATAAATAAATGAACAAAAATAAATTGAATTATACAACCAGATTATTGTATACAAGCTGCATCCTAGCTGAAACTTAAAATCTGAATTCAAACAAACGAAAAATTCAAAAACCGTTGCCACAACATAATATAACTACACTAAAGAACGTTTAAAAAAACCATTCAATGATGCAAAACACAAGATACACCCGAATCTGGCAACAACAAAATCCTAAAAGCAACAAAAACACAAATTGGCAACACCAAAGTAAAATCTACATCTAATACTATCCAAAATACGTCATTAATATTTCACAACAACATGGCCGCCATACTATATCATGTAAACCATGAAGCTACAGACTGTAGCTTCATGAGGTAAACAAACACACACAACTAGCCGTTCAAACTGGGTTGCCACAAAATCTCGCAAAAATCGCATGGCTGCCACACCAAACACAAAATTACTAAACTTCACGAAATCGCCAAACTTAAAAAAATTGCCAACTTGGCAAAGAGGTGTGATAACACATCTGTACCTATATCCCATTTATTAGTCACTGAATTGTAGAAAAATGTTGCACATTAAACATAAACGTTATATCACTGCACTGCTGTGGAGTTTAATGCTTCTTTCTTAGCATATTTTTGCTTTCAAAACTATCTCCCATAGTTGGACGTAGGTTTCAATTTGCGAGATAGCACCAATAAGCTGTGTGTAACTGAAGTCACATATGGCTTATTGATGTTTGTGATAGAAAACAAATTACATGTTTCTTACTGCGTATACAGTCGAACCCCATTATAACGAACTTCAAGGGACCAAAGATTTTGTTCGTTTTATCCGGTGGTTCGCTATATCCGAACCGTTAAGAAAAATGCTGGAGTTCACAAAATGTATAACTCATTAGTTGCAATGTGTATTCAATAATGATGTAATAAAAAATGATGAAATCTATTAACATTTTTCATTAATGAATTATATCGAGTAAAATCGATTGCATTACACTGACACAATACTAATTAAATTACCTACAATAGGAAAACGACAGGAACAAAATTTTCGTTCGTTATTTCCGTGAGTTCGTTATATACCGGGTTCGCTATAACGGGGTTCAACTGTATATAAAAGGAAGCCAAACCTCATTTTGAAAAAAAAATTAAGGGTAATACTGCTTCTATAGATTTGATTTTGTAAATTTCTGAAATACTAGGTAACTTTGTGTCATTAGAGAGTAAGTTTGGGACTGCCCATCTATACAAATGTCTAGCATCTCTTGTGTGTTAGCTGTTATTGTTTAAAAAAAAATAGAAATACTATTTTAAAATTTAAATTATTCAGGGAAAAAAATCTGGTATAGCATGTTTTAAACACTGATAAATTACTTTGGTGGATGAAATTTTTAAAATAATCCTGTTGCAAGGTGCAGAAAAGTTCAGGCTATCTGAAAATACCATTATTATTTGATTATTAGCATTTATATAATATGTAATAGTAGATACTTTTTCTCTATAGGTTAACATTTAGGGAAGCAAATCCAGTAGGGTTAGTATACAGCAGTCTTAATCATAAATCCATCTGCTGATTGAAGTTTTAGTTGAGGCAGTCCTGTATAGACTATAATATGAACTGTTTATTATAACAGTTGTCCATTTCTATTCAACCATTTTAATACAATATTTTCTCCAACCAGATTTAATTCAATCATTTATAACTTAATAACTTCTAATAACTATTGCAGTAGTATTTGTAATTAGAAACTACCTTAAAGTTGGTTCTTTTGAATGTTTTGATTTGTGTTTGTTACTTTAGAATCATAATTTAATGTTTTTGTGTATAGGATAATACTACCTTTAATGCAGTCATACTCAACTGCGGGAGATTTCACTATTACTGGTAAACTGAAAACTGCCTTGGTAGAAAATGCCATATACTATGGAAGTTACTTGCTCATATTTGGAACTCTCCTTATTTATGTTGTTCTCCAGCCGCATAGCAATCTTGATGGGTAAATTCTTTTTTTCTTTTGCAAAGCTTTTATTTTTTCATCTAATTCTGTTTAAGTGTATTTACATTTTTCTTGTACCTTAATGACTCTGAGTTAGAATAACTTTTTACAGATTCTTAATTTCTATAAAATATTTTTTTAAAATATAGTATTTATGAAGTACAGTGAAATCTCGATCTATTGTTTTTCAAGGGAATGACTGAACTGTATGATAAATGCGGGAACATAACGAAGAAATATGATTGTCGGGACTGAGTGAAATAAACGACACATGTGGGAAAACGATGATTCATGGAAAGATTGATTGAGATTCCACTGTATTACTTGTTTCAAAAATGTTTTTTTATTGCTCATTGCAGTTTATAGTTATTGCTTTCAACTCGAAACTGTACACTTGTAAAATTTAAAATCCCTACAAATTATAAAGCTACTTTATTTAACTCACTGAATAATTAAGAAACGATGTTGAAAATGACTTAAGAAGTAAAAAGATTGTTTCTAAAAACAAATTTAGAAATAATTAAACAAAAAGTGAATAATTAAAACTATACAAAAGCCTTATGTGAGAAATTCAGGAATACTTATTTAGTGGTAGTTGCTTGTCGCTAGATTTGTTTTAGCAAAAGAAATATGAGATATTCACATTTTTTCCTGATATCTGCAGATGCATTTTAAATTTAAAGGGATTTATATCATAAGGTTTTCAAAGCTATACTAATTGGAAATTCAAATCAGATTCCATATTTAAAACCACTGGAATTTCCATTACTAATATTCACTGTGAAGTTAATGTTCATATAGATTTTGTACCCATAAAAAAGATTACTTCTTATATGTATGTCTAAGTTTTTCTACATTTTAAAATTTATACCCATGTTGATAAAAATTGGTCTTACTAAGATTTTTATTTTTAGGTCTTACTTAAAAGTTATTTGTATCACTGCTAGCAACACTTGGGGTTTGTTTCTTTTGGTTCTTCTCGAAGGTTATGGGCTGGTTGAAATACCCCGAAGCTGTTGGAATACAACTAAAAAAGGCTATATGTTGAACTATTTATATTTCAAGGCTTCCAAACTAAGTGCTGAAAGATGTGAAGCAGAGGAAAGAGTTGATGATCTTTTGGAGGTATCAATCAAGATTTCCCTTCTTTCTATAAATTAACTAAAATTACTTTTTGCGAAATGAGAAAAACTGAATAGTGAGTTCGAAAACTTTCATAAAAGACAATCTGTAGCTATACTGTGGATTAGAAGTTTATTAGTTTGTAATTATGAGCTATAATTTGTGTTTTTTCAAAAATTTGTTGGGCTTAGTGAGTTCAAAAAATTTTTGATTAGTTTTTGCTCACCTTCCATCTCAGTTTACTAGCTGAAAAATTTGATAATTATTCAAGTTATTCTGCAAAGGTATTTTTTAATCAATTTTCTGACAGTCATTCTAAATTCCTGTTTATATTTCCTAAAAGTATTTAACAATAAACAGTAAAAGAAATTTCTATTCAAGAATTTATTTCCAACAAGATGAGATTGGAAAAAAAATAAGCATAAAATATTAAAAATGTCATCACAAAAGATAAAATGACATGTACTTAGAAATTTAACTTTAAAAAAGAAAGGAAAAATGTATGCATAGAGAGGGAGAGCATATATTTTAACAAGTGTAACTGTGTACTTTGTGTTGTATTAAATATTTTTGTAAGACAGGGTTTTTGTTTATTTTCTTTTCTAATTTAGGAAATAATGCAGATATCTGATAATACATCAGCTGCTCATCCTACTAAGGCACAAATTAATCTAATTCTTGAAAAGGTATGGACTTTTTATTTCCCTTTTTTTTAAAGAGTTCGGGTATCATTCTCTCTTTAAATATTACCAATTTTAGCTATATTTACCAATTATTTTTAATTACTGAATTTTTTAAGGTGATATCAATGATAATGTTAATATTCATCTTTTATATTTAGAATAGGTCATAAGTTTGTTAGAGTAGAAATGAAAAGCTTATAAATTTTATTCATGTATGTTGTTTTAATCTGTAGTACAACTTGTAGTAATATAAAATGTATTAAGGAAAAGATTTATAAAATCATGCAAAATATATGGTTTATATAAAAAGATGTATTGCCAAAAAAGTAGTAAAATAGAATTAAAAAAACATATTTAATGGAAACAATGAAATGACAACATCCTGTGCCAGCCTGTCTCCAAGTAAAATTTCTACATATGTATAATATATCATTAAATTAGTAATTTTAGGCAGATATTATACCAGACAGTACCTTAAAACTAAATTTCTTGTTGTACTTGTTCCTAATGAAAGAAGTTCGAGCCAAATTTGATTCATGATGATAACATTCACACTAATACAATATCATTAGAAGTGGGGCAAAATATAATACATGCAGAGTTTTAATAGTATTTAACTTTTGATTGCAAGTAATTATATAGCCCACTAGAAACTAGTCATTTACATTGAAACATCCCATAGTATAACTCTAGATTTCCCCCATAATTTGAGCCCCTCTTTCATCCCTTTTCCTTATAATAGAACAGCTTCCTTTCATGAAATATATTATTCAGAGATTAAAAGCCTGTCTTTAACTAGAAATTCAAGATTGAAGTAGAGATGTTAAATCCTTTATTTTTTAACAAAAATACTTTTCGGCTAAGGTTATTTAAGCCACACAAAATTACTGTTCTGGCTCCTACTGAGTGAAGCAAATATTTTATATCATCCAGATATTTAGATGTACAGAGATCTTTTTAATATGTGGTACCATAATCATTATTCTACTTGAAAACATACAATTATTAAATTAATTTAAGAGCTTGAGAAATTGGAGTTATCCAAAGAGAAGGAGAATTCCAGAGTTTTTTTTTCTTACAGTTTATTTCACATTTCAATTGGAAAAGCGTTTAATATGTTCTGATAGTTAAAAAATATATAACTATTTCACTCCAAACTGGATAAAAAAAAATATTAGCTATTTTCTAGAGATCCTAATGCAATCCAGTCTTTAAAGGCCTCTATATTCATAGATTTTAACTCAGATTTTATGCTCAACTAAATTGCAAACCAAAGAATGAAATTTTACATATAGTTTTTTGATCAATATTTGGATGTTATAATTGCTGAATTTGTGAGGCAGGGTGTACTAAGCAATTATAGTGTAGAAATTAATGCCTATCTGCTTTTATTAGTGTTAGAATTCCATGTTTGATATTTATTTATTAAAAGAAGTTTTGTAATTATTAACAAAGTGTTTGTTTGAGATTATAAGCTTTAATATTGAGAAGTATGATTGAAAGCTTTTGAGTTGCTGATTTTTCTCGTTACTGTGAATATAAAAGTAATTAATAATAGATTGAATTATTTATAAGTACATCTTTTGATTTTCTTTCAAAAATATTATTCTTTATTTTATTTTCTATGTGTTGTTTAATGAATAATATTCCCATTATAGCTACCTAGTGAGAAAAAGGCTGTTTTGCAGCTCAGGAGATCAAGAGAAGATGGTCGTAATTCTGTTGATGGCATAAGTGAGAAAGCTCTTGCAAAACTTCACAAACAGGTCATTTATGTGTAATTTATTATAAAAGCACTAATCTAAAAATCATATTACAATAGACTCTTTGAAATCAGTGATCTTAGAATTTGCAAACTATTTAATTTGTGACAGATTTAAAATGTAAGTAGTTGAATTTATGGCTAAGAGTTTATTTTAAAAAGAAATTTAAAATAATAACAATTCAGTGAGTGTTACAGGTTTAAAGTAGATCTATCATTGTTAAAATGGATTTATCATTGTTAAAAGAAAATACAACCCCTGAACAAGCTTGCAACACTGCTGGAGATTGACTGTTTTGACTCTGTTTTGCAAAGCAAATTTTAAAGATGACGGATCAACCAACCCCAAAAATATATTGTAACTGCTCATGAAAGTGGCCCAGTAAAGGATTTGAAGTATCTGACGAGAGAGTAATCACTTTTGTTTGTAGTAATGAGACATGCATATCATAAATTCCAATTTACTCTTATTTCTAAAATTTCACATCACCAAGCATTAATAAGAGTGAAAATCTTGTTATTTTCCCTAGTAATAAGAAACCACAGAATACAAGGTAATTAACAGCTGACTGGTTTGACAACCATTTTGTAAAATAAGACTAAATGTTTTTCAGTGAAGTAGGTTTGCTAAAAAAATGCAAAATAACTTATTATTACTTGTTAACTGTGCTGTAGGACCTCAGAATTAATAAAAGGGAAAGTGTGTACTTTCTACACATGCTAAACTAAACATAATTTATTATATGATTAGGTATTTAATTAGGTATTCCTAGCACACAATAGAATAAAGAATTGCATTTCTCTATAGATTATTCTCTATCAATTCATCTGCAGATATGATGAATGAATAAAGAATAGGATTTGCCCGTATCTTATATTATCCAAGTAATATTTCTCTTTTACTCAGAGCCAGAACTCTGTGTCGAAGGATACCATAGTGGATTCATGGCATAATTTGTAGCTTGCATCTTTATTTATAGACACTTAAAGTTTCAGAACACCAAAAGGTTTCAATGATCATTTAATAGATACAGAGGCAAAACTTCCAAGCCCCAAACTTTTGTAGTCAATACCTCAGCTGCCACACTTGGGTATACTTTGTGAAAGAAGATTTAGATTAAGTTCATTTGCTGTCTTTTCAGAAGAATGCTCTTCTTTTCCCCAAAATAACAAATGAAGCATTAAATGCTAGTATTTTAAATCATACCAAATTCAGATATATACTGTAGAAAATGTAACTTTTGAGTTTGCATAGCTTTGATTTTATTCTCATTGACTGTGAAAAGTATTACTCTTAAGCTTTATTGAGAAATAATTTTTTCTTGATATGCAACATACTTTGCTTGTCATGAGACTATTTATTTATTTGTTTTCAAAGTGGAGAGAGGGTTATTTTTGTAAGATCTAGTTATTACATTATTACATTACATTATTTACTAATTCTAATGAAGGTTATCTAATCCTACCAGTAGCCCCATTTAACACTACTGGGTGTTGTGATAACCCTGTGTAATACTATTTGATCAAAGTTAATATTATCTCACTATCACTGAAAGTATTTAAATTTGTTATCTTTCATAAAGTTTGAAGACTTGTACTTTCAAAGGTATTTTCATCATTTAAGATAGTGTTTTTTAGGCAGATCTTTTTTTTTTTTTTTTAAGAATGTCAAACCTTGATTTTCTTGAGGTTTAATTTTTATGGTTTTGATTATTTAAGTTTGCCATTGATTATAAGGAATTTTTTTTTAAAAGTCCTATAGTTTTCTTCTAAACTTAAATAGTTAAAACTTACAGAACACATTACTATGCTCTATAGCAATCTATTGTATATAAACTTAAAGTTTTTCATTGCTTTAAAAGTATACTTATGTTCCATAATACTGTATGTGTATTTATTTGTATTACCTCCCTCCCCCCCCCCCAGTGTGTTTGCATACATTGTTAATATTATAAATTTCAATTTATGAGTTTCTTTAATATGCAGTGTAGCACATTTATCATTTTACTTCTCTAGTGTTAAATTTGGTCAATGGCGTAAAAAGGTATGGATCAGTGTCCTAGAAATAATAGTTGTTTTCCACTTTTGCAGGGATCCAGTGTCCCTAACCTATTAAATGTGGAGTCTGAACTGTATAGCTTAATTATTAATAGTTTTTAAAGTGATCTTGTCATTAATTTTAGATAATTCGAGCTATTCACATGTATCATCGCACTCAATGCCAGTGGAACATGCTTCTAGAACAAGTATTTCACTGGGAAGATGTTGCTGCAAATGAAAACAACAGAGATAAGGTTTTTAGAAGTACTTTCAAGCCCTCACGATCGCTACTTATGAAGACTCTTTGCATGCCAAAAGTTGGTAAGAATTTTAACCTATCTGATAGATGGCTTTAATTAGTAATAATTTTTTAAAATTTTGCTCATAATCACTTGAACTGCTGAACAGAAATTCAGATTATTTCAGACTGTTTCATGTAGTATTTCAAACATAGAAAGTGCAGCTTTTAATGTATACATTAGTATTACTTTACTATTACAAGTGCGGTGCATTCTTTGAATCCTAGGGTATAATGCTATTGAATTTGATGAATCTAAGTCTATTAATTGATTCAGAGCTGAGTTACATATTTTTTAGCTTCATGCAAGCTTTTCAACCGTTAGCATTATTTACCTCTAAAATTATGTATTATCTTTATTCGATTCAGTGTTTGTTTAATGACACTGCATTTTGGTATATTGACACTTAGTTCACAGTAAAACTCACATTTTGAAATGGAAATGTTTTACTTTAATTTTATACTTATAAATTACATTTTTTATGTGTAGTTATTTGTTTTATTGCATATGCTAAGAATTACTTTAAGAAATAAAAAAAAAGCTGTGCCTTAAACTTGTGACTGATATTTTTGATTAAATAAATTTAGTTTCTTTTTAGAATGGTACTGGAATTGTGTTCTGCGAAACTGGGTATACCGTACATTATGTGTTATCTTGACAATATTTAGCAGCATTGTTGTATGGTCTGAAATAACCTTCTTCACTCAAAGTCCTACGTTGTCCTTGTTTGCTCTCTTCATACAGTCTGCAAAATCAAACTACAATTATATTGTCATTGAAGTGAGTAAATTATTTTTTTCAGTATGTATTGACTTCATGCTGTGACCATTATGTATTTTTTTATTCTATGAATTCTGTGAATTTTTTCTCATAATTTGGCATTAAGGAGTTACACTTATATTTTACTATTTTATAAGATGCTTGATTATATAATTGTAGTTGCTATAAAACAGTAAGTTAGGGTTTTAGAATATTTGTGTAAACTCTGTTATTGAGATAAAATGCTTTTAGAACTTAAGTTTAAACCAGGATATTAGTTTGTTAATGCTGTGTGAGCATGCAACTTTAATTTATGTCACATTCACTACATCTTTTGAGTTACACTTCCAGAACAAATTTCTTATTTCCTTTAAGGATAAATTGATGGCTATAAAAATTTCTTGTTTCTGAATCATTCTGTCTCATACATTTTGACTTTTCAGTTATCTAAATAGACATCCTTTCAGTTTTCCTATTCCTGGTAATTGTTTTAATTTATGATTATTTTAGTTATATCAGAAGCAAATTTTGTGACTCTTTTCAAGGAAGTTTTCAGTTTTCTTATCTATTGTATTAAACTTTTAACATTTTCATGGGTTGTGCATTAACATTCAGGAATTAAGTTTAATATTTTCTTGGGGGGGGGGGGTGACACACAGGGGGTCTTGTTTCTCTTCATAAACTTTGCTTAGACAGGTAGTACAATTTTTAAATGATATTTATAATCAATCAGTGTTCTTAAAGATTAAAATAAGTCATAATCTATGAATTTTAATTGTAAGAAATATATGGGTTGATATGCATAAATATGAATATTTAGTGTATATAATATAATTAAAAATATTTAATCTGTTTGTCTAAATGAGAAAATATGTCAAAATTGTTTTTATTGCTAATATAAATATCAAGTTAGAGAAAGCTGATTCTTTTGTTGTACATAACTACAATAGCAAGTTTTCATACTTCACAAAAAATGTTGGCAGTAATATTGCCAGGGGAGTTATTTTCATTTTTGTCTCTAAAAGAAGTATTCTTTTTGAAATACTGTCATAGCTATGTTATCTTTTAATGACTTAAATTTTATGTAGTAACTGTAATTTATAGATATTATAAGGTTCCGTAGGCCTTCAAATCCTTGTCTCTTTCAGACATCAAATGTGTGATACTTATTATGGGGCTGTTCTATCATGTTGTTGTCAAATTGTCAAATCAGAGTGTTTGAAACATTCTCACTGAGAGACAAGGTGATAACTGTGCCACTCAATTCTAAATGTAGGTATTGAGCAGTTAACTCAGCTCATTATAGAGTTTAATCAAAGAGATAAAGCGGATCTATAGCAAGGTTTTATGTATTTGAATCTAACATCCATTTTCTAGAAATATAGTTAAAAAGGGGAATGTAAGGAGGGAAAGACTCATTTATTTCAGTCATGCATATTCATCCCAACATATGTGATGTACCCAAAATATTAGACTACTTTGTATGTTTCGTGATCTAGTTATGAATTGGTCTGGGGGTACATTTATGGGTTTGATTAATTCATGCAAATACTGTAATTGTCTAAAAATTTTGAGCTGCTGTTTAGGGTACAGCTGTTTAAGCTATTTGCCGGAGGAGGTTAATATTCCTCTGAATGTGTTTTCATGTTATGTTTGAATCAGTAGTTAATATGTTGGTATTCTAATTATTCATTCCTTTTCATATTTTCAGATTATTTCGATGGCAACTATAGCATATCTTTGTGTTTGTGCTTATTATACAGTTTTTCGGATCAGGATATTGAATTTGTATTATTTAGCCCCTCATCATCAGACCAATGAATACAGCTTAATATTTTGTGGCATGTGAGTAATTTTCCTCTTGAGACTTTCTGATTTAATATGTGAGTTTGTTTCTTCATAAGCTCACTAATAAGATTTTGGGACTCTAGAGTTTATAAGATTAGTAATTATATATTATGATACACACACACATACGTCTGTCTCATATATGTATTCTTAATTATGAGTGTTTTGCTGTTTTACCTAAAATTTTATGGTCCTTTAAAGAAAAGTTCAATGTATTTAAATTGCATGTTTTTCTGAGGAATTTTTTTTAAAAATTTAAAATGAAAGAGGTTGAGTGAGGTAGTTTTTTGTAAATTATATAAATTTTTACTCAATGTTTTTTCATTGACAAGTCTTTCACAAGTTTGTTACCTGAGTATAAATATTAATTGCAAATGTGTGGATTTTGTAACTCATGTTACTAAAATTATAATTTTACTATGTTGAAGTTTGATACATATAATGAAATATTGTCCCATTTTTATAAAAATGAAATAGAAAATTCAATTAGTAGGAAATATTTATTAATTTAAATATTAGTATTTCAGAATTAATTTAAATATAAATATTAAATTAATATTTATATTTAAATTAATATTTAATATTTTTAATTATTATAATTAATTAAAATTAATTAAAATATTAATTTAAATATTTATAAATTCAGTGCATGAGAAAGGATCCAAATTTTGTTATATCTATTTTCCTATTTTTTTATATCCTTATTTAACCACCCTTTTTATCTATTTATATCCATTTTTGTAATACATAAGTATATTAAAATAGGAGCATGTCTGATATACATTAATTTTGCATTGCTCTTTCATTATACATTTTAATAATTTAAATCATATTTTATTAGAATTTTGGAAATTGTTTTAGTGTAATTTTATGGTAAATGGTATAAAACCAATACCGGATTTATATTTTCAACTGGCATTTTCTAGTATTTTTTAAGCTCCAGAATTTCCATTTGTTAGGAAATTAAAGTAAGAAACATCCTATTTTAAACTTCAAAATATCTTGTCTGTTCCCTTTTAAAAGCTTTGATTATTTGCTCATAATAATACTAAATGAATCCAATTTATATTATGTCAAAATGTTTCTATAGAAACTGTCATTCCTCAAAATGTCTTTTAAATGAACTTTTTCATTTAATGTAGTTTGGAACATAACTATTGTTCTTGACACTGGCGATATTACTATTACTCTCTGATAACTTTTTTTAATATTATATGAGTAAAATTCAGAAATATTTGTAATACCACTAAATTTTTATCTTGAATCTCCCAAATTTTCTTTTCTCCAATGTTGGCAGCTATATAACATTCATCATTCTTTATTTAAAAATTAAATTTTGTGTTTAAAAACTTTAAAAAAGAGTTGTTCATATTGGTCATCAAGAGAATATTTTGACTGGGATATGATTGATATAATTTGACTGGGATGTAAGGTAAGCTGCTTGCATTGGAAATTTTAATTTTGTACTTATTAAATGAATCATTAAATAAAATAAAAATCAAGTAGACATACTGCATGCTATGAAATTTTCTGTCATATCATTGTGCAGTGTATAAATATTATATTTTACCATTTGATTACCATTTTTTGATATGGTTATACATCAGAGAGCCTTATTTAAAAGTTTTAGTTGTTATAAGTGAGTTTTAATAAAGAAAGTTATGCATCAGTTCATTTAAATATCTTTACTTTTTAGCTTTAAACTCTTAACTCTGTCAGGGACAACATCCTCCGCTTACACAGTGCAGATTTTTTTCCCAATTTTTTTTAACCAAAAAATCTTGAAAGTTTTTCCAATTAAAGGTTGCAAAATGGTTTTACTTCTTCAAACTGATAACAGATGGCAGCACTAGCCATATTTCTGCTCATTTAACTGGAATACATCGAATGCAAGTGAAAGGAAAATTAGATTTAGGCGTTCGCACTGTGCAAATGGCACCCCTGAAAGGCTTAGTCTTTGAAATTATAATTTGAAATTTTTGTGTCTGAACATAATGGTGTTTATTATTCACTGTTACCATTATACTTTTTATTCATTAAAGTAAATTTATTTATCAATTATTATTTTTCCCCTTTATTTCTACAGGTTGCTGTGTCGTTTAACTCCCCCTTTATGCCTAAATTTCTTAGGACTTATTCATCTTGATAGCCATGTAACTAAGAATGCCAATATTGAAGAGACTGCTTACACACAGGTATGTTGTTTTACAACCTTGTTTACTTTTATTGATCATTAATTAAAGAAGCTTTAAACATGCCTTATCAATTCTGCACTTGTTATTGAATCAACAGTTTTAATTATGCAAAGACTTAGGGCCTTTTTAAAATCTTTTGAACTGAAAATTTTTTCTTTGACAGTTTCTGTTCTTTGTAATTAAGTTTTACTTTTGGTTTCAATTGAGATTGGTAATGGGTATTTTAAAAAAAAGAAGCTTTATACTTGTTTGAAAAAGTATTTAATTGTATCTCAATAAGCTAAATTTTTTTATGAAATCCTCTAAACATTTTGTAAATAAAGCATTTGTTTGCCACTCTCTAAACATTTTGTAAATAAAGCATTTGTTCGCCACTCCTTATTCCCAAATGCTATCCTTTATAAAATGCAGTATCGGGATATATCAATCTTTCAGTGTTGAAATACTTTGATATGATTTAATAAAAAGATGCAATATGGTGTTGTGTAATTTTAATTAGCCCAAGATCGGAATCTCTGAAAAATACTTGTAAGTAAAAATGGAAAACTTATAAAATTTATTTGTGTGTACAGTTACTTAGATCCAACTTTTTTCTATTCAATAAAATATACAGTCATTTATAGCTAATACTTCCCTTTGGTTATATGAGAATGTAACATACTTGGATATTGTTGCACAAAGATTGGAGGATCTTTTTGTTCATCATACAGTGTTTATATGCAAAGTTAAGATAATTTTTGCATATTTTATTTGCTACTGTGAAGTTCTTTTAATTCACTGAGATAAAATAGTTTATTTTTATTTACTTCTTTATTATGTGTTAATTACTGCTGAATCTGTTCTTCACCCATTTCATGTTCTATACCTTTTATTCAACTTATCAGAAAAAATTAGGATTTTACTGTATTCAGTCCTGTACATATCTTGCTCCAGTTTATTTATTTGCCACAGCTTCAAGTTTAGTTGTTTATTTTCTAAATTGTATTTTATATTTTATAACATAGAAATTTGATGAAGTTAAATTTTTCTGTTATTCAGAAATACGTAAAATTTTTCATTTTTTCTAGTTAGTAATTTTTATTTAACTTTTTAATCTCTTTTAACAAGCTGTGAAAGATGAAAAATTATTCGAACATCTGTCCTTAAAATGCAGTGTCGCAATATTCTTATTTTGCCACTTGTGTGAAGAGGGATGAATAGCAACTAAATCAAGCTCTTGATCATGATTTTCTAAGATTTTATTCTGATCCCATCAGAGTGTTGAGAAATAGAAAATCCCCCTGTTACACGTAAATCTTAATTGGATGCATGATTATTACATCTTTTCATCATTACATCATAAACCTAATGTTAAGTTTAATATAGTTATTTAATTTACACAAAGAATTACATGGTACTGGCAATCTGACTTCAAGCCATGAAAGATTAAAAATATTTCCTGCATATTAATTATTCCATAAGAATCAAAATGTTAGATTCATAGTGTCTTTTACAATTTCATGTTCTCCAATCTGGAATGTGATAACATTAATAGGAATCGTATGAATCTAATCTTGAATTTTTCATATTATTTACTCAATCAGGATTTTGAATAGAGTGTTATACTGTCAAATTGATTTTGTATAAGACAATATTTTGATTTTTATATGTGTACATAATAGTTATCATTCTGTAAAAATTAATTTTATTCCAAAATATTGAGAATTTGCTCCAAAGCCCAATTTTCTCATCTGGAAATGCAGATGCAAAGACTAGGCTTAGATTTCTCATCCCTGTTAAAGGGAAATGACTGGTTTTCAATACCTAGAATTTTACCATCTTATCTTCTATTGCTATGACAGCTATAGTTATTAACATTTAACTTTATTGAGTAGATTAACCACATTTTCAATTATTAATAATTTTAATACATTTTTTGATGCTTGATAATTTTGGTTGCTTTTCTGTTTTTTTTTCTTTAAGTTTTAGTCACACTCTTGTTTAAAAATTTGAGACAGTTATCAATGTTTGTACTGTAAAGGATTGCCAAGAACCTGCTTAAATGTCCAGGGCATTTTACTTGCACAAACACTGTTTATTCTTCCTTGGAAACTATTTAATTAATATTGAAAGAAAGTACTGTGACTGTGGTTAAAAGAAATGATTTTAAAATAGCTTTTCTGTGTAGTTTTAAAAATAACTAAATTAATAGTTGTATTGCTGTAGTTTTTGGTGATAATTAAAGTTTTATTAGATTATATTAACTGTACATAACTATTTCTTTCAGATAATGGGGCATATGGATGTTATTCCTATTATATCGGATGGATTCAACATATATTTTCCAATACTCATATTTTTTGTTTGTCTGGCTACATATTTTAATGTTTGCAGTAGGGTTCTGCATTTTATTGGTTTTGAGCAGTTTATTGGTGATGATGAGATGACTTCCGATTTAATTGAAGAGGGTAGAGAACTCATTAAAAGAGGTTTGTTGTTTTCATTTTTATTTTTACTTCTCCATCTAGTATATATATTACAATGTGTGTAGTTCGATTCTTCCTTACTTGAGTTTGGCTTATTTTTTGTGGTTACCTTTATTCATAATATATTCTGCTGCACAGAATTAGTATAAACTGCTGGTTTCAGATATTGTGTACTGTGGCCATTAGAACATGGAAAATACAAGAATCAGAAAAACGTTTCTTAAAGCAAAATTATCTGTAAAGAAATGTGTCATATTAGATTTTGCAAAAACTTCCACAAAATTTAATGCTGCTTGTTAACATTGAAAGAGAGTTCAGCAAACTACAGATCTGGTTTGTCCATTCCTGATTTCTTAAATATCAGCAAGCAAACCTGTAAATTCAGTGCAGTGTGATTTTGAAAAATAAAGGGTAAGTTTTTATTTAATGAACTTTAGGAATAATAAAATTGTGATTATTTTAATTGAGCAGAAAAGACTAACAAGAAATGTGCATTTTATCATTTCCCTCTCTTTTACTCAAGATGTTGCTGAAGGTAATAAGTTGAAAACTTGTTTTTTATCTTATTATCATACTTAAGGGAATATGTCAGATGATGCATCATTTATCATAATCCAGAAATTCTCTCTTAGCTGGTTTTATGCTTGATATGTTTTTACTGCTAACTTACTACAATTATGTTATAGTCATTCATTTCTACTTTAGATAAGTTGCATAGTGAATGTGCTAAATAAAGCTTTTTAAACACATTTTTGGAATACAGCTTTGTTGGTAATATTGTTCTGTTATTCCTTTGGATTCTGTTATGTTTTGGATTCCTTTGGATTGTTCTGTTATTCCATTGTAATTTTAAATAGTTTGTTGAGCTGTTATAAAATTAAAATATTTGTGAATGCCTTACATAAAATTTGAAGAAATTTTGTATGCATCTGGTTATATAAGTTTTATGTGCTTTTCCCATTTTGCCCTATTTAAATTGGAAAAATCTATATATTTAAGTTGCTAAGCTGACTATTTGGGCAGTCCGTGAAAGAAAACTACAGCATCAATATATTTCATTTTGGTCTGAAATGAAAGATTGTAATCTATAGATTTGTCAAATTTGGTTTTTGTAACTGCAATTTCTATTAATTAGCAATAATTTATGATTAAAAACTGATTTCTGTGCATACTCAGTGACATGTTTAAATCTGTCTTTAGAAACTCACTGTTTCTGCACATGCTCAGTGACATGTTTTAATGATAAACACGTTTATTCCAAGGAGTCTCTCTGGATCTCTCTCTGCCATTTTTATTTTTATGATAATTATGTTTGTGAAATATAAGATTAAACCTGATGGAAACTGTTTATTTTGCGCTGTTTAATTAGTGATAATTTACAATTAAAAAAATTTCTTTCTGCGCATGCTTGGTAACATTTTTAAATCTGACTTTAGATACTCACTAAGCATGAGGCCGCTTAAACACATTAATTTGTTTCTGCCCATTAATATGATTTTTAACATTTGGCAATGATTTGTTGAGTATAATTTGTGTATTAGTACATTTATTTACTATCTAGCTGTCATGTTTTGACGGGTACCAACTAGTTCCATCTTATGTCAGGTATTTACCTCTGACAGGGTAAAACCATATCCATCAAAAGTGATAAATTCATTTGCCATACTATTTGTTTTCTGGTTTAAACTTAATGCAACAGATTAGATGATTAAATGATCAGTAATCAGTTCATTATTTTATAATTGTTTCCTATTATAGTTTTTGGTATTTGAGTAGATTTCTTAATTTTCAGAGAAAAATAGAAGAATTAGACAAGAGGGTAATGAGAGTCGCAGACGGCAGCCTAATAGGCTTAATACAGGAGCATCCATGAGATCTGGTAGAAGGATTGGTACCAGAGACACAAGTAACTATTATATTGATGCTTATCACTCAAGATCAGTGATTCTCAACCTTTTTGTGTCTAGGCCCCCCCCTTTGGATTACTATCATATCCTGCACCTCCCCAGGCCTAAAAAATGCAAGTAACACTAGTAAAATACATTCTACACATTTTTTCCAACCGTCCATGCCCCCCTTGATATCACTCATACCTTCCTAATGGGGATGGGGTGCCCCCAGGTTGAGAATCATTGCTTTAGATCATTTAGAAACAATGTAATATTTGGTACGATTTTGTTAAAGGTTATTTTATTAAAATTTTATTTTTTTATTCAGGTTTAACAGGTTCATCACCAGAAGAAAATTCAAGAGCAGAGCTTTTGAAAGATGTTGAGCCTATTGATTATACAGAAGAAAGAGATCACTCTCCAATGGGAGATTTTTTGAGAGGTCGGGATGAAGAGTATACTGTTGGAGATGGCAATAGTTACTTACGCTCAAATTGGAGTCGCATTGGTCGACCTCCTGCAGGCATTTTTGATGATGTTTGAAATTTTGAAAATTTAAGAAGCTGTGTATATAGTTAAAATGATTTGTATTTATTGCTTTCATGTACTTTTGGAGAAGTGAAACCTCTAAAAATTAAAGGATATGATCTGTTTCTTAGAAGTAGTTAAATCTGAAGCTTGTGATAAATGTGTAATGGAGGGAGAAAATAGTCATGTGTCAAACTATATACATCAGATGCATGTGATTTTTACTCTTGTTCTCACATGTAATAAATACTTCTTCAGATATACAGTATATTGAAAGGATGGCTATATGTTTCAAACTCATTAATAGTTCTTCATCAGGCTAAGAACTGAGCGTAATTATCTCTATGAACAATTCACAAATGCTCATAGTGACAAAGTGACAATTCTTAGTGACCACCACAATTAATGCTCCTTTGCCTGATGATGAAGAATTAACAAGTTTGAGACAAGTAGTTATCCTTCTAATTATTTGTGGTTTTGATGAAGTGTTTATTGGTTATTACATGTGAGGTTTCTCAAGTTACCTGTTAGTCATAATTTTCCTTATTCTTGTTTCTTTTTCTGTCTAATCAATTTTCCTTATTTTTGTTTCTTTTCTTGTCTAATTAAATTATCTTTTAGTATTTAATTTAGAATTAATTCAACTAATTAACTGAAGACTTGCATATCTCTATTTCTCAGAAAATGAATTTTTTTCCTTTCAGTTATTATCCTTAAGGTTATACAGGTTGCCAATTCATGTGTACAGGCATGTTTTCAAATATGTTTTCATGAACTAGCTTTAATAATTTTCTTCCTATGTCATTCATGGTTTATTGCAGGATCTTATTAAAGGATAAAGTTAGAGGAAACTCTATCAAAAGAATTTAGTTAAGGGTTTTTTAAGGTAAATTTGTATAATCTAGCAAATTTCATCATCTATTTTCTTATGACTTTATTTTAAAATTATTACTGCTGATTAAATAACACTGATATTAACTATGTTAAAAAATAAGTGATTCATAGAGAAAGTCATTTGTAAATGTTACATTGGAATTAGGTCTATTTTTTCTCAGTAGTGTAATATAAGAAAATAACTTTCCAAATAGTTCCAGTCATTTGTAATAATGATCTTTGGATTATTATGACAAAAATAATGTTAAGAGACCTAGCAGTTTAACTGAGACCTTCAAAAAAAGGTATTTTACCCCAAAAATCAGATTATGGTGTAGTTTCATACTGAATAACGTTAAAACTTGTTTTAAAATGTCAATAAAGGATCTCTTTAGACAAAAATCATAGTAGTTTTTGGAAAGAATTGATTAAACCAATGAGCTAAAATGCATTGTGCATAATAAGGATCCAATGACAAGCTTGTTATGTTGTACTATTAAGTTTTTAACTTCGCTGTCCAAAATTTATTTAAATACATTCTGCCTTCTCTCTCCTGTTTCTTCATGTTTTGTATTCTGAAAAAAAAAATAAAGAAACTCAAGTTTGTTAAGATTTAGCTGCCAAATGAAATAATAACATGCTATGTAATCACAGTCCTGAAGAAGGAGGGAATGCCTTAGAAGTCTATTTACGTGATACTAATAATTATATATATCAGCATTAAATGCGATTTTTGTATATTTAACCTTAGTCTTAGTATCATTATTTGAAAGAATCTCTATATAGTTGCACTTTAGAAGTTCTATTCTTTATAGTAGTAAATGTGATTGTTGCTGTGAGTATGTATACTGTATGACTGACAATATGGAAGTAAAATATGCATACATTTGCTGCAACTTTTTAGTTATTTAAAAAAATAAATTACAGGATAATGTTACGTTTTAGTTTTTAAACATTGTAAGGTTATTTTGGTCATTTATATTTTACATTAGTATTTTAATGCTAAAATTTAAAAGTTTATATATCATGTTTCTTATATTGGCTAATTTTATGATTTTTTGATACTCATTTTTATGAAATAATTGCTTATGTGCTATCTTTTATGCTATTAATTTCTTAATTTATTTTATCTCATTTACAGTTTAGGTTAATTTATTGTCATCAAAAAGCTTGCATTTGTTGACATGTAAAGATCTTATAGCTCTAATGACAGCACTTTTTATTATTAGTCAATAATTTTTAAACTGCATCAATTTGTCTAAAATATTTATTAGGTGTCTTGTTGTAATTGACTCATCATAGGTTAAAAATTTCTTATGTAAAACAGAGTTTTACATAACAAATTTTCAACTGTTTAAGTTGCACTTTGTAATTAAGTACATAAGATACATTTTGCATAGTTTTATTAGTGACAATATTTTTCATAAGCTTGCTAATTCTTTATTTTTAATTTTGTAAATAATTTGAAAACATGAATTGAAGTTTTATAATTAATATCTTTTTATGAATTAATTGACTTACATATTAGATATTAATTCATGTTCATTTCTTTTAATACTATTTCCTGTTTTTATCTTTTTGATTAGCTGCTGACTTTTCAAATTTTGAAATTTCTTTTTGAATCTCTGTAAAGCTGAGTGTTAGTGGAAAGTTTATTTGAAAATTGAAAACAAATTTTTTGGATTTTTAAATATGAGACTAAGTATGAGTTTTTTAACTTTGAAATAAGTTCCTTTTTTATCCCATTTTTCTGGATAGCCATTACAAAGCTTTGTATTTTTAATTTACAAAAATATTGATCTCAAATGTGAATTAATGCTAACTTTTATTACTGAACATGCCATCTATGTTGAGCAACTTCATAGTACATCCAACGTTGTTTTTTCATGCATAATTTTGCAATAAGTTTGTAATTAAAAACTCATTAACTAATTTCCAAATCCTCTCATCCTCATTGTAATTCATGAAAAATTTAAATAGTCAATTTGACAAGAAGCTATATTGTCTTTACATTATGGAAGTTCTCTTAGCTACCTTTATTGATTATTTTGTCCCTCCATTTCTGTAGAATACTAAGTAATATGAATATTTTCTGTAAAGATTTTGCATGTATTACATTGTGCAAAGAAGTAATTTTTCCTTGTCTGTGAAAAGTTAACAATTTGTATACCATTTTTTTTATAGCTGCATTAATAAAATACCGTTTTAAATTGGTATAACATTCAGCAGCTGCTAATATTAAAGATATGACTTCTTTTTTTGCAAAATGGTACTGTTTATTCTTTATTTTAAAACAACTTTTTACTGTATAATTTAAAAGAAATACTTATTATAAAATTGTATTAAATTTGTATTCCATGATCTTTTATCTCCTTAATGTCATAGCTGTGTTGTTGTTTACAAAAAATAGGTTATTAGGTTAATTGAAGTTTTAGGAAAAAGCAGCATTAAAAATTCATTTTTAGTTTAAAACAGTACTTATTAAAACTGTTGCCGACTGAAAATTTTTAAATACTAAATGTGAATAGCTGTAAAATGTCATATTTTTCTTTTACGCTCAAACTTTCATCTTTTGTTGATATCACTTTTCTGCCAGTCTCACTAACTACAGACAGGGAAAAATTTTTCTTTTGTGATGTACTTAGTGTAACTGAGTAGTGTGCCATAGACATACATTAATTTAGATAACTTCATCATTGCCCTTTTTATAGTTTTGTTTGGAGTTTGTTGTATTTACTGATGTCAAAAAATAGTTAAAGAGTAATTTTCCAATATTCACACTTCATATATTTATGATGAGAAACAATTGGGGCCGAGTTTCTTCTCACTTTTAACTTTTAAATTTTATCTATTCTTTGATATTACTCTATGTGCCATTTTATAAATTTCGAATTTATCAATTCTTTTCATAATTTTATTTTTTGTGTGTCAAAATTTCACCTCTTCACATGAGTTGAAACTTTTTTGTCTATCTTTTGTGATATCACTTCCAAATTAAATACCCCTGTCTTTCTTTGTGTTGTACAAAACTATTCTTTTAAAGATAATTTCCTATTGAGCCCTTAATCATGAAATTTGGAGTCAAAGCATTTTTAAAAAAAAGTATCTCATTTTGTCTTATACATGTTACAAAATGGTCTGTTGTTGACTAATTTGAATTAGCATTTAACTTATTTTATGTGTTTTAGAATGCTTAATGTCAATGTCATACCTTAAGTTTTTGTGAAGTTTCATCTGTTATTTTTTATACATCAACATTCTAATCAAATTTTGAATTAATATTTATCCTTTTTTGAATTTTATATCTAAGTGTTCAGATCAGCATTCTTTATTATAAATATATATACCTGGTCTAATTGTGTAATGTTTATAATTTAAGGTTTATGTATAATTTCTTGTAAAAATTTGTTTCAATGTCCATTAAATGTTTTGTCCAATCACTGCAAACAATCTTGTGGTTAAAAGCATGTATGCTTTAAATTTTTTCTTGATTTTTTTTTCTCAGTGGTGCCTAAATTTCTAGCAAGTTTAATATAGAATGTCATGAGATGGAGCTTTGTAAATTTCTTGGCTGTAAATATTTCAATTGTTGAATTATTAAATCAATGGAAATTAAAATCTTCAATGATAGCCTGAAAATACATACTGATTAATACCACACTAACTTTTAAGTATATTTTGCCAATGTATGTTATTTTTCTCATCTTTTAACAAGTGTATCTAATATTTAGAATTGATATATGTTACGGTATGTACTTCATAATTTTTTCCCCTCAGAGAGTAAATTTTTATAGTGAGCAATATATATCTTTGAAATTTAAATTAAATATTGGTAAATGTTATAGTCCTTAGCCTCTTTGGTTGTTTCATTCCATAACATTTTATTGTTCACAGAAATGAGAAGTAAAATTTCTTAAATTATTACATTATTTACAGCATTTTAATGTCTGGTTAATATTAAAATATTTTCCTGTCAGTAATTTTATGCATGAAAACTCATTTGTGTATTATAATTTTCCCCATTCTTGTGGGTATTAGGTACTGTCCTAGTAAATATTAAAGTTAAATATAAAAATTTTATTCAAAACTAGTTTGTGCTCTTTGTTTATCTATTCACTTTTTTTTCAAAGTCTTTTAAATATTAAATTTATTTATTTTCTTTTAAATATTTAATTACCCTTTAATTGTATTTATTATGTTTGTTTGTGTCTGTGTGTCAGGCACTTTATGCCTTTAAGCTGCCTATTTATTTATTGTTGAAATTTTAGATAGCCATATTATTTTTATTTGAATCTGAGATGTCTTAACTTGTCATGTGTATAGTATGTAAATTGATATTAATATTTTGTTCTAGTAGCTTTAGAGGAGAGTGATATTGATAGAGATGTATATTGTTACTTTCTATATGAATAGGTGTGACTGTTATGTATGTTTGGATCATACTTCATCAGATAAGATTTTTCAGTTTCTCCATGTTAATCTCTTATGTGCAATAAAATTTTTTCATATAACATTAGTGAATGTGTATATTATAGAGGAAAATAACAATGCAGATTTTTTCCTTAACAAATTTAATTCTAAAGTGTTATTTAACAGATATTTATTTTAAATTCTGTGTGTTTAAGTGTAATGAAGACATACCTAAAAAAGTCACAAAAATAGGCTACACTATGAAACTGCGATATTTTTAAAGTTCTTAATTACAAATTTTAGAAAGTTAATTTGAATGCTGTATTCCAATGGTCTTTTGTTTTGAAAACTGTGTGTGTATTTAAACCAGTGGTATTTATAAGCAAATTATACTCAGTTGAACTCAGTATAAATGGCAAACTCTTGTAAATAAATTTGTGCATCAAAAGTCATTTGGGGGACTTTCCTTAGCTCAATGTCAGTTAATAATAGATATCTAAATTTGGAAGTTTTTATTAGTAATCTTCATAAATGATGTTAAGAGTTAAATATATATATATATTGATGTTATTTCATATGATGTTGCTGAGAACATCCAAGCATTAAAATTTTCTAACAACATTTGTGAATAGCTCAATACTATATCTGAAATTTCATGTCATTACACTTCAGATGTAAAAAGCTAGTTAGTACAAGAACTGATTATATCTATGCAATAAACAGATATACTCTCATGGCCTGAATTTTAATTTGCATTTCTTTATTTAGATCACTTTTTTTTTCTAATGGTAATGTGTGAAATGTTTTTATGATGTTATAAACAGATTATTTAAAGCAGTTATTATTTAAATAACAGTACATTGGTTAGATGTTTGTAATTTTAATATTCTCTGGTATTGAGAGAGGTGTATTTGTCCATTAGAGCAGAGCTCCGCAACCTTTTATCTTCCACGGCACAACAACGTTTTTTTCGATAATTCCGCAGCACACCACAAGAAAAAGCTTGCAAATATATAAATTACAATAAATATGTATATGTTTTTATTAGATAAAAAAACACAACAGAATAGCTCTATGTATCAAGATAATTATAATCATTTAAGTTTTATATAAATCATTTTGGACTGTACACCAACACAAGAACAAAAATATAAAATTATAGTTTACAAGTAAAAAAATTTTCTCTTTAAATTTTTATATTAAAATTTGTTTTTTGGTCTTTACTTAAGCCTAATAAATCAAAGTTAATTTAAACATAACTAATTTATTAATGAGATATTTGAGATTGTTTTGATAAATGTGCGTTTTATATTTGGCTCTATAATAGAAAGAGCCACAGTTCATGGTCAAGGCCCTTTAAATATGATCCTTTGTCATTTTCAATTATAACCAGTGTTGAAAAACTGTTCGCATAACTATGTCGTAGAAAATAGGAGCAAAATTGCAATGGCCTTGCCAGAAATTTGTGGATATTCTTTCTTAACTGAAATCCAGAAATATGACCCTCGAGCATACATACAATGTATGGTTAACAACATGTTTTTGTTTTGTGTATAATTTCGACCCAGAAAAATTACATATTAACAAAAAGTTAGATGAATATTTTACTTAGAAAAATTTCTATTTAATGCAGTGGTTAATTTTTTTATTATCATAATCAATAAAATCACCGCGGCACAGTTAAGATCACCTTGTGGCATACTAGTGTGCCACGGCACAGCGGTTGCAGAGCACTGCATTAGAGAAACAAAATTTAATGAGAAAAAATAAGATTTATTATACCGAAAGGCTATTTCTTTCACTTTTGAGTAGCTTATTAAATATGCAAGTTATTTTTGATAAGACATTTAATTTTTTAGCAGTGTTCCCTCTTAATATGATATTAGCTTTTTAAACTAAAGTGTTGCCAGGTTTCTTATTTGCTTTCATCAAGCATTTAAATAATACAAATCTATATATGTAGCCAAGATTTTCTTTGCTGCAAGTAATGTCTGCTACAAATCTAATTTTTTTTTTCTTTTTCAATCACCAATTCTTTTAGGTGAGTGAGTGTGAGTGCTTGTACTTTAAAGAGTTTTTACTGCTGACTTTAAAAAAAGCTATGCTTCATGGATCATTTGTCTGTTTTGCAGGACCAACTGCTGTAATTTTAAATAAATTTTGAAGATTATATGTCAGTCATTATTAATTAAATATATTTAATTTATATTTAATTTGGTGGATGCATTGAACATTTTATTTAAGCTGAAGAATTTTTTGGAGAATTCATGACCAATAAACACTTTAGTTTACATATGGCATTCCTGTTAGTTTTCAGGAGTGGATTATGTAAGATATTTAAAATATTATCACAACAATTTTAAAGTGATTTATGAGTATTTTGCTAAGTGCTCATTACTTTTATGGAGGTATTTCTAAATTATTTCAACTTTAGTAATCGGATGTGCTTACATGTATGTGTATATATTAAAGTGTATGCTTATGGAGATATAAAATTTTTAAGATAGTTGATATTACTTTTAATTCCATTTATCTCTGTATAGATATTTTAACTCTTTCTAGTTAATTTTCGTAGAAGTTATTTATCAAAAATTCTAAGACCTTTCTTGGATTAAAACTATATAGAATGCTTCTTTTGAATGTTCAGGCATCAGATTTCGTAAAGCGTTCAAATATATTATGTTCGATTGTCAAGCATTCTGATCTCCATTTCAGTTATTTTAATTATATTTGAAGAAGGATCTTTCATACACATCTGCAAATTTTTTACTACAGAAGCATATTGTTTGCTTCCCTCCCCCTTTCTACCCTTTAGCTTTACAGAGTATGATTTAAAGGCATATTTCATTTTGAATTTATTTATTTGCATATTTGCTTTAGAATATGGGTACATATTCCAGTACTTTCATGTTATTAGGTAATAATGTCCAAGAATATGTATTTTTAATATAATTGAATTTTATTGACAAAATTATTTTATAAATTTTATCGACAAAATTATTTTATTATACCGAGTTATATGTTCTAAACATTGAGCATTTCAATGAGGAAATTTAATTTTAGAGCATTTCTTACCTATACTGTAAAATTTCATATATCAATTATTTTAAATGTTTTGAATTGATGTGGGATTAATTCCTATTGCTTCATGAAAGAAAAAATAAGTTCAGATATTGATATGTAATTTTTAGGCATTTGTGAAGAAATTAAAGATACTTATTTTATATATGTATAGTTTTCTTTTGTATAGTTTGATAAGTATAGCTGCTAAGAGAAGACAATAATGACAGATTATTTTAAGTTTTATTCTGTAATAATTCTTCCTTCATTCGAAAAGGATTCATATTGTCAGTAACCTTCTCTTGTCTAGGATGCTGTAGTTTTTTTTTTTCGTTTTGCTAGTTTATTGGTTTGTAATTTCAACTAGTCGCATCTTAATTTATAAACTGATTTTTATTCTCTAAATCTATGTGTACATAGTGGGTGATTAATTTTAAGAAAACCACTCTCGTAGAAACCCAACACTACCATGTTTTACTGCACAAGGGGGACAAACCCTTTTTTCCCTATATGTATTTGTGGATGATTTAACTTGCCCATTAAGGTCACTTAATAATTATTCAAAATTTAGGATCACAAGTATTAAAGTTTTGTATTAAAGGCATAAGTAATAATGTATCTTTATTATTCTTTAATCATCCTACTCTTTGAAAAATAAGTAGATTATATGCATACTCATTTGTTTACCCAAAATGTGAAAAATAAGTAGATTATAGGTATGCCTATTTGTTTACTCAAAATGTGAAAATATATGTAATAAACCTATGAATGCATACTATATTCAAGTAAAATATCTCTTATTTCTGTTAAGTTATTAATCCTTAATGTGTAAAAAGAATTTTATAAAACATTTAGAAGCATTTTGATTTTATAGCATGCAACTATTTTATTACTGTTTTTAAAATATATATTTATATCTTGCGTATCATTGCAATATATGTATACAGATTTGTGTGATATTTTATTGTGTTCTATTTTATAATTGCTATCATTAAATCAGGTAATCATCAATCATGAATGAGTTTCCCCTAACAGTTTTTAATATTTGTAAATGAAGTTTACTTTTTTAAAACTTGCTTATGTATATACTGAAAAATTTTTAATACCTAATTTTTTATTTTATTTATGGGTACGTATAATTGTTACTGTGAATTTCTGTAGTGATACATTCTTACTTTACTGTGTATCTAAAGCTATTATTAATTAATGAAATACTGTGTTTCAGCACAAACTTTTGTTTTGATCAGATTTGATATGCTTTTACTGGGCTCATAATATTTAGCATTTATTTGTAGTGTGTTAATCATTTTGTTTCATTACAAGTTTAGTGCTAATTTAAAATTAAATGTATCAAATGACTGGAACAGTGCTTTTGTAATCTAAAAATTAATTTGAATTTATCATGTATTTCTCTGCAAAAGTAAGTGCTAGTAATAGAAAGTTTACTATTATTTTAGTTCGTATTAATAGATATAATAAAAATATTTCGCAAAATTTAAAAATGTTCCAATCATTCTATTAATTTATTTGTGTAAAATTATTTATAATGAGTGGTATATTTTTTTCTGTTGATTTTCTTTTCATGTGGTCAAAATTACATAATTTTGCTTATAAATTATGTATCCCTATTTTAATTCTTTAATATTTTACATAGTATTTATCAAAACATTTCTATTTTGTCAACTTCACAAATATATATGCAAATGAATTTGACTATAAATAAATTTAATTTGGTCTCACCTTGTAGTTTAGACCTTCCCTGTGTGTTTACCTTTGTGTAAATAAAATATATGTTGTGCTGCATGCCTACAAAAACAAGCACCACCATAGCTGCCCTCAGCTGCCTATCCCCCCCCCCCCCCCATTGGCGAATATCTTCCCTTTCTATTGATTCATTTTTTGTGCAGGTGAAAGAAATGATGAATGATTAGCGAGAAAATGTAACATCATATAAAAACGTGACATAAAAACTTTACGGACCAGAGCTAATTACCATTTTATTGGTACATATGTGTGCACTTTCAATACTCAAATATATACGGATGAGGAGCTTATTCCAGAAATTACTGCAAAACTGCATTTGTAATATTACTTATCTCAAAGTAAATCTAATTTGTTTGAAATTTTTCCCCGAAATTTGTTTATCTTATCTAAGTATTTGATGGTTTTTGTTCTATCATGACCTTTTCCTTTCGCGTTAAATGCATAAAATATCAGTTAAATTCATGTAAAATCTGATTAAATTTCGTCTGATGACGATCCGAAAAATTGCACAAGAACCAATCCATACCGTGGAAATAATTTGACTGCAGCTAATTTGACAATAAATGAATTATATAATATATATATATATACACTGCTGGCCACGGTAAATGCAACACCCTGAAGGAAACATGCAAATAACATGAAATTTACAACATGCATTAGCGGAGATGAGATATGCAAATGATTAGAATTTCAGCGCAGACGCGCATCACGCACGCCTGTGGCGCCACTTCAAAGCGCTATTTCAGGCTTGGAGATTTCGACGATTTCAAGTTCGGCAATTATGTTTTTCTTGTGGTTTTTTAAAAAAAAACGATCAATTATGCCTCGTCGAAAACAGCGATCATCTTTTGATCAAGTATCCGAGTTCGACAGAGGAAGGATATTGGCCTACCGAGATTGTGGATTATCTTTCAGGGAAATCGGTAGTCGTGTTGGACGAAACCAAACAACTGTAATGCGGATATGTGATCGTTGAATGCAGGAGGGTACGACGGACCGGCGTGTTCGATCGCATCCACCTCAGCGCACCACTTCACGTGATGACAGGCAAATTGTGCGCATGGCAGTGACGGATCGCTCAGTCACATCACGAACCATAGCACAGCATATGCAGTCTGTAACGCATCATCCAGTGTCTGCACGTACCATTCGACGCCGTTTACAGCAGAGTGGTCTGTCCGCAAGACGTCCATTGCTTTGTCTACCCTTGACGCAGAACCACAGACGTCTCCGCCGCCAATGGTGCGATGACAGAAGGATGTGGACGGCAGAATGGAATGAAATTGTCTTTACTGACGAGTCACGCTTCTGTCTGCAACACCACGATGGTCACATTCGAGTCTGGAGACACCGTGAAGAGAGGATGCTGAACAGCTGCGTTATGCACCGCCACACTGGTCCTGCACCGGGTATTATGGTATGGGGCGGTATTGGATATCACTCTCGCACACCTCTAGTACGCATTGCCGGTACTTTAAACAGACAGCGCTACATCTCCGAGGTGTTGGAGCCAGTTGTCCTTCCTTAACTTCAGGGCTTGCCCACAGCCATATTTCAACAGGATAATGCCCGACCACACGTGGCACGCATTGTCCAACGGTTCTTCGTCAATCGCCAGATTGAATTGCTTCCCTGGCCGCCTCGCTCTCCGGATCTTTCGCCGATAAAAAACATGTGGTCCATGGTTGCTCTACGATTGACCCAGATTTCATCCCCAGCTGACACAGCAGATCAACTTTGGCAACGTGTGGAAGCTGCTTGGTCTGCTGTACCCCAAGAACTCATCCAAAGTCTCTTTGATTCAATGCCGAGGCGTGTGGCAGCGGTGATCTCCAACAATGGCGGCTACTCTGGCTACTGATTTTCGCAGGAACCAAACTTCACAGAAGTCTATAAATTTAATCATTTGATACTTGGTCAACATGATATCTTCAAAATAAATTTTGTTGTGATATCTCTTGTCTTTCTTGGTGTTGCAATTTGGGTGGCCAGCAGTGTATGTATATATATATATATATATATATATATATATATATATATTAACTAAATAACTAACTAACTAACTACCAGTAAGTATTTGGACACCTGTGATAGAAAATAAAAACAAAATTTATTCATATTCAATAGTTGGTAGAGCCTTCACGAGAGGCAATTACAGCCTGAACCCTTCGGGGCATGCTTTCCACAAGTCCTTGTATGACGGCTAGTGGTATTTTCCACTCTGCTTGGAGAAGACATGCAAGTTCCCTCACCGATTTTCGGCGGTTGTTGCACCATCTTAATTCGGCGATCCAACTTGTCCTAAAGGTTCTCGATAGGGTTCAGGTCTGGGTTCTGGGCAGGCCAGTCCATTCGGTAAACCTCATTGTCACCATGCCAATGCATGGTGGACCTTGCAACATGACAGCTGGCGTCCTCGTCTTGGAAGTAACATGGGTCCAACCCGTAAAATTGCCACAACGTAGGAAGCACACTGTCATCCAAAATAGTGCAGTAGGCGTCGGCGTTGAGCTTACCATGAATTGGGATCAAGGCTCCCAGTCCACACCAGGAGAAACACACCCAGACCATAATTCCACGTCCGCTGAAATCTACTGTGGGCACAATGCATTCTGGCAGGAGGTGTTCTCCAGGTAGGCGCCAGACCCAGACCCAGACCCAACCATCCGAACGGTGGAGGGTGAACTTCGATTCGTCGCTCCAGAGAACCCGTTTCCACTGCTCTACGGTCCACTTTCGACATGTTTTGCACCACATTAACCGAGCAGCGCGGTTAGACTTTGTGATCAAAGGCTTATGGGCGTCAGCACGACCATGAAAACCAAGCAGATGTGCTTCCTTACGGATGGTATTCACCGAAACAGCACTCCTAGATGCCTGTTGAAACTCCTTGAGTATGTGGACCATTGGTTGGGTGCGGTTCTTCCGAATTTCTCTGAACAGCAGCCGTCGGTCTCCATCTCCCAGTTTCTTGAGTCTGCCGACTCGGGGCGCGTTCCGACAATCGGCGCTCACCTTCCACTTCTGAATCAGATAAGCTACTGTCGATTTTGGGTATTTCAGCTCGCTAGATATGTCCCTTAAGGATCGGCCATTTCTGTGATACTAGACGATTACTCCTTTCTCGAAATCAGATAGCTCTGCACTTTGTGGCATCTTGCATGCGACTAATGCCAATGTTGTTTCCTACACGATATTTAACGGCAAAGGGTGTGACGTTTATCAGGACCGCAGATATCGTCATTTGCATGGGTGTCCAAATACTTATTGGTAGATAGTGTGTGTGTTTGTTTATATATATATATTTATATACATATACCGGGTGGCCATAATTAAACTGACAGTGCTCACAGTGTTCTGTAGCGCGATCTATTTGCGAGAATGACGCCACATTTTGTAGGAAGATTAAACAAGACGGGGACGAAGGATTCCGCGAAAAAATAAATTAGTTCCAAAAGTCACCGCTAGGGGAATATTTGGCGCTGTGTAATAGGAAATAGAGTGTTAACAAATTCAAATTAATACGGAATAAAATTACCTTTTATTATGCACATTTTCTTATTTAGTTCAAGTGCAATATGGCAACACTTTTAAAAAAGCGTAAAATCTACATAAACACCGATAAAGTCTCGTGCTCTGCAATATCACGTACGCTGAGCAGAAGAAGTGCCAGATGCTTGGGTTTTAAAAGGCAATGTGTTACTGCATGTGGTGATTTGTCATCCCAAATTCGGCAGTTCTGGGTATTCACAGTTCCATGCAGGTAAAAGTGGGCCTCGTCTCCCCATAAGATTTTCCACGGCCAAGCATCATCCACCTCCATTCTGGCAAGAAAG
The DNA here is from genome assembly GCA_907164885.2 of Dolomedes plantarius. NCBI lineage: Eukaryota > Metazoa > Arthropoda > Arachnida > Araneae > Dolomedidae > Dolomedes > Dolomedes plantarius. Next base: position 16,330,831 of record OU015501.1, read on the forward strand.
GTGAGAGCAAAAGTCAATCGCTTATCATGGTCGGGGTACAGTAACTCCTGTACACGGCTGATCTTGTACGGATAGAAGTTGATAATCTGTCGTAAGATTTTCCATACCGTACTGTAAGGCATATCCATATTCCGAGCTAATCCACGAGCGCTAGAGGTGGCAGCAATATTGTGTGGTCCTCTGTCGACAATCGCCGTGGCAACTGCTTCGATTGTATCCTGTGGTACAGGTTTTCGTCCTCTGCCTGACTGAACCTTCAGAGAACCTGTTTTCTCAAACGTCGCAACCATTGCTTTCAGCCCATTAACTGACACAGAACCGTTACCTTTACGCATTTTTTTGTGCGTTCTAAAAGCACGAAGAGCGGCTGACGCGTTGCGCTGGTTGAGGTAAAAGAATTTGACCATTAACGCACGCTCGACTAAAGAAGGAGACATTGCACATAAACTTTCAATCCGATTGATTCGAAACGTAACACATTGCCTTTTAAAACCCAAACAGCTGGCACTGTGCCAATGGATGTAACGTGAAATTTGAATAAAGAACTTCTGCTCAGCGTACGTGATATTGCAGATCACGAGACTTTATCGGTGTTTATGTAGATTTTTCGCCTTTTTAAAAGTGTTGCCATATTGCACTTGAACTAAATAAGAAAATGTGCATAATAAAAGGTAATTGTATTCCGTATTAATTTGCATTTGTTAACACTCTATTTTCTATTACACAGCGCCAAATATTCCCCTAGCGGTGACTTTTGGAACTAATTTATTTTTTCGCGGAATCCTTCGTCCCCCGTCTTGTTTAATCTTCCTACAAAATGTGGCGTCATTCTCGCAAATAGATCGCGCTACAGAACACTGTGAGCACTGTCAGTTTAATTATGGCCACCCGGTATATAAAATATAATATAATATATATTACTAGCTGTTTATCCGGCGTTACCCGAGTAATTTATTCCAATTTTTTATTAGACAGGAAAAAGAATGAATGCTACCTACAGTGTGAAATCGTAAGTAATTTTATTTACAGGTACAGTTGGCTCTCTGTTTAACGACTTTCAAGGGACCGTGAAAAATCGTTCTTAAGTAGAGATTGCCCTTAAACAGAATTTGTGAAAAAATAACATTTCCCATCACACTTTACAGACTTAGGACTGTTAATATATTTCTTAATATATTGGCGTGTTTAAAAATATTATTTTTATTATCATTATTATTTTATTCGCAAAAATTATTTTAAATTACCTTGAAAAAAAGAGTACAAGCAATACAATAAATTAGGTATTAAAAAAGCCAAAAAGTGTTGTTTGCTTCATTTTTCGCCTTGTTTTCGTTATTCTCTTTAAAAGATTTTATAAAATTTTTAATGTGTCATCTTCCATAGTCGATGTAATATAGCGTCGGAGAACATCTAGAGCAGAAGTTGCATCTGTGTAAGACGGTGGCAATGTCTCGTTTTTCGTGTCTTCAACTTCACCTTCTTCATCTGACACTGTGTTTTCGTTTACTATATCTTCATAAATTTGTTCTATTTTTCTGTAATCTGTTGTTAAAACAGATTCATCCCAATTGTAGAAATCTTGAATTGAAACATCCTCATCTTCAACAAGACTTCTCCATTCTTCAGGGGTAATGTCATCTTCGTTGATTTCTTCATCCGTACTTTGCAGTTCCACTACAAGTTCTTTGTGAATTCCAGCAACGTGAAAGCAGTTTTTTATTGTGGATGAATAAATTTCTTTCCATGCTGATATTATCATGTGCATTGCTTCCAAGATCGTAAATTTTCTAACTTTCATACTGCCAGCCGAACTTTTTATTAATTTCCTAATTAAAGACTTTTTGTAGTATGCTTTCACACTGCGAGTGATACCCAGGTTTAATGGCTACAACTTGCTAGTGCAATTAGCTGTTAAGAAATGAATAGTCAAATTTGTAAGTCTAGGGATATTTGGAGTATGTGCGGTGCAACGGTCGATTAAAAGTAAAATTTTTCTCTTTTCTTGATGCATTTTTGCATAAATTTTCTAATCCAGTCAATGAAAATTTTTGATGTCATCCACGCTTTATTGTTATTCCGGTACTCGCAAGGTTTCCTGGTGATATTCTTAAAACAACTTGGTTGCTTTGATTTGCTTATAACTAGTGGTGGAAATTTCTCAGATTCCTCCGAATTAGTTCACAGTAAAACAGTCAATCGTTCCTTACTGTTTTTTCCACCAAAGCACTTTTCGCCCGTATACGTTAAAGTTTTATGGCCCGTCTCATCTGCATTGAATATGTTCTTCTCATCATATCCATCTAATATCGCCTTCACCACTATTTTCCATTCTTACACTATTTTTTCATCTACGGAGCCACTTTCGCCAGATATGCTTTTAAATGCAAGCCCATATCTTTCTTTGAACTTTGTTAGTCAACCAGCCGTTGACTAGCAAAAGCCTGAAAATTTTAACATTCCAAACTTTTCTGCCATAACAATAGTATTTTCTTTAAATATCACTCCGGAAATTGGAATGTTGGAAGCTCTTGCTTCATAAAACCATTGCAGGACTGCCTTGTCAAATTCTTCTGATCGGCCACATTGAATTTTCTGCCGTTTGGATTTGGATCTCAAATCAAATTTTTGCGCTGCTTCAAGAATTTTCTCTGCTTGCTAAAACGCCTTTGAGAGTAGACTCGGGTAGCTGAAATTGTCTTGCGATTTGGACTTTTGTTATTCCAACACTTTCTTCCCAGTCTTCAATAATTTTCATCTTTTCGTAAGATACTTTCGCGTTGATGCCATTTTTTTCTTCTCACCGCCTATTCGTACTGGAATGAGCTCCTACACACAACCATGCATTCTCTAAACATGAGTACCTGCTTCCCGGAAGGAGGGAGAGACGGCTGCGATTAGATAGTTCATATGACAACAGATGGTACGGACAATAGAGTGATTCAGCTCCCACACTAAGAGCTCCATGAAAGAATATTCGATCTTCTGAGAAACAGTAACCCCCCCCTTTTGTTTTTCCCATTGCAACAAGTCTATGTGTGCAACATTGTAAACATCAAGGGAATTTCGCGTCTGCTATTGAAACCAAACTTGTTTTGCCCCACAGAAGGTTCCCCTCCTGCAGATAAAATGTTGAAGAAAAAGTTTATCATGTAAAAAAAAATTCGTCGTTAAACAGAAACAACGTCGTCTTTAAATAGAATTTTTTCACGTCGGAGGGGCCGGGACTGGGAAATATCGTCTTTAAATAGAGATCATCGTTAAGTAGAGCGTCGTTAAACAGAGAGTCAACTGTGTTTAAAAATATATGTACATTATAGAAATTAAAAAATCTCTGTCATAGTAATTTAACTCAAAACTTGACTATAAAGAACATCTTTAGTTTTCCCTATTCATCTTAGCGACCACCGAACACTATGGATTCGTCACTACTCTCGGTCATTTTGGAGATCCCTTCTTCCCCCTCCTTCCCCCCAGTGTTGATTAGGGGGGGGCTGAACTTGCACTTAAACGGCATCGGGAGTGTCACTATTCATCTCGGTGATCCCGAAAACTATGGATTCGATACTACTGTCGGCCATTTTGGAAATTTTATTTTTCACCCCTCCTTCCTCCAATGCTGATTGGGGCTGAACTTGCACCTAAACGGGATCGGGAGTGTCACTATTCATCTCAGCGACCTCGAGAAGTATGGATTTGAGACAACTCTTGGTCATTTTTGACATTCTATTTTTCACCCCTTCTTACCCCTCCACCCTCAATGCGGATGGGGGGGGGTCTGAACTTGCACTTAAACGACATCCGGAGTGTCATTATTCGTCTCAGCGACCCCGAAAACTATGGATTCGACACATACCAGTCGTTTTCGATTATTTTTACATGTCCCCCCTTCCCCCTCTCCTCTAGGTTTGCTAGGGGTGTCTTACCCCTCCTAGTGTTTCTTCCCAGATTGTAAGTCGTGTGTAGCAAGTTTGGTTCAAATTGTTCCAGGCCTTCCAGTGTGATGCTGGAACATACACACATCCATCCATTTATATATATATATATATATATATATATAGATGGTAGGAAGCATCTTAGCGAGTCCCTAAAAGTCAAGATAAAGTTATGAAATTGTCTTAAAATTCAGTAGACATCCTGATTATAGAGAATATTTATAAGAATGGAAAATTTAGAAAAACTTTTGAAGAGATATTTGTAAGTTCTCAATTATTTTTAGTTGTACTTGTTTTTAATTTTCAGTATAACATGAATGAAATAAGTGTCTAACATGTTTAGGTTTTCTGGTTTCTGAGTCATATTCCCGATGAAAGATAAATTTCATAATACTATCAACCTTGTGCTAACCAACTAACTTGTCAAAAAATTTAGATTAATTTTGAAATATAATTTTTGTAATGCGGTTTCAGCCTAGGAAATCGGGTTTATTTGCTTGCTTGTTTGTTCAGGAATTTGAAATCTTAGAAAAGGACACATGATGTTTAAATTGCTTTACACCATTTTCAGTACATTATTAATATGAAATAAGCTTATAAATCTTTATACAGGTTTATAAGATTCCCTATTGTTGTATAGGAATGTGCAAAGTAATTACTTTTTATTTTACATGAACTTGAAATAGGAATTTCGTTAGTGATATCTGTTGAAGACAGCCTTCGAAAGATTTATTGAACACAGTTGAAACCGATTTCGGGAATGAAAAATTATTATTACAGCGACTACTTTTTTTTCCCTTTCTTCCTGAAAAAGAAAGTTACTCCGCGGAAAATGTTTTTTTTCAATTGCGTAATAATTATGCTATGAGAAGTCGCTTGGTTTATCAAAGATCCCAACGTAATCTGATTTAAGATGTATCCCAAGTATGTATAGAACAACTGCTTTTTTAAACTTGTCAAGACTGACTAGTTTAAAATATTTTTATTGCGTTTAGAAGTTACTCTCAGTATTATTCACAAATTTAAAACATTGTTTTTATTGTGTTTTCTTTTAGTTATGCTTTTTAAAATAACGAATGGTTCGCGAAAAGTTCATTGTCTTTTTTACCAAATGTTTAAAGAATTCTAACCTTAAGTTTTATTAAATATCTGAAACAACCTAAAATGTACATGCACTGTGACAATTATTGAGCTATATGAAATAAAAAATCAAATTTTATAAAACTACTGAATTAAAATTTTTTTATTCCAATTTGAAAAGTAACTACAGATAATCGGATTTAGTTTATGACATGTTCGATATGCTTGCCATCAATGGCTATGATGTGGCGCAGACGAAGAGCAAAATTCTGTAATCATTTTTTCTCGAATAGTAAGCCTTTGACGATGGATATCTGCTCAGAAACGCTGTATTTCGACTTTTTCAACGAAAAATGAACTTTTCTCAACATGCCCTGCATTCAACCGCCAAGTTTTCACTCAATCTCGCCAATGGTTCAAAAGGTACCAAGTGTTTTTTTTTTTTTCTTTTTTTTTTTTCCATATAACTCAATATTGTCACTCTATATTATTGAGGTTTGTGGGCAATGAAAAGTTAAAAATGCAAAATCCTAAATAGGCAAACCATAAGTGCCTCTTCTGGGCTTTAGGTGGAATTTTCTGAAGTTCTTGAGTGTTAGATGAATATGTTGTGCCTGTACGGCAGCTAATCTGCTTGTTCACTCCCTACATTGCCGACGTGACTCAGAATTGATGAACTTTCCTAGTTTAGATATTAAGGCTACTGGTTAGTAGTCATGTTGGAGTCGCTCACCTCAATGTTGACGTATGGAGAAAACTTTCCCGATAATTGTCAACTTGGATTTAAATTTTTTTAGGGGTTCCGGACACATATAAAATTATTTTTTATTTATTGAGTTAAAATTTTGAATTTTTTTTTGTGATGGTTAACCATATAATTTGTACGAGAAATCACATCATAAAACTTCTTATCATTAAAAAAAAATTTAAAATAAAGGGGGGTAATTTAAAATCGTTATAACTCGAAATATTGTTTGTTGAATTTCAAAATTTTTTCATTTAATTAAACCGAAATAAAAAAGTTTTAATTTTGATGCGACGTTTTTAAAAATATTAATTTTTAATAAATTAAAAATATTTAGAGTAAAAATTTTAAAAAAATGCTGTAACTTATTTTTAAAATTTCATATTTTCAAAAGTAAATATTTTTTTAAAATTTGCTGAATCAAAATTAAAGTAAAATAATTGAAAAAAGACATGTTCCAAGTTTAAACCATTTATCTTTAACGGTTCTTGACTTATAACTATGGATACGTAAATTTCGCATGAAAAATATCGAAATTTCGCTACAAAAAAATATACAGTATATAAAATTTCGCATTTATTCGCAATATATATATATATATATATATATATATATATATATATATATATATATATATATATATATATATAAGTTAAAAAATTTCGCATTCATTAAAAATAATTGCAATTTTACTTACTTGGATAGGTAAGTATCCAAATTCTTACTTAAAAGCTTACATTGTGGTAGTATCCACATTATGTTCCTTAAATCTTTGCCTTCTGTCATTAATTACTATGTTGTACATACTAAAATTCTCTGCATCTACTTCGGTATCGGGACTATTAGAGACTTCGTATAGCTTTGTATATCCTTTGCAAAGTTAACGTAGCAACATTTCGCCTGCAATTAAAATCTGTATAACATCAACAGGAGTCTCTTGGTTGATTTCTGTAACTAGTTGAAATACCTTTGACTTTAGCGCTCAAGAGACATTCTTAAATCTACTAAATTGTTCCACAAAACTTGATAGTTGGTTTTTACACTTAGATTTTTAGGTTCGACTCCGGTATGGACAAATTGCCCTGATGAAATTCGGAGCAAATCAGATAGACAGAAATATTTCTCAGTTAAAGACCGCGGATGGTCTTACTCAAGCAATTATGTTAATAAATTATTACTATTATTACCTAATTTCTCTTAAAAATCCGTTTATCACCGAGTTTTCACCGAAAAGTAGTAAAAAAATAATTTTTGCATTTATTCGTATCTATTTCGTAAATACGAAAATTATGTATCCTTACTTATAACAATTTGAAGACGAGAAATGGTGAAAAAACCCATCATGCAGAAAAACGCATTTACAGGTTTAAACACAGATTGGCTACTATTAGAATGTTGAAAAAAAAATATTAATATCTCCTGTTCTAATTAAGATAGAAACATGATTTAAACGTCATTTTAAGCGGAAAAGAACACAGAAATTTTTAATTTGTTTTCGAAAATTTGAAGAATTTTGTGTCTTGTGTCCCCTTAAATTGCACTCCGTAATAGAGAATAAAATTTTTTACTCTCTTCATGGAAATTTCTTCCACCGAAGGAAATTATTTGCGTTTAAAACACAGTATACCTCACCGCCCCCCGAATTATTCAAATGAAAAAAAACATTTGCCTTTCTTTTAGAGAATGAAAAATATATTTGAGTAAAAAAATTCTTTTTCAATTGCGGAGTAGAATTATATTAAAAAAAAATAAAACTTTAAATACAAGTTGACAAATATTGGAAAAAATTTCTCCATAGATTAACATTGAGCTGATTGATTCCAATATAGCTTCGTCCCAGCAGCCTTAAGCAATAATATTTTGATTTCTAGGACTATTGTTTGGTTATGCCTGCCTGCCTTCGCAAAATTGTCTTAAGGCTTGATAAATTGTTATAAATGAGTGCTGTATGTCGTGAGTTGTGTGTTCCAGACATCTTGGAGCTGAACTTTCAAGTGGATGACTGTATTCTCCCCGTAATGCAGTCTGGTGCCTTGGGTGTATACAACTTTCCTTTCCCGATGCACGCACGTCAAAAATACTCCCTTCTTGGTTATAGACTGGTCACATCTGGCCTTATCCCCTTAAAGGTATTGGTGTGACTGAAAACTGACCCTTTGTGTCGATTAGTTCTATTGCATTGTCTGTGGCTGGATAGAAGAAGCAACGTTAAATTTTGTGTCGGTAGTTGTTTGGGTCCTAGAGCTTACTGTTTTCGATAGTGACTACGTTAAGCTGACTGCACCTGGAACGATGCTTGTTTGGTTAGGTCATAGTTGGTCATTTGGTTACATCATGTAGCTTTACGCTAACTTTTGGTCAGTTCTCGTGTTCACCATCGTGTCCATTGATGCAATGATCCAGGTTAGTAGACTGAATAACAATATCGGGATGTCACGGAGTCAAATGAATCCATATTTGCACCTTTTGCAAATGGGTGAATATGCGTGTGGTGTTAGATAAAGGATACTTATTAGCAAGAGTTTTTCTTTTTCCTTATCGTGAAATATTTTGGTTATTCTGTTATGGTCTAGAGCAGTGGTGTTTAACCTTTTGCAGCACCTGGGCCACATGGTAAATTTTTTGAAGGCAGGCGGGCCGCATAAAAGGTCAACTACATTTAAAAGTTTAGTTTTATTATGAAAATGAAAAATACATTGTATATGTAATGTATATAATATTATAATCTTGGTATGCAATGTAATGGGGTAATTTTGAACGAACTCTAACTTAATGTGATTTTTGAAATTTTTTTTTTTAAATATGTCTGCTATATTCGGTGGTATGCTACCAGATTTGGCGTGTATCGTCTTCATAGTTCATAAATATCAAAGATACAATTTCGCATGTAATCAAGTTGAGTGCTAGTTATAAAGGCATGAATTGTCATATGAACATGGTGTATGAATGGCTTTATAACAATCGATACAACAATTATCCAAATATCGATAAAAGGAAGACATTAATTATAAAACTAATGTAACTATAAAAAATATTATTATTTGATGAAATTATAACAACTTTTGCAAATAAATATGATTAATTTGAATTGCATTAGGATTAGAAAAATGGTGAAACACAACATCAACATTGGAATGATTTATATTTGTTATACCATGCGCGGGCCGCAAAATATGGTGTGCCGGGCCGCAGGTTAAACACCCTTAGTCTAGAGTTTATCCATATAATACGTTAATCCATAAAATCCATTTGTTGTTCTGGGCTTCTATGTTATAAGGATTTTTGTTAGTGCTTCCTGAAAATAAACGAATTGACCAAAATCAAAAATAAGGCATGTTTTCAATTTTGTTACTCGCTAAATCGTAAACATTTCAAGCGTTAAGTTCCAATTGTTCTTCTTTTACAGCGCTAAAAGATCGACTTACTAACATATAATTTCATCAAAAGTAATATTTAATAGTTTTTCGAAAAAAAAAGAGAAAAGATTCCTCAAAGCATTGAATTTTGATCAAATTTTAAGTTCATTGCTGTGTTATGTCGGAAAGTAAGAAAATTTAATCAGCATTATAATAAAGAAACTGTAACGGATTTGTGTATAAAAGATAATAAAATGACGTTAATACTTTTTACAAAAATGTAAGTATGTATGTGATCCCAAAAATGAAAAAAAGTTTCGTCATTCCAAAAGAATACATACCACCAAGAATTTAGCAAAGTTCTTTAGTGGTCCTAAAAAGAAAATCTACTTTTCAATTTCTCAAAAGAACAGTGTAAAGTCTCTGGAAACGTGCGGGTCATTCAACATGCTCTTTTCAGTTGGTACAGTCAATTTTTGGTCTCAATTTATTTTCTTTTAATCCATCGGGTACCTCAATTGACCATTGAAGCATCGTAATAACTTTACATTGTATTCATCGAAATATCATTTACAATCCAGTCATTTACTGCTCCGTGTCGGAAAAATTCGTGAGCGAAGAAAGTTAGGAACGGGATTGAAATTCCATTTTTCAGAGTTTTACCAGTTCTATTGAAGAAAACTGTTTGAAGAAACTTTCAAATACAAACTATGATATTTAATTTTTTTCTAATCAAATGTCCCCACCCTACCCCACCCCACCCCATTTAAGTAGCGTCAAATTAAACTAGACTCTAAAATTAATTTCTGTCTCAAAATTTCGCAAACAGAAAAGTCTCTCATATTGATTAAATTCTTCAATAAAGATATTGTGCAATTTATTAAAACTTATAAAATTTCATGTGTGAAGTAATGGAAATTCCCGATATGAATTATATTTACCGACTTCCAAAGTTTTTTTTTAATAGTTGCGTATTTGAAAATGAGTGGTACTGTGACCCTTTGGCCTTTAACATTCTTCAAATGAACTTATGTTAAAATGTATTTTGATCATTTTCCAGTTTTACGGAATGCAGTATCTTTCTGCACTTTCTCATTTTACGTTAGTGAAAAAAAGCTTCTAGAACTTCAAAATGAATTAATTCACTTTTCCTTTGTTACTTCCGAAAATTGACAGCTATTATCTTTTAATAAACAAACCTTAATACTAGTGGTCGTGAACGGATTGGAGTACTCATATGAAGGTTAATCTAAATTAACAGAAAAGAGATGATCTCATTCTTGTTCTTCTACTGGTATTTCCCTGGAGAAATAAAAAAGTTCTATAATTGTGATGATTGCCTCCCACAACTGAGTAATGAAAGCAGTTTCAAACCCTACTCTAGTTCCCACAATCACGTGATGTCTTGGAAGATCGGAGAGGCTTGCATTTTTTCAAAGCTTGCTATTTAAAAAGTATTGCGTTTGAAAAATTTAGGAAATGCGAAATTTATTTAAAAGATGTGTAGATGTTTATAATAAAATATTACAAAGTTATAAATGAAAGATTAGTTACAGATAAAGCCAAGACTTTTCGTAATCTGTTAGTACAATTACACAGACCAACAGTGGTTTTGGTGCCGGGGTATTCGGAGCTGATTTCATATGAATTTGATGCCCTGAATTTAAATATGGCATTAGTTTTTGCCCAGGAGCTCAAATTTCTAAGATATAACATTTTAGTGAAATATACGTTACACTATTTTGAGTTAAATCCATGGATCAAATTAAAAAACTAAACACGGAATTTTTTATAATTATTATGTATTTTTTAAAATGTTAAAGGAACATAAAAATCATAGAGAATATTGCAGTAGTATTTATCTAATTACAAAGAGCAAGAAAGAGGAAAAAGTCATTGATGAAACCAACTAGTCACTGAACACTTCAGACACTTCTTTTCTGTGACATTATTGAATGTATTTTGGAACAGTCCCTTTTTAAACTCCAGCAGTAATCTGCCATCATGTGCGTATCCCATATTCCTTGGTAGCGGTTATCCATAGTTTTAATATCCTGGTGAAATCTTTGACCTTGTTCATCACTGTTGTCTCGAAAATTTTCAGGAAAATGGTCTAAGTGGCTGTGAAAATAGTGCACCTTAATGCTCATGTTACGCCCAAGGGATCTGAAACTGTTTAGCATCTCGTTTACCAGTTCAACATAGTTTTCAGCTGTGCATTTGCCCAGAAAATTTCCGACAACTGCAACAAATGAAGTCTAGGCTTTTCCCCCCTATATATGCAGACCATGACCCGTTCTTATCAAAAGCCTTTACAAACTGCTTCATTAGGCCCAGCTTGATATGCAGTGGAGCAAAGATGATTTTCTCTCGTTCAACTAAGGGGTCGTTAGACATTCTTTTCTCCAACGTCCATGTTTTCTCTCTTAGGCCACTCTTTTCTAACCCAGTGGTGTGTTTTGTCGTTGCTATCCCAGAGGCACACGATGCAAGGATATTTGGTGTAGCCACTTTGCTGTTCAAGGATAAAGTTTACCATTTTTAAATCCACACAAATCACCTATTGATGTTCATGATATTTTATATTCTCCAAGATCAAAGCTGTGGTGTCATATTCTTCTTTCATTTTCGTTGAGTGAGCAATTAGTATTGAACCATATTTGTTTCCAAGAAGGACACATTTCAAACTTCGTTTTGAGGTGTCAATAAATAGGCGCCAATCATCAGGAGAATATTATGAATGTATTGAATACAAAAAAAAAAACGATAGATAAATGGATGTACAGTAAAACCTCGTTTGTCCGGCTATCGTTGATCCTGATCTTCGGATAATCCGGATCAGATTTGTAGACATTATTTTTATTTAATGTTCACATTAGATAATAATTTTTAATTATGATAGCAAGAACGTAACTACAAGTACACCAAATATTCGCCTTTTAGTTTCATTCAATGTACAGTTCCTGTATAGATTGTACAATAAATTATGCTGATAAAATGCTTTTTTTGAGTTTAAGAAAGCTTTACTAGACTTAGCAATTCTTTGTTAAGAAATGATGTGAAAAGTTATTTTTATATTTTTTAATTCTTGTAAACAATCTATATATATAAAACGCGTAGGTATGCGGCACAAAAATCGACGATATTTATACAATCCGAATGGCAACGGCTGCAACTACCAGATGTAAACATTAGCGGCCGTCCGCAATTTGCAACCTCGTGTCAACATGGATTTTACGCGCTGAAATCAGGAATGCTCGAAAGCGAGCTACACGATCAAGTGAAAATTGGGAACGGTCTCAATAAAGAAATCGAAGAAGAAATAATTCATTAAGAGAGAGCATAGATGATCGCGAGGTTAGGCTTAATCCTCGCCGGCACAGCAACCGACAGCCAGTAATAGTTTATTTTCTACACTTTTTTCAGAACTTGCTGAATGTTTATTCCATTTTATAAGTGAAGAAATTTTCCCAACAATTTATTATTTGATATGATTAAGTGGAGATATCTGAATTGTGAACAATATTACATACAGAGAGTGATGTAATCCACACTATATTTTAGTACCTGCTGAATTTTTACTCATTTTTTAAGTGAAAAGTCGTTTGACACCTCGGCCCCGATTTCACCAAAAATTTCTTATTTGATGTAATGATAAAGTTTAGATATTTTAATTTTCAAAAATAGTAGATGCAGAGAGGGATGCAATTTTTAAAATCATCAGTGTTGGGTTTCTTAGTTTTATCTTTAACTCTGTTCTGAAGTAATGGAAATTCACATTTTTTAAATCACGATGTTCTAGAATCAGCCTTACAGAGAATACCCCTTAACAACGTATATTTATGATGATAGGTAATGGTAACATTCCTTACATATGTTACTTTCAGTTGAGTTGTTTTGCAAAAGAAAATATAAAACTAAAAGAGTACTATGTAATTTTGTTGCAAAACAAAGTAAGTCTTATTAGTTAAAGATTTCGTATCGCTTATTACCCATATTACCCGGATTATCCGGATTTTCGATTGTCCGGATTGCCTATGGTTCCAGCTAGTCCGAATAAACGAGGTTTTACTGTATCTAAAAAAGTAGCGCTCATAGAGAAAAATTGATTTCATATTTAGATTCAGCGTCCCAAATATAGCTAAAATCAGTTCTAAAATCCTAGGCACAAAAGAAATTTAATTTTTTTTTTTCGTAGGCCTGCGTTATTATATCTGCGAAAATAATGTTTTTGTGGAAGATACCCTGATAATCTTCCACTAGGTAACAGTAGTTCTTTCCTCAGAGAATCCTCGGAGTAAATTTTCAATATAGACATAGCAGTAGATATATTTAATTCCGTTTTTAAATAGTCATAAATATATACACACGTGGTACTAGTAGGAAAAAAAACGATTTAGGCCGTCTTTTTCAATAAAATATGGCAACCGATCATATGAGAGCATATTTGGTTGTTTGAAAAAAAAAAAACTATTTTAGAAAATATTTGTTCAGAACATTTTCCTAATTTATTCATCACGAGAAAGCGATAACATAAAAATTTGAATTGAACATATGAAGAGCAATGCGAACATATGAAGAGTATACGCTAAATTTACTATGGAAATAATAGGAAAGCTGATTTTCTCCGATACATGTGGTTTGTGGATGCAGGGCAATAATGGCTGTTTGGGAAAACCATGGTTTTGCTTAAGAATTCTACCTCTTTTGATGTGATGTTATGTCTCAATACTCCATGGCGATTTGGAATAAAAGCCTACCCTTAACTGGAAGAGTTATGAGACAACTCAGTGTGGATAGTTAATATCCGATGGACTCCATATGGGGAAATCAAGTGTTGGGTGTGGAAATTTTGTTGGCAACCTCAGTCAAATGCAAGTGCAACCGCATCTGGTTTTGCAACGTTTATTTGGGAGGTCATTTATGATGGAGATATTCATCTTTCTGGTATAGAGAATCATTTTTAAGGTTGAGGACTTCGGGCATTGCATCTAATATAGCATTGTATCTAATAAACGGCATTGTATCTAATAAACATTTTTTATAAACTTTAAAACCGAGGTTTGATTTGCTTGGTCCTCCCAAACCGAGGTTTGGGAGGGTGCTTTGGATTTTGAATACAATTTTGAAAAGATAGCGATAGAATTTTGAATTGAACTTTATAATTTAGAGCTTTTGAATTGGAATTTATTGTTAACTTGATTATTTGTGTGTCGAAGATGGATTTGATTGCTTTGAAGACCCAAAGAAAATGACTGCGTATTGCATTCACGCACACTTTGAAGAAAATCGACGCGGAATTAGCGAACGAAGTACGAGATTTGAAAATGCTTTCAATTTTAAAGTATCAACTTAGTGATAAGTTTCAGAGACTTGAAAAGTGTCAAAATGCTATTTCGGAGCAGTTTTTGCAGAGTGCGGATTCTGAACAATTATTTAATGAGGATTTTGAAGAAGCTGAAACTTACAGAGACAGGTTCTTAGAGCAGTGTGCTCAAATAGACTCGGAAGTGCAAGTCTCCGCTCTCCCAGGTGATAATACTGAAACACGAAAATTCAAGTTACCGAAAATAGAACTTAAGAAGTTCTCAGGTGAAGCAAAAGATTACTTGACCTTTTGGAGTCGGTTTCAGAAGATCCACGATGACAAAACTATTGCCGATGAGGATAAAATGCAATATTTGATACAGGCCATGGAACCCAAGTCGAAAGCAGAACGCCTAGTACTTAGCTTTCCTGCTACAGCTGCTAACTATCCTAAGGCTATCACACAATTGAAAGAGCGATTTGGGCGTGACGATTTACTTGTGCAAATTTATGTAAGAGATTTGTTAAGCTTAGTAATGAAGAACGCCGCCTCCGGAAGAGTCAAAACCGATTTCCCCCCCCCCCCCCCTTTACGATGAACTAGAAGGAAAGTTGAGAGCATTGGAAACCCTGGGGAGAACACAAGAAAATTACGGGGATTTTTTAACGCCCTTGGTGGAGAGTTGCCTGCCTGAAGAAATATTAGTGGCGTGGGAAAGAAGCCGAAATCACGACTCGACAGAAACTAAAGGAACTCGATCCTTGGAAGCTTTGAACTTTCTACGTCAGGAAGTTAAAGGTGAAGAAATGGTTATACTAGCTCAGACTGGTTTCGCCCCCACCAGAGTCATCGAAAGAAAGACTTTCACACTGAACAGATAAGACAAGCTGATCCGGTAACAGCATCCGCCCTGGTAAGCCTCGATAATTCACGTAAGAGGTTTCCGAATTGTATATCTTGTGACATATCACATCCCAGTGAAAAATGTTTTAGCGCGAAGAAAATGACTTTAGCTGATAAACAACAAATATTATCAAATAAAGGTGCCTGTTTTTCATGTTTAAAAAGAGCGGGTCATCTCAGTAAATTTTGTAATTTAAAAGGTCAATTAAACTGTTCTCATTGTAAAATAATCATTTTGACATAATGTGTGCCAAACAAGTAAAACATTCTGACCAGAAAAGTGTCTCAAAAGAAAGTTCTCTTTCTAATTGTAGCAGAAGCGAAACGGTATATTTGCAAACGCTTTGCGTTTTTATTAGGTATCAGGGTCGTGAGAAAATAATTCGCTGTGCATTTGACAGTAGAAGCATGAGCAGCTATGCAAGTGAAAATATTGTGAGGCAGCTTAAAGCAACGCCGCTTAGAAACGAAACAGTTATACATTGGGGGAATGAAACGAAGCCAAAACAACACTAAGTGTTTTCAATCGAAGTCTGTAATTTGAAACGGACGTTTACTTGCAGTTTTGAAGTTCTTTCTGAGGAAAGGATTTGCGGGTTTATTCCTAAGATTAAGGATAGAGATATTTTAAAGGAATTAAAAGAAAATAGATTTTTCTGATTTTTTCCGAAAGGAAACTGAAATTGACCTTTTAATCGGGTCTGATGTTATAGGCAAATTATTGACAGGAAATTCTGTTGAATTACAGTCTGGGTTAACGGCTGTTGAAACAAAACTTGGATGGGTGGTATTTGGAAAGCGAAATTCGTGTGAAAGGGCTAATATTTTAGAAACATTGTCAATGCATTCTATGAAAGTGCCTATAAGTAATTTATGGAAACTTGAAATTCTAGGAATATCTGATCCAACCCAAACAGAGAGAGAAAAGGCTGATCTTAATTTAAATGATTTTTATGACAAAATGAAAATTCTTCCTGATGGGAGATATGAAGTAGAACTTCCGTGGAAGTATAACTCGGCGAATTTACCCACTAATAAACAATTAGTTTGGAAGAGACATGAACGAATGGTTAATAGATTGGGTTGCGGTGAATTTTTAACTGATTATCAGAAAGTGTTTAAAGATAGCATTATTACGAAAATTCGACCCGTTTTCGACGCTTCTGCCTCTGAGAAAGGGAAACCTTCTTTAAATGAATGTTTATTAAAGGGAGTTAATCTCATTGAGCTAATACTTGACATTCTTGATAGATTTAGAATGTATCCTATCGGAATAAGTGGGGATATAGAAAAAGCTTTCTTAATGTTATCTGTTGCACCTAAGGAAAGAGATTTTCTCAGATTTTTTTCCCTTCTAATGAAGGTCAGATTATTTATAGACACTGTAGAGTGGTATTTGGAGTATCTTCCAGCCCTTTTCTGTTGAATGCTTCTATAATGCACCTTTTAGAAAACTGCCCACCCCAGTATAAGGATGTAGCTCAGAAGCTGCAGCGTTCATTTTATACGGACAATTGTGTTTCAGGAGTATTTCATAAAGATGAACAAGAGGGTTTTATTGAACATGCTAAATTGATTATGTCAAATGGATGTTTTAACTTGCGGGGGTTTGAAAGCAATGTAGCTGGTAAAAATGTTGACAAACATTCAGGGGATACTTCCGTTCTGGGGGTAAATTGGAATTTAGATAATGATACGCTGAGATGCTGCACAGATTTAGATGCACTGACATGTGATACAAAAATTACAAAAAGGCTAATTTTGGCAATTGTGCAGACATTTTTTGATCCCATCGGGTTGTTAACGCCAACTACATTGCTTCCAAAGCTGTTATTACAAGATTTGTGGAAGTCGACAATTGGTTGGGACGATGAATTGTCTTCAAATGATGTAAATGTACTTTTAAGATGGTTTAAAGAACTTTATGTTTTAAAAGATGTTTCTTTGTCTCGATATATGTTTATTAATGACACGTCTGAACTACATGTATTTGTTGATGCTTGCAAGGGGGCGTATGCAGAGTGCGTCTTTGTTCGATCAGTATTAAATTGTGAAGTTAAAATAATGCTAGTTCGAAGTCCAGAGTTGCGCCCCTCAAACCTTTAAGCATTCCTCGCTTAGAACTAATGGCTTGTTGTATAGGTTCTAGACTTGCGAATTCTATTATCAAGGCTCTCAACTTGCCGGACTTAAAATTCACATTTTGGTCGGATTCCACTACAACCCTTTGGTGGATTAAAGAACAAGGATATTGGTCCGTTTTTGTAGAAAATAGGGTTAAAGAAATCCGAGAGTTAATGCGAAGTCAGTTATGGAAACATGTCCCAGGAAAACTAAATATTGCCGACCTGCTTTCACGTGGGTGTTCTGCGAAGAAAATGCTTCTGTCTAGATGGTGGGAAGGCCCTTTGTGGTTACGAGAAACCCCCGAGAACTGGCGCATTGGTGAAAAACTCTGTTCGACCGCAGAAGTAGAGTTTGAAAGGAAAAAAACGAAAATAGTGAACATTGATCTACCAAAAGACGCACCCCCTTGGCATCGAAACAATTTTTCCAATTATGATAAAATGATACGAGTATTTGCATGGATATTTAGATTTGTGAATAACTGTAAAGGTGGTCACGTAAAAAGTAAAAACTCTGAGCTATCTCAATCTGAAATTGAAAATTCTGGAAAAAAAATAATTCGTTTAGTTCAAAGCCATTATCTGTCTGATACTAAATCTTCAAATTTTATTGAAACTCTCATAGATGAAGGTATTCTGAGAGTAAAAACGAGAATACTTCACCGAGATGATTCTAAATCTTTTTTGTATCCAATACTATTACCAGAAAAATGTGAATTCACCAAACTATTAATCAGAAATGTATACAATAAAAACTGTCATGCGGGTATTCAAATGATGCAATGCCTGTTAAGAGAGAGGTTTTGGATAATTAGGGCTAGAAAAGCAATTAAAAATGCCCTCTTGAACTGTATTGTTTGTAAACGATTTAAAGTTAAAGCTATGTCAAGCGAACCAACACCTTTGCCACCAGACCGAGTTACGGATTGTGCGCCTTTCGAAATTGTAGGAATTGATTTGGCTGGACCTATGTTTTTAAAAAATTGAGGAAAGGTGTGGATGGCACTGTTCACTTGCGCCGTGTACCGGGCCATCCACATAGAAATTGTGATTTCTCTATCTTCAGATGCTTTTCTTCTGGCACTCCGACGGTTTATTGCTAGACGCGGACGGCCTAGAACAATTTATAGCGATAACGGGACTAATTTTCGGGGTGCATCTAATGATCTTTCGAAATTGAATTGGGCTAAAATATTAAAAGAAACAAGAACTGATAGAATACTTTGGAAATTTATTCCTCCTACCGCGGCATGGTGTTGCGGCTGGTGGGAGAGGTTGGTTCGCACGGTAAAAGAACTGTTAAAACGCACTTTAGGTAAATCGGTATTATCTTCTGAAGAACTTTATACTGTAATTTGTGATTGTGAATCCATAATTGTAGACCTTTAACCTATGTATCTGAAGATCCGCAGGAATTGGTACCTCTAACACCCGCCATGTTTCTTATCGAGAACCGGAGTTCCAATGTTGAGGATATTGATGAATTAAATTCGTTGAGTCTTAATAAAAATTAAATATAGAAGTAAATTGTTAAATGATCTGAGACAACGCTTTAGAAAAGAATATCTTAGTCAGCTGGTTCAAAAGCATAATGGAAAAACGATCTCATGAGCCCATTGTGGGAGAAATAGTATTAATGGGAGATGATAACAAAAAAAGTTTATTTTGGCCCTTAGCTAACATTGAGTTGATTCCAGGACGCGATGGAAAGTGCCGTACAGTGAAACTTAAGACCCAGCACGGAGAAGTTTTACGTCCCATACAATGTATTTTCCCTTTCGAGATACAGGCGAAGGAAAGAAACGTAATTTTGCGATAAGAAACTGGGTGTAGAGGAATCTAATTCTGCCTCTGTAATTTTGCAGGTGGAACAGCACCTGATAAGATAGTAATGCAACGATACACCTCCTCTGGAAGATGTGTAAGAGCTCCAAAAAGACTGGATCTTTTTAATGTTTGTTTTCAGATTGAGACTCAATCTGAGTCTCAGGGGGGGGAGGATGTTGTGAAGTGAAGCGAAAATAGGCGCTGCGCGAAGTGAAGTGAACTAGCGCTGCACGCCGCTGTATATAACGCTGGGCTGGCACTTGAGTTTTGTCTTCAGTAAGCGAATGATCTCTGACTTTGATGCAGGATTGCTGTCTTTTGAATAAATATATATTTTTGCTTCTTGAAGGACTTTTTGTCTTTTATTTCCAAGGCACCTAGCATCGGGTAGATGCAACCCGTGAATGAACTGAATTTACAACAAGTTTAGTTCGATGATCCGATCTAAAAAACTAACGGAAGAAAATACTCATTTTCCTTATCTGCTTTGACGTCATTTTCAAAAACAAATGGAGAGCCTAAGGAAGATTCTAACCATTCATCTCATTTGTTACCTTCAAGTATATACAGACCTTAGCCCAAATTGTTTGTTGTCAGTTCTGCCCAAGCCTTATTTTCATAAGCGACTGACAATAGCTATTTATCAAATCGAATATCAGCCCCAAAATGAATAGTATAACGTGTTTATTGTCATAAAATTGTGCAGAGGGCTTAAAATTTTTTTAAATTCTAGAAATCGGGGTTTCCTTTTCGTATGGTAAGGAATATTAAAAATATCACCATAATATTATACCTTTAAAATTTACAAATATACCCTAATAAATTGCTCATACAGTATTCAATAAAACGTTTTAAATGTCCGTCTACTTACACTGACACAGCCCACACCGTACGCAGCCATTAATCAGCTTTAGCCCTGATGAAATAAAGTAAACAACACTTGCAACGTCTGACTGTCGCAGAACTATTACCTTCCAAAGCTACTCAATTAGCTCACTCTCCTATCTTTCTCTTCTTTTAAAGCTCTTAATAAATGTGTTGCGTCACTTTGCTCCGAATCGAGGCAGAATGGAAGACTACAAAAGAATCGACATAAAAAGACTGTTAGAATATATCAAAGGTATAAAATATACTTTCAGTCACACTGCAGGTGAATGCTCACTCAGTTACGCAGAGCACAATCAGTGATGTGCACCGTAAATTTTCATAATTTATTTTTTCACGCAGAACATGTTTCGAAACTCCAACAAAAATTAGGATGTGGAAAATGTTCAAGATGATGAGATCATTAACTGCGTACTGATGTCTAAAATATAATGCATTTTGTATGATAGCAACAGCGAATTACAATGGGGTGCATCCAGTGATAGGTGAGTGGTCCAAGCATTTTGCAAATCGGGTAGATTTTTGTTCAAAATAATTGAATTCCCTTATGAGTGTTTTTCACTTTATAATTCACCATGTCTAAGCACATACAAGGACATTTTAAATCTGTGGCTCTGAGAGTTGTTTTAATGTCTCTATTTTATCACGTACAAATACGTCCCTTCACCGTACCACGTCGAATGCCGAATATTCCACAAATGTCAAACAAATGGTAAAGCAGAAAAAAATGTATTTAAATCGTTCTGTTCTCTGAATGCTTATCTCCTGTCGTTTATTTTATTCTCCGACTTCAGGAGGAAAACAATGCTACACAACTATACCTATTATTCTAGTTCCAAATCTCTGTCTAATATGATACTATGACATCATAAGTAGGTAGGTAGGCTATTCTCTGAGGCTTTTTTAAAATTACTAAATTCGTGACCAAGAAAGACAGAGTCCTAACTGTAAATGATAAAGCCCAAACTTAAAACAAAAACTTAATAACAAAGAAAATTAACATTCATCAAGTACAGCATAATTAAATGAAGTTGAACTTAAGTGCAAATTTAGCCGCATGCTCCGAGACGGTCTGACAACAGGAGCTTAAAAATACGTCCGCCTCGCCGGCCGTTACATGAGAGATCCTCCAAAATTCTCCAACTCTCTGACTATATCTCCCGGTCTTTTCTTTGACGGCATGTCTTGAAATTCCCAGAGCGGGGAGCCGGCAGATTAGCAGGTTACAGTTCTTCTTAACGACGGAACTTTATTATGCTCCAGTGTCAAACTCGCATAGAGCTATTGCTAAGAAAGACAGTTTTACGATCAGATGGGAGACGCTTCTGTTTTCAAACCAGACCTTCCCACAGCTTGCTTTAGGAAACGGATCTGCCTGGGCTTAACTTTCAGGCTAAAAATTCTGGCGGCATTTGCTGGTATCGTTTTTTAATCCACTCGGAATACACACACGTTCAAAAACGATGGCAACTGGAAAATGGTATCCCGATAATTGTTGTGAATCGCTTTATAATTAAAAAAATATATATAAATTAAATATACAGTGAATTAAATACCTTAATAATTTTCTCCACCTATTGTTTAACATTGAGTGTCATTAGATTAATTTTCCCGCAGATAAATTGTAGTGGCATTCATGAAAGTTGAGCAAATGATATATCATGTTTTATGTACTATAAATGTAACATGCAGGTATTTAATTTATTTTAATGTTTGACTGACAATTTTCAATTTATTTTAATTCTTTTTCATGTGGATTGACTGACTCAAGGTTAAGATTTTATTTTAAATCAAGCTTTGTTTAGTCTTTTAATTTACTTCTCCCCTTTTTATTTTAAAGTTTTATACGCTTAATTTTTTTCTTTTTTCATATATATATATATATATATTGTAAATTATCACGTATTGGTTTGAAACACAGAAGTGCTTCTCGAGAATCTTAAAGAAATGGCGATACAGTTTATTCAGTTTCATTAAAAAAAAGTGACTATTTTACTCACTTTTTGCTAAGGAATTTACTGATAAGTGGACCACCTGGGGCTCCCCCCGTATGCTTGATATCCGGATGTGAGAGGGTCAGAAGCCCTGGACATGCGTGCGGCCAATAACAGCACAGATGATGTAATTAAAAGGGGCTACGTGGAATGAACTAAAAAAAGATTATAAAACGGCTGCACAAAAAAATGAGGGTCTTTTTTTCTTGCTGAAGGAAGCTCTAGCTGGCGGTCTCTTTCCTAATCCATGCTGCTAGTTGTTCGGTGCTTACCGGAAACCTGGAAGAACGCCATGAGAAAGAATTTTGAGTAAAGACCTGGAGCTGGAGTAGATTCTTTCCCGATGTCCGATGAAGATTTAGTTGCATTAAGATGCCTCGAGGCTCAAACTCCACTTTCAGTTAAGTTTTAATTTTTTGAATTTTTTTTTAGCCATGGCATAAGTTAAATAATTTTTTTTTGGTTCTTTAAATTTTTTTTAGAGTCCGTCAATCAATATTTGGCCAATTTTTTTTAATGTTGTTCAAGTGATACTCATTAATTTTATTATGAGGGATATAATCTAATGTTTTATAATTGCAAGTAGAACGAGTGATATTATTAATATGTATGTGTATGTTGAATGTAAAAAGAAGTTAAGGCAATGAGATAAAATTTCTCTAAATTCAATTGTTTAACGTAAGGTGATAAGATTTTATTAAACTGTGTTAAAAGAAATGAATAAACTTTTTAATTTGTTCCCTCAGTTCAAATTGTGTCTGTCATGTTTTGTGAGTAATCATTTGTGAATTTCTGTTAGCCACAGAATCTAGGGTATTGTTTTAGTTAGGAGATTTATTACACAATGCAATACTAACCACTATACGTTTTAAATATAAGGAATAAGTTAAAATAATTAATACTCTTTGTTTGATTTAAATAATTAAATAAGTAACAAAAAGATAAGATACAACATAATCTCGCAGCTGTGTGTCGTGCATCCTGGGAGGTTTTGGGGAAACTAACCCCATATTTTCATTACGCTACAATACTCACAGTGAAAATTAACTCGAGATATTCAGGGATGTCTGCGGAGATAAACACTCAAATGATCTTAAACAACCTTTTCTATTCCGAAAATAAAATTGTCTTGCGCATGTGTAAACAAGAAAAAATACCAATAGTTTGTCTACAGTAGGGTTTTGAACTTTATGGCTTTTCTTAGATATCTGTGGATGTATTTCAATATTATCACATAGGTTTCAAATTCCCTGGAGATATTTCACGAATATTTAGTCATTCTTTTAGACTTTTTTCTCATTTTATTTATAAAACCTGATTCAGATCGTCGTTGCCATGATTTGACATTTGAGTTTACCAGAAGATGAGACAACGTTATTGCACACGTAAAATGTTGGATATTCATTAGTTAACTTTCCCAAATTTATCATTTTTTTCAACATTTTCCTGTTTTTATACTGCACATTGAAAAAAAAAGGCCTTAAAATGTATAGTTAATTTATTTTCATAACTAGTAGAGAAATCCAACTTATTTTTACATAAGGATGTTTTATTAGAACCTTGAAATGAACTTTAAGTTCCTGACAAAAAAAGGAAATAAATTTTTTTGACGTGATGTCATTTCAACTCAAAGAAATGACTTGTTGGAATGAGCCCTAAATGTTAACTTTTCTTCTCGAGTAAATTCTTTCTCTCATTGACCGTACACAAAGAGAAGCTGAGCAAACCAATTTTTGAAACTCGCGTTTCTTTAAGTCGACTCAGATCACTACTTTCGCTGACGAGCCAATCCTGATGGAAGATTGGATTATTTGATTCCTAGTGCGGCAACGTTCATATTGTGACATCATAGTAGTTAGGTAGGCTATTCTCTGAGGCTTTTTAAAAATTTGTAAATTCGGGACCAAGAAAGACAGACTCCTAACTGTAGATGATAAGGCCACACCTTAAAACAAAAACTTAACAAAAATTTAATAACAAAGAAAATTAATATTAAAGCAGTATAACATAATCAAATTTAGTTTAACTTAAGTGTAGATTTAACAGCACGCTTCGAGACCCGGATAGCCTCTGTTTTCCAGAGAGGGGGCCGGCAGATTAGCGGGTGACAGTTCTTCTTTACGACGAACATTTCAACAAACTTTATTACGCTATTGGATTATTTGATTCCTAGTGCGGCAACGTTCATTTTGTGACATCATAGTAGGTAGGTAGGCTATTCTCTGAGGCTTTTTAAAAATTTGTAAATTCGACTTTTTAAAAATTAGTAAATTCGGTATCAAACTCGCATTGAGTTATTTCTAAGAAAGACAGTTTTACAAGGCGATGGGAGACGCTTCTGTTTTTCAATACAGATATTGCCACATCTTGCTCGGGAAACCAATATCCTGGGCTTTTTCAGGCCAAAAATTCCGGTGGCATTTGCTGGCATCGATTTTTTAATCCGCTTGGAATCCACACACGTGTTCAAAACGATGGGAACTGGAAAATGGTATTCCGATAAGTTCGCAGCTGTGTTCGTGCACCCTGTGAGGTCTTGGGAAAAATAACCCCATACTTTCATGACGCTACGAAATGTTTGAACATCTTGAAGTGCACATCCAAAATTTAAGTGTAAAAGACGTATGCATTTAATCCATAGATGGTTATTTCTCCAACTTTAAACACTATAACAATAACTCTTGTCAGATTTTTCACCGGAAAAAGTTATTGCCTTAAACTGTGTTTACAATGGAGGGAATTATCATATTGTTCTTGAATATTTTACTCAGAATATAGATTTTAATTTCTGAATTCAGCCGCCGACATTGTATAGTGGATTGTGTCATGAGCTGCTACGCAGTGGGCTCGTGTTCAAATCCCGATTAAAGCTTGGTGTCGTCCCCCCCATAATGAGCAATTCTGATTTACCTAAATGGTGCTCCCACACTAAAGTAGCCAGCAAACCAGCGGTGAATATCAAAAGGCGAATGTCTCCCAACAAAGTACCTCCGCATTAGAAAAAATATTCCTGAATTCAAATAATCTTTTAAATCAATGCATGCTGATGAGATTACTCAACTTGACTTTACCGCACCATCCTCCAGGAATGGTATGCTCTGCATTAAACGTCATAAATTTCGCGAAACAACAGATCTTAGCTTTCAGAATGTATCCAGAAAAAATCTGAAAATTCGTAACTTTATGCCATTCAAGTTCAAATTTTCCGTTGATAATGATGTGATTTTCGTTGGAAACTGCTTAACGGGTCTTCTACTGCGGATGAAAAGTTGCCATATTATGACAGTTGTGCTCACTTCCTCGGAAAGATGAACTGATGTGAAATTACGTTATGTTTTACAAGAAAACTCAAAGACAATCCTTTGTCTTTTGGATGTTAATGTGTTGGGTGGATTAAACAGCATAACTTGTCCCATACCTAATTATCTGAGATAAAAAACCTTTCACAAGAAAGTAGACTTGATGAGGCTAACTAAAATGCCTTTATTTTTCTTATTCTACATAAAAACAGTAAAAAAGAGGTCGATTTGATCCAATAGCTTGGAAGAAAAATATTTACAAAACTTAACCATTAAACCAAAAAAAAAAAAAAAGAATACAGATAAGCATGTCATGAATGGGCGAAAATTAACCTACTTTAATTTTGAAAAAACCTACTTAAACTGAATGGTAAAGCTTAGGATAGGTACAAGAAGAAAGAAGGGATACAAGCTTAATGGCTCGACAATACGTCTCAAACACATCTAAATATCAAACTTGCTGCGAAAACAGCTACTAACACAATGGCTGAAAGCCCCAACTCACTCGCAGAACAGTTACTGCTTAAACAAAACCCCACTCGCTGAAAAAACACGTACATCTTAAATACTTGTTGTATTCACTTATACAAACCCCACTGGCTGTGACGCGAGAGCTACATAACTCCAGTCCTGCGTTCAAAGTTGAAAAATCTTCATATTTATTTTAAACCATCCGTTCATGACACGTTTTTAAATATCTCGTTTTTCGATGAAGGGAGAACAAATACTACATAATGTAATGGCTATCTTATACTAAAATACTCATAGTTTTAAAAAAGTGTCGACTATATAAAAATTCTTTGAAACCCTTTACTTAAAAAAAAAATTGCCTGTTCTATTTCGCAGTTCACTTTTGATGAGACAGAACTATTTTAACAATAATATGGACATATATAAGTAGGGTATTAAAAACATATATAAGTAGGGACATATATAAGTAGGGTATCAGTATTAAAAACTGATGCCCGACACAGAAATTCTGACTTCATATCAGGGATCATTGAGCAAAAGAACATAAATATCATACAAAATTATTCTCCTTACAAAATAATTACTGGTTAGAGTTATTAATTTTATCGATGTACCTGCATGTGAGGTATTGTAGCATTGAGGTATTTGTGGAGTTTCAATTCAGTTCGTTTTCGCAAAAGTTATGCAGAGTAGTGAAGGAGGCCTTGATTGGCCTTGAGTGTACGATTTGTTTTGAGAGGCTTCATCAGTTTGATAAGTTGTGAAGAATTGGATAAAAATGGATATTTTGCTGTATATAAATTTTGTTACATGTTAGTGAGATGAAATCAAATTACAGATTCCATCTTGGTACGAAGTGACAAAACTGGTGGTGTAATCCCATTAAGCAAGAGTTAAAATGCTGTGTTTTGTTATGAATTGTAGTTTTTAAAAATACACTGAAATATTATTTACACAAACATTTATATAAAACAATTGAACTTTCAGACATTTATAATTCAAAATATATTTAAAAGCTCTATTATATATGAAGCATAAAACTTTTGAGCTTTTTTTTCTTTAGAATTATGGTTGGACATCTTTAATCGCCCTTTTTTTATCGCCTTTTATTCTTCCTTTATTTTGATCTCACTGTTCTTTGCCTAGTTTAACAAATTTTTTTGAAAAAAAGTTTTAAAGAAAAATGCATTTGAAATGAAGTTATAAAACGTTACATTACAGATTGTATATCCAAACTGTATATCCATACATTACAGACTGTATATCCAAACAAACTCAGAAATTGGGTTGAAAGCTTCATGAGAAGGGGGGGGGGGAGATACTCATCTAAAAGTTATGTACTTATCTAAGCCAATCTTTGCTAACTAACGGAAATGAATCCAAAGTCACAAACGGATCAAATCCTGATCATTTTCCCTGCACTGTAAAAATGAAATGCTGTTTCAGGGTGCAATGTTTCTGCGTAGTGAATTCACCTGTTTTGGGCATCCCATATTTGTATCTTAAACATGCTTTCGTACCTTTCTAGTTATACCTCCATTTTTGTACTATACCTAAAACGGCATGCATGCGCTGATACATAATCATCCAGACAGTTTACCGACATTATCTCCATTATCCCATATTTGTATCTTAAACATGCTTTCGTACACTTCTATGTTTAAGATGCAAATATGGGACACTCAAAACAGGTAAATTCGCTACCCAGAAAGATTACACCCTGAAACAGCATTTCATTTTTACAGTGTGTAACTGACCTAACTCCAATGAAATTCTACAGAGAGTGATTATATATTCGTCAAAACCTCTCCGCCTGAGACCTTTTTTTTTCTTCGAGGGGAATTATTCAATGTATATGTAATTCCTTAAAGTAAAAAAAATCCTCATAATTCTTTAATCTTTTTAACGACAAATTTGATTGTTCTCTGAAAATACATTCTCGGAGTTTACCACCGTTCTATAATATAATTATGCTGTCCAGAAGTAACCGATGTCTCTGTAATTAAAAGAAAATCCTTAACGGGGTAAACATCTTTCATTCGCTCCTTTGGGGTAGACTTGAAAAATGAATCCTAAACCCTTTGCAGATAGTTTTTTAAACTGAATGGCTGCAAGCGACTGGCTTCAACTACACGCATGTATTAGAACTTCTTAACGTACCAACATTGAATTATTATTATTTTTCTACTACCCATTAATTGAAGAAAAATGGGCCACATGGCTAAGATTTAAGGGAAAATGTTGATTAGATAGGAAAAACTTTTCACTGTCTTTTAGTGCTTGCTTGTTTTTAAATATCTGTGCTCCAAACATGCACTTTCATTGTGTTAAATATCTGTTCCTTTTACACGCGATGTACTTAGAAATTTCTAAAAAAATATATACTTAATTCTACATTTTTCTTTTCGATATTGCTATTCATAAACTAGTATTTTAAAAAATCCGCCTAACGATGGTCCTTGGTCATATGAACGAGTCAAGTATTAATCCTATACGATAACTCCTGAGTTAGTGACGTTTGTAGTATCTATCTGATACAGAATTGCAAAGTTTTTTTGTTGTTGCAAGATTCTATAAAATTCAAATATATGTAGAGAGGTACTTCGGTACTCGTCGTTAATTGGTTTCAGAAGGCACGAGGAGAACCGAACAAATTTTTCTCATAAGAATTAATGTTATTTATTTATTACAAATGCCCGGAAGATTGGCTATGACGCCATTTGTTCACAGTAAGGGGCGAGACTGCTGGCCATTCATTTAAGGGGGAACCGTATAGGTGGCCAGCATTAACCCTACGAGCCGGTCCCGTAATTTAGAACCAAGTCAAGTGATGAGACCGGAATACTTGACCCCGCACCTCCAGAGGTAAATTTGACAACTTGGAGGACATTGCAGTCACGACAGATTTTACGTTCCCCGGCCACCATTAGTGTACACGGCGGTGGATTTTGTCAGCGACCAGCATCGAACCCGCAACCCTCAGATCACTGACTCGACGCTTTTGCCAACCGGGCCACCGCACCCCATGGAGAAGTAATGTAAATTGATTTAAATCGTTCCTGAAAAGCAGAATTTTCCTATTTTACTGGGCAATTTTTAAATGGATGGGCTCGTATTTTATACAAAACTTTTAAACTAGTCATATATAATTTAAAACGATAATTAGATAAAATAAAATAAAATTGGTCTGCACTCAACCTTTACTGAAAGGAGTTGATGGCCTCATGAAATAGTGGCGAAGTAGAGGAGGAGAGGGTTTATTGCTTGAGTCTGCTTCCAATAAAACACCAGACGATTGCACAGGGATTCTTTATCTATTCTGTCTCTTAACACCCGTGATCCCTGTTCTAAACTCAGATTTAGGGATTTTCACTACAACTGAAACTTGCTTCTGCCTACGTTTCAAAATGTTTCTGAAGTGAGACATTACTTGATCACTAAACAAGTCCGGGCGCGGGGGTCCAGTTTGCAAGAGAAGCGGGCCAGCAATTTGAAAGTCACTGGTTCGATGCTGGTCGCTGCAAATCCATCGTCGTGTTCACTAAGAGTGGCCGGGGCACGTAAAATAGGTCGTGGCTGCAATGTCCTCCAAGTTCTCAAATTTACCTCTGGAGGTGCGGGGTCAAGTGTTCCGGTCTCTTCACTTGACTCGGTTCAAAATTACGGGACCGGTCACTTGGCCAAGTCGGACTCCGACCCTTGTGATGCTAATTCAATACAGGAGCCGCCTCTTTCAGCCCAATAGCCTATTAGGACCTGGTGAATGGAACCTCCAACCAGGGGTCATTAGCAACAACAACTAAACAAGTCCACATTTCGGCTTTCTAGAGCTTTGCCAGGGTGATACTCTTGAACAAAATTCCATAATTCAACCTATTTCGGCCTTTCCTTTGATCCGGAGAGACAGGATATGGAGGGAACCGTCTTATCTCATGCATGTTTTAGCATGTGTGACGAGTACAGAGCAAACGTCGAGAACGGAAGCATTTTTTTTTTCGAGTCGAAATGCGACGAGTACCGAACCAGACGAGTACCGAGGTATGACTGTAGTTTCTATAAAAATTTATTGCTGTAATTTCTATGCTGTAATTCATATATGTTTAACCACAATAGATAAAGCGTTGGCACTTACATACAATTCGTGTCATTTAGTCAATATAATAAACTGGAACTGATTGTCATTTTCTCTAGATTTTAATTTGATATGATTCGTAGTGATTTTTAACGAACTAAGACTGTCAATATAAAGCATGTATCATCGAAGAAATCGAGGAAGTCGGGAAAAGAGGAAATAATTAACCTAACGAACACTTTCTCCTTTCGCTAAGAAGCAAAATTATAAGTAGACGTTGGATTTTGTAAGTTGTAACACTCTCTTTGGATAAGTCGTCATAGGCACAGACTTTGTTTCCTGAATTAGCTAGAGAGGGATCTAAGATCGTTTAACCCGTTGAGGGGCACCGTTTGCACAGTGCAAACGCCTAAGTCTACTCTTTTGTTTTCACTTGCATTCAATGTATTCTAGTTAAATTAGCATAAAAATAGTTAGTATTGCCATCTGTTATCAGTTTAAAGAAGTAAAAACATTTTGCAACCATTAATTAGAAATTTTTTCAAGATTCTTTAGGTTAAAAAAAATCGAGAAAAAAATCAGCACCGTGAAAACGGTAAAGGTTGTTGCCCCTGAAAGGGTTTTAATACTCTACATAGAACTGGAGGTGAAACGGTGTGAGCCGAATCCTGGCCAGATACGGGCTGTGGGGCACCATGTTTCCACGGAGATCATGTTAAAAGGTAAAAAAGTAATTTTAATGATCATTTTCTGAGATCAATTATAGAAATAATAAATAGGTTATCCTTTAATTATGAGACAAATTAGAAGCTTTCCCTTGATAGCTTGGTAGAATTTTGTCATATGCAATTCAGTTGTGTACATAGAATTGAATAAATAAAATTAAACTCATAAAAAGCATGCCAAAGAAAAATATCTCTCATGAAATGTTTTTCAGGGGGAAAATAAAATAGATTTTAGTCCAAACAAATTGTTTATCCATGTAAAAAGAATAATGTACACCTACGCGAATATTGCCAATAAATAAACTTATAAATTAATTCACAGAATGATAATAAAAGCAGACGATTTTAAAACTTAGTTAACGTTGGTAAAAAAACGAGCGCATGCCATCTAGCGGAAGAAAAAACATGTTTATAATGTTTATACTTCGATTTTTAAATAAACAATAATATGTATAATTCTAAATTAAAAATTCTTCAGAGGCGGAGATCTTAAACTTTAAAATGGTACCTCATTTATCGATTTTGGTTAAGTATAAAGGAAGAAAAAGGGATCGTCAGAAAAAACACCTTATAAAAATAATATATGCTAGTGGCCCGAAATCGAGCAAATTTCTCTTCGTTTTCGGAATATCAAATGTCGTTTTAACTTACGCAGCGCAATGCTTATTGAACTTTAGCATTTCAGTCTTTGCATCTAATTTATCAACTTTAACTAATTGTCACGGGCATTCAAACTGAACAGCCAAGTAGATTTCTTAGCAATGAGAAATTTTTTACTTAGACTCCTCTTCCATAGGTGCGGTTTCTTCTGGTTGTTGAACACGAGGAAAACTATTTTGTTTGCTTTCAATGAAGAAATTTGACGGCAAATCGTGTTGTTGGCAAAAGTGTTATAGCCCCTTATTAGACACCTCGTCGGTGGGGGCAATAACTTTTTTCAGATTGACTTCTTTAATAGAGAATTATTTCTGTTAAACAGTATAGATAATTACTGTCAAATAGTATATTAGAAACCCGTCAAAATTCACGGTTAATCTTTTTGAAAAGGGCAAATTCATATTAAGTAACAAAAGTAAACTTCAGATGATTGAAAAACTTTTACAAATTTATTCAAAGACCTCAATTTTGATACCTCAACCTTCTTTTTATGTTCAGCGGTTCTCTCAAAATAGGTCTCAAAGTAAAAACCCTAATATAACTAATATCTGTGGCATTATGATAGATACGCCATTTTTTCATGTTTTCGGCAAATTGAAAAAGGTAACTTTAGTTGTGAAATATAAAATCGCTGAGTATTTTTCAATCCAGATATTCTTTAGTTAATACTCATATCCCACCTCAAGCATATGGCTGGTCTTCAATGAAAATTTTCAATTAGGGACTAAAATATTCAATTAGGGACCAAGTATTACCTCTTTTAGACATAACAGTATTTGCCAATACGAATAACTTAGTATTATTTCATAATTCCATTATCTGCTTTTGTCACATTAAAGAAACAATTTTAAGTGTGATATAACAACGTAAAACATAAAATTGAATATTTCGGACATATCAACATCTGCCATAACGCCACAAATATATAGATGAAATATTTACTTACTATAAGACTGATCATAGAACACCATGAGCACTTCAAATTTGACAGTGGAATGAGCACCTTATGTAGATGAGGGCAATTACAGTAATAAATATATTACAAATAGCGTGTTCTTTAAATTTAGAAGTTCAGTAAGCGATAAAAATAAATGTAAACAAAGATGCGAGCGCGTGTGCTTTTCCCGTACACTTTACATGGTAACTTTGCCGATCGGCCAAGTCCGAACCCTTGCCCCAATCGCATTTTTCTCTTCGACTGGCACATCTACACGATAAAACCTTTATTCTGATACCCCAATCATATTTTTACGTTCAGTCGTTCTCTCAAAATAGTTTTCGATGTTAAAAAAAGAAAAAAAACTGATAGAAATAATATATGGTTTAGCCTTTAATTATGAGACAAATTAGAAGCTTTCCCTAGATAGGTTGGTAGAATTTTGTCATATGCAATTCAATTGTGTACATAGAATTGAATAAATAAAATTAAACTCTTAAAAAGGCACACCAAAGAAAAATACCACTCATAAAATGTTCTCCGGGTGGAAAGAAAATAGATTTTAGTCCAAACAATTTGTTTTTCCATGCAAAAAGAATAATGTACATCTACGCGAATATTGCCAATAAAGAAACTTATAAAGTAATTCACAGAATGATAATAAAAGCAGACGATTTTAAAACTTAGTTAACGTTGGAAAAAAAAAAAACCGAGCGCCCGCCATCTAGGGGAAGAAAAAAAATGTTTATAATGTTTATACTTCGACTTTTAAACAAACAATACTATGTATAATTCTAAATTAATAAATCGTCAGAAACGGTGAACTTAATCTTTTAAATGGTACTTCATTTATCGATTTTGGTTAAGTATAAAGGGAGAAAAAGGATTGTCAGAGAAAAATCACCTTCTAAAAATAATATATATAGACAGATATTTATTAAAAATATTTTTTATTATACATATTTTTAATCTTTAATAAGTAAGAAATTGAAAATGTCTTTATGGATCTAACAAAATGCAAAATATTCTTTTCTAAAAATCCTACTATAAATGCATCCTACTATGATCCTACTATAAGTGCCTCTTATAGTCCGAAAATACTTTAATGAAATATATACTATAGATGAATTTTTAGAGCTACTGGAAATGCTATTATTTTCCAATAAAAAGGAAAAACACGCTGGAGGGTTAAAAAATTAAAGCAAGGCTTAGAAATAAAAAAAAAATAGTGGGGAAACAAAAAGGGATTTATTCTCAAAATGAATACTGATGAAAAAAAAAAGAGATTTATGCGTTAACTTAAACGAAAAAGCTTATGTAAAGAAACGGACGAAACCTTTTGCTTCAAGAAACGTGAGAAATTAATCTTTTTTTAATTGCTTGGTATATTTTAAAGTGAAATTGAACCAAAAAACACTTTAGTGCAGAAATATAAAACTTTAGGGACGATGCAGAATATTGAATCTTCAGGTATCAGTCCAAATCAGAAAATTGGGATAGAATCTGATATAAAAAGAGAAAATAAAGGTAATTAGTAACTGATACGTAAATGTTTTTTAAATTCGTTGTTGGGAATGTATTTAGGTAAAGAGGTAGTATTGTGGTCAGAAGTTTTAGCATATTTTAGCTTGCTAAAAAAGTGAAGAAAATATAGTAAATGTACGTTTATTATTGATATTTAAGATTTTCTAGTGATTTTACCTCTGGGGGTATTTTTTTATAATTAAAAATGGAGGATTTAAAGATTAAAATTTCCCTTTTAGTAACTTTTTGTTCTGAAATTGATCAAAGTTTCACAGCAACTTTAGTAAAATTCACAAACGCAACAGAATTACATTTTTGTAAAATGTATTATGGACAATTTATTTCGTTATAATCTATTACTTAAGGATCGTGGTAATTTTTGGTTTATTTTGAAATGTAATTCATTCGGTCGGTGAAAGTTGAATTATTTTTATGACACGTTTCCAATAAAACGAAAAGCCATGAGCAACTTGAGTGGAATTTATCTTTTTCTCTATTAACTGAAAGATAAATAATTGTATTAAGTGAAATAAAACTGTTTTAGTTTCTGTCACTTTACGAATTAATGAAAGAAAATTATTATACAAAACTACGTAGTTTGCTGGTTCTATTATTTTATGATCGTTAATAATTAAAGTTAAAAGCTTATGATTTCAATCTGTTTTTAACAGAGAGGTCAGATTTCTTTATTCAAAGAAATCCTGATTCATCAAAATAATTAATTTTAATGAGATATTATTACGTATGTATAAAAGTGTTTTTAATTAATTATTGATTGAAAAAATTCAATGACAAGCATCACTCTGATACACTTTTCATATTGTTGGGGTGAAATGTTTCGAAATTTTTGTTTTGTTGATGTAAACCTCTCGAAACAATAGAGTTTTATAATAGTAATGAATACTTGACCTATTTCACCCATGTTATCATGATTATTAATTGAAAAAATTATTAATTATTAATTGAAAAAAATCAATGACAAGCATCACTCTCATGTACTTTTCATATTGTTGGGGTGAAATTTTTCGAAATTTTTGTTTTGTTGATGTAAACCTCTCGAAACAATAGAGTTTTATAATAGTAATGAATACTTGGCTTATTTCACCCATGTTTTCATGATTATTCAAGTAACAAAACAATGACGAGTGGTACAGTAGTCTCTCTCTTTAGTGTCACTTGAAACTAGAGGGAATGGCCATCAGGTATAAATATTACCAGAATTCTATTATGATAAGTAATTTTACGTTTCATCAACTCGTCGGAATAGTGTATTTCTTGTATTTCTTTATCATTACTTTCTACCTCAAGTTTAGGCTGGTGAAAGTATCCCTTAAGAAGTTTATAAAACAATGTGTGTACCTCAGATTTCTAATAAAGTTTTTATATGTTTTTAATTTTGAAACAATGTATGTTAACTATTAAATACATATTTGCAGAAATTATTGAAATCCAAACGTTGGCCCTAGTCCCACGTTAAGCTTACAAACTTTAAGAGATATTAAAATGTATAGTTTTCATGTTGACATACGTTTCATAAATTAATATGATTTTTCAAGTTGCAAGATTTTATGGTATTGTTTTATCTACCAAATTTTTCTGACCCTATCCCTTTAATTAATAACGCACTCTATTCTCGGAATGCAAATAAATTCTAATTAGGATGAATAATATACTCACAGTGCAACCTCTTTATACGAGATAGCGGCAAGCTGAAAGTGTGTGGGTTTTTTCCAACAAGCAGGCAACACTTTGGTTTAAGAAGCTGATTTTCTTTTCAGCACTTCTACGAAAAATATCAATGAAATGAGGAAATTGAACAAGTTTATTGCAAGGCTTACTGACACGAGAAGGACATAATTTGTGGAAGTTGGTGCGTTAGGTGAGGTATTCGAATTTAACACTATATGTGTTTAGTGGAGTTACCTTAGAGCAGGAGGGCCTTTTTTGTTCCCTATTTTTAGTTGTAAGCTTATTTCGGGTAATATAAGCTGTCGTTTGTTAGGTCACTGGCATCATACCATTTTCTATCTAGATTTGTTCATCTAGAGGTCACTGAGGTTAAGAATACAGATAATTCATACAAAAATCTGATTCAAACAAGAAACTCTAGTTTTCCAGTTAATGGAATAATGCATATTATTCTTTTAGCTTTCCTTAACTACTTTAAATATTAATACAAACTGAAAGGTCACGGACTGCTTGAAATTATTTCTATTTACACTCATGGACAAAAAAATTAGCGCACCAAGAAATAATTGCGGGATCGTAACGAAACTTGCAATGAAGGTACATGTCGGGGAGATATGCAAATGATTAGAAATGCAGCGTGATTGCGCATTACGTATAGCCGGTAGAGGGTGTTGAACATCGTACTCTGTGGAGTATAAAACAGGTAACCAAAGCTTGTTTCAGTGTGCTGAATCATTTACAAAGGAAGAGCTGAGATAGACATGCCAATACGCCGTGTTCGAAGACAATATAAGCAGTTGTCGCAGTTTGAGAGAGGGAGAATCGTCGGGATGATGGAAGCCGGGTGGTCAGCTAGGCGAGTAGCTCGTCAGTTAGGCCGCTCTGATTGTGTTGTGAGGAGGTGTTGGGACCAGTGGACCCGAGAGATGTCATGTACACGAAGACCAGGCTCAGAACGCCCTCGACAGACCAGTCGTCGAGAAGACCGCCACATCGTAAGAAATGCACGCGTACAGCCAACTGCTTCATCGGCCGCCATCCAGGCACAGGTAGCACCTTCACTAGGGGCACTGTGTCTTCTCGAACCATACGAAGGCGCCTGGCTGAAGGACAGTTGGTATCGCGGCGCCCATTACGTGTGCTGCCCTTGACGCCCACCCATCGACGCCTCCGTTTGGAGTTTTGCCGCGCACGAGGAAACTGGACTACAGCGGAATGGAACCAGGTCGTCTTTAGCGACGAATCCAGATTCAATCTCGGAAGTGATGACAATCGTGTTCGTGTGTGGAGAGTCCGTGGTGAACGCTTCAATCCTGCCTTTGCTGTACAGCGACACATCGCTCCCACAGCTGGTGTGATGGTATGGGGTGCCATTGCCTACAATACACGGTCCGTGGCACCATGACAGCCCAGCGGTATGTTCATGAAATCCTGCAATCACATGTGTTGCCACTCATGCAACGGCTCCCAGGAGCCATTTTTCAACAAGACAATGCTCGGCCTCATACGGCAAGGGTGTCACAAGACTGTCTCCGCACTGTTACTACCCTTCCTTGGCCTGCCCGATCCCCAGATTTGTCTCCAATCGAGCATATCTGGGATCATTTGGGAAGACGAGTTGGACATCCCACGAGTTTGAAAGAACTAGAGGCAAGGTTACAGCAAATATGGAACGAAATGTCTCAAGACATCATACAGAACTTGTATGACTCAATGACCGATCGTATCGCATCGTGCATTCGCACTAGAGGGGGTCCAACGGAGTATTAACTCCTCCGTTCTTTTGCCTTTTTCTCTGAAATAAATTATCCTTCTTCTTTGATTTTCTTATCATTTACTTATATCAAAGTAGTCATTACGTATGTAAAATTTCGTTTCATTTTGACGACTCCTTCTTGGTGCGCTAATTTTTTTGTCCATGAGTGTATTTTAGGGATAGTTACATTTTATACTCCGATAGAATATATTTTAGGGACATTACCCTAAATATTTTCTCCTTACATTGGTTGAATACCCATTGGCTTATTCTACTTTACCTTAGGTTTAGCTGAAAATAAACATGAATATTTACTTCCTCCGTTTTACGTGTTTAGATTAAAAAAGTAATATGTAAACGAAGAAAATAATTCATTTATTCATCCTATATAGGGCCTACGGATAACTTTATAATCTGCTTTTCCTTTTCTTTTTTTTGTAGAGGACGTTAATATACAGCACTGTCAAAATTATAAAATTGATTAATTTTTTTTCATTTATGCTGGTTTTACTTTTTCCTGTCATTAAAATTTGTGTTCTCTTCATTAGAAGTTTTTATCATTCCACGAAAAGGTATCTAACTATTCTGTTTACATTTTTATTGCAGGATTTGAGGCAATCAGCTTTAGAACAAATCGCAGCTTGAAAATAATGAGGAGGAGGAAAAGAGGATTTGAGGTTCATATAATATTCATATACATTCTAGAGGTGCTATTCTAAAAATATCAAAGACTGTTTAACATAGAAATGTGCTGTATTTTATTTAACAGCATAGATTTGTATTTTTCACACTTTAAACATTTTATTGCTATTAGATACTGTATATGTACTGTACCATTACTGCACGTGTGCTAGACTGCTTTTCTCTTGAGTGATAGTGTGTTAAGGGGTCAGGTACCTTTTAAAGACCCAAAGACTCGACAAACATATTCTATTTTCAATCACCAGTAGTTTCTAAAATAATTTAAGAAATATGCAAATTTTACTGCGAGTTAAACACACTTTCTTCTTTATAAATATGGCTCTTAATTTTTTCTAGCTTGGGGATAAATTTTTTATTGTTTTAAAATTTGAACCATTGTTTTATTCAATTTTATGTCATTGCGCGCAGACTTGCGTCCGTATATTAATGAATATACATATTTTTTAAATTTTAAAATTGAGTTGCGTAATATATTTTTAAAATGATGACCGTTGAAATTAAAATTCTTAGTTCTTCGTAGAGAAAAAAAAAATTTTTTTTTTTTTTAATTTCCGAAATTTTTTTGATTACATTTATTGTAATTCAAATTTTTATGGTAGGAATGACATAATTGTTCGTCATTTTATTGATACAGGTTTATATTGAACATTCATAAAATTTCATGGTATTCTAGCCAATTGTTCTGGTGATATCATGCGCGCAATCACATAACAATGAAAAAACAATGGTTAAAATTTAAAAAAATTAAAACATTTCTCTTCAAGTTAGAGAAAATTGAGTGCAATATTTATAAAGAAGAAAGAGTGTTTAACTCACAGTAAAATTTGCATATTTCTTAATCAATTATTTTAGAAACTACTGGTGATTGAAAATAGAATATGTTTGTCGAGTTTCTTGGTCTTTAAAAGTACCTGACCCCAACTTACATTGCCAATACTGTAATTTTAAGTTCATCGAAACATCTCTTCCAGTGTACAGTAATATATTACTTTTTTATGTAATATATGGTCAACAGTTTTAAGAGTTCAGGATGAGAGATCTAAGACGTGGATTTTCCACTTTTGTGAAGATCTTGCACCCCAAACTTCCGACTTTATTTCTTTATACAACTTGATAATATAATCGAAAAAAAATTTCATGATAATTTACGTATTTTATTTTTTGAGGTGAAAGTCACGTGTTAGCAATGTACACTGAAGTGCCAGAATAACTGGGATAGACGATCCCGTTCGAAATACGTAGCAATACTCATTTTCTCGTAAATAGTTTCCTCCTAAAGAATTGTATATAGAATGATAGACAATTTTAGAAGCTTAAAGAGCCGATTTCACTGTAAGCATAGCAGATAATCGGGATTTAAGCGACTTTTAATGAGGTATTATAGTTGGTACTTATGTGATGGTTCATGGCATTTCCAAGTTAAGGCAAAGTATAGTTTTTCCTATTCGATCATTTCAAGGGTGTATCTTAAATACAAGACTTCTATTCAAACATCGAACCTACGGCAGCAGTGTGGCCACCAAAAGTTACTGGATGTTCGTGACCGGCGTATTCTGTTGAGAATCTTATCAAGCGAAAGGAGTACACTATTGGCGCGAATAACATCGCAACTAAATGATGGAGCCTCTACTAACATTGAGTTGAGGACTGAACAATGTCAACTGCATAGTATGGATTTGAATAACCGATGCCCCGCCCGAGTGCCATTGGTTTCCTCGTCAGATAGAGCTCTGAGCCTCGTTTTGGCTCGGGAACACTGCTCATGGACTCTTGAGTAGCCTGGTCTGACGAGTCTCGTTTCCAACTGATTCGGGCAAATAGAAGGGTGAAGAACAAGTCATAAATGAATGAATCTAGCATCTCAACGAGGGATTGCATAGGCTGATGGGGCCTCAGTAATGGTATAGGGTATGGGGTGTGTTGAACTGGCATCAATTAGGACCCGTCTACAACTTCTCTGACAGATGAACTCTATGTCAACATCCTTTCAGTTGTGTTACAGCCATTCATGCCATGCATTCACTCTTATGGGTTTAGGCGTCCTCCAACAAGAGAATACACCACCACACACATCCACATCCACCAAATTATGTTTTGAGGAGCATTCATCTGAGTTTTGGTACATGAAATATCCCCCTTGTCACTCAGATCTGAACGTTATTGAACATATCTGGAATGCCTTGCAATGTTTCGTTAAATGCAGAGATCCACCATCTAGGAGTATTACAAAATTGTGGACCCTTTTTCAGGATGCATAGTGTCCATTCTCTGTGGACTTCCTTAGAGAGCTCGTAGAGGCCAGGTCCCGTCGTGTTTCTGCAGTTCTTCGATCCAAAAGAGGACTTACCAGGTATTAGACAGCTATCCCAGTTTTTCTGGCACTTCATTGTATTATTAATGATTTGAATATAACTTGATTTCATATCGTGTTTCTGAGTTTTTAGTTAGAACTTTTCGTCTTTAACTATAATTTCATTAGGGCCATTAATTCTTTTTACCAAAATTTATAAATATCATTTGACTAAGAGCCACTATTTCTTAAAAACCATTTGTACAAAAACTTACTTCAGATTAAGTTTAATTATTGCATAACCATATGTTCTTCTTTGTAATTGCTCTAAAAATTTGGTAATATGATTTTTATTTGAAAAAGTTTATACTCCTTGTACTTGAAATAATTTGCAGTCCAGTACGAAGATTGTGATAAATAAGTGTAGTATCTTTTTCCTGATAAACTTATTAAAATCTATGCTCTTAAAGGATTCAATATTAAATTCTGCAACAATCAATACATATCTACTCTACACATGAACTATTCTGAATCTAAAGATTTGGTGTCTATCTCTTCTGTCATAGAAACCAGTAGTTTTTTGATCTGAATTTGTGCGAGAACCTTGCGTATGGTCAAAGTTTATCACATTAAATTAGATAATGAAGAAATACTACATACGATACCTACACAGCTACATACTATACAACCATGACAGTAAAAAAATGATATACTTATAAGCTCTTAATATGGTTTCTTTTTACATTAGTTTTTAAATTACCAAAATTTTGTTATGAACGTTGAATGAATAATTTGCGAATCAATCCTCCTCTTTTGTTTTCTGATTGCATTTTTAAGAAAAAAATATGTTATTTTGCTTCTTTGTTCTAAGCCTTTTAGTCAAGAAGGTTCTTTTTTCAGTCACAAAAGATTATAATACATCCATTTCTTGCAACATACCACGTATTTTTTCAATGTTTCTGTCTTTAAAATTTGTAAATACAATTGCGAATAAAATTGGTTATTATTTAAGATTCTGTACGAGTTAAATAGGTTTACTTTGCCCTTAATTTGCAATTTTATCCTTTAGCTATTATAACAAGAATATGACAGCTGGGATAACTAGTCATGAAAAGAATTGAAACTCTGTAAACTTATTAACTTGTCAGGATTTTTCGGTGAGACTTTAAAGTGAATTTCAGCTTATAGCTTACGTTTAAAGAAGAATGTTTCAAGGTAGCAAGCAGATTGTGAATACTTAATGAGTTATGAAATTAACATTATAGAAAGTAGGTACACTTCTTTAAAAAACTGAACGGTCTAATTAGTCCTCGTGGTGCAAAAAATTACCGTAGCGCTGTCAACTGAACAACCATAAAAAATTGAGGATATTTTTGAAAGCTATTTTTACCGTGCTGTAGAAAATATTATTACGAAATGAAAGCAAAATTCTTTTCGGGGAGTATGCATGCTGTACGAGTCTAATGAACTAGCCAAAAATATTTATTTCAAAAATTAAATTTTACCCTTTTTTTTTTTCAAAATTGTAACTAAATTTTTTGCCTATTGTAGTATCGAGCGCCTTTATTTAGAAGCTGTGCCTGATACTAAGCTATAGAAAGAGCTAGCAGAACATCACGGTGTTTGGTCTAAGCAAAAAATCCAGAGCGACAGAAGCGCCCCCAAACGGTCTCGAGGCAAGATAGTCAGTTGAGAATTCGGAGAGCCCGAGGTAGCACGTTGAGCGAGTCAGGTTTGAGACGCTACGAACCCCCCCCCCCCCCTTCCCCTTCGTGAAGATTCTCAGTGAGCTAGAGATACTCTTAGCGAGTAGGCTAATGGTTCTCAACCTTGTTTTTCGTCACGGTACACTTTTAACAATTTAAACATTTGGCGGCACACTAACCATAAGATAAATTTAAAAGAATTTTACTTGGATAATTAATTGATTGATGTACCTATAATACATTTTGTAAAAATAGCATACGAAAAATTTTCATTGAAATATAAAATGAAATTGCATTACAAAGTAAACAAAATGTTTATTTAACTACAAATTACATTTAATGCAAAATTTTATTGTCCAGTGTTACGAGTTACCAGTCCAGAACTGTAATAGTTATGCGCATTGGCTCAGCCAGTCCCCGCTAGGAAGGTAGACCTGATTGAACTACTTGTCTGACGTCGATTATGTATGGGTATTCGCAGAGGCAGCGCAGCTGAAGAATTTCGCGGCACACTAAAGTGCCGCGGCACTGTGGTTAAGAATCACTGGAGTAGGCTAAGAGTATCATCATAAAGCTTCATAGAGCTTCTGCTGTGTGCAAATTATTTTGTTTCTTTTTTCGTGTACGTTTTGTGTGTCAAGTTCAATAAACGTCTTTGTCCGAATGGTGTTTCTTCATTGAGTGAAAGAACGAAAAAAAAACACTCGACACCACG
The DNA here is from genome assembly GCA_907164885.2 of Dolomedes plantarius. Lineage (NCBI taxonomy): Eukaryota > Metazoa > Arthropoda > Arachnida > Araneae > Dolomedidae > Dolomedes > Dolomedes plantarius. The sequence goes on from OU015501.1 coordinate 16,373,530, forward strand.
ATTGTTATTACACCCTTGGTCATTGTAAAGATTCACATATATGATTACATGATTGTCCTAATTTTAGGATATGAAATCTTTGAAAATAGAAAATATTATTTTTAAAAAGAATTTTACAATTGTGATGCTAACCTGAATGCCATCACAATGTAGCCCACTGCCACTTGCGATTGTTTCCTGAAATCAGCAAAGAGGCTGTGGAAGACAAATACCTTGTTTAACTAGATACTAATCCACCTTACTATTCCTTTTTTTCCATTAATTCATTAGCAAATATTTACATTGTCTTACAAGAGTTTGTATATTTATCTAATCGTAGACATTCATGATCCGGACATTCCCAAGTTGACTGAGGTAAGCAAAGAAGTCAAGTCCAAGCTGCATTGTTCTACTTTTTTTAATCAAACAGTATAATAATGTCCACAGTTTTAGATAATCTTACATCACGGGAAAACTTCTCTTAAGTGGCTATCTATACATCTCATTCTATTGAGTACCGATGAATTTAATTAATTTTCTTATGCCACTGAAAATGCTCATTTTTTTTGTTATAAATGTATTAATGAAAATCTTACGCTGTGTAGTTTTCCATTACGTTTCTGGCCTTAAGGCTGCTGTGTACTAACCCTATTGGATTCACTAACCTCAATGTTAACCTACGGAGAAAATTTGTCTACTATTTACAACTACATAAATGCTGATAATCCAATAGAAATGGTATTTTCAGATAGCCTGAACGTTTCTGCATTTTGCAACAGGTTTTATTTTATAAATTTCATCCACCAAAGGAATTTATGAGCGTTTAAAACACACTATACCAGATTTTTCCTCCAAAAAATTTAAATTTTAAAATATTTGCATTTTTTTAAAAACGAAAAATTCCTCGAGGGGTAAAATTTCTTTCACTATTACGGAGTACAGTTTAAAAAAAAAATCCTTAAATCCAAGTCGCACAATCCTGGGACAAATTTTCTCCGTACTTTACCATTGAGGTGAGCGAATCCAATAGGGTTAGTACACAGCAGCCTTAAGTCTGAAATTAAAATAACATATCCTAGAATATGTTTTACCATTTTCAAATAATTTTGAAATTTTTCCAAACATAAATTTATAAATTTATTTATTGAAGTATTTATTTAAAAACCTCTGAGGATTTTTATTCAAGCTTTAATTAAGCCTGCTAAAATTCCTATGGATAACAAGTGATGTTGGAAAAATATTGGAAGTCCGAACAATTTACCTGCAAAGGACTGAAAATGTGGTGTCTCCGGGATATAATTTTGTCTAAAACTTTAGGCACTGCCCACAAAACCACAAAAATAATTCCGATATGTAAATACATTAAAAATCTACGATAGGAAGAAAAACTATTATTTCATCTAATCTTCAACAGATTAGATGACTATTATAACTGATTTTATGCACTAAAAGGTCAAAATGATAGCAAAAAGAGAAATATGTAGCAACGTACTAAATCAATGGAGGACCATATAGAGGTAGAAAACAGGGCAGGTCTATGACTATGAAAAATACAAACTAATTTAAAGCATGAAAATATACTGTAACTAATGCTATAGAATTAGGTGATGAATTTTCAATTGCTGATCCATATTTGACTTTAAATTTTCAATTTGATGTTCCATCCCCTCATTATTTAAAGATCTTTTTCAGTTAAAGCCGAAATTTTAGGAAGATTTTCATGTTGAAAATACTCTCTTGCCAACGATTTATCTGGCCTCCTCTTTACTCTGATATTCCTCTTTACGTTCATAAAGTAAACAAACTTGATTTTTCAAACTCCTATCGCTACAATCTGCCAATTGAAGGCTGAGTATCCTCCTCAAATCAAGTACTTTGTACTCTTTCCCTCTCCTTTTAGCCCATTTGATTTTAACACTGATAATGACTGAGTATTTGTCTATACAATTTCTTGATTTTATTAGCGAATTTTTATGCATTTACAGCTAGTTAGACTGTTGTGTTACCTTTTGTATATTAACTTAATATTTCGCTGTCAAAATAAATAATTTTTTTCCCGACGATTTTTTGTAAATTAGGGATTATCTGAAAATAATGCATTCACTCTTCACTTGCTTCACGCACGAGCAAATTTCATCATATGAATATGGCAAAAAAATCTATGAAATATTAACACCAGTCTATGTTGGAATTAATTAATATGAAGCAAATAGCTATCGTATTGTAAAGCTGTCGTAATATTGAAAGGTCGGAGATTTTACTTGATTTTTTTTCTTATCTGCATTTTAGTCACGATCGCGGGTGTGGCAATTTAGAGGCACGCAAAACGAATCGATTTGCCCAAATCAAGATGTGAAATAGTATTCGAAAAATATGTTGAGTTGTGAAAATCGAATTATTTATTCTAGTTTAGCCTATAGGGACATAAGTCAAGATACTAAAAAAAGAAAAAAAAATACGGATGTAAATAAGTTTATATTTATAAAGTTTCGAGTATAAAAGTTTTGGGAGGTTTATTTCTCCTCAGTTTGCATAAATATAAGTTTTGACTTGATAACTGAGGAAAATTTTTAGAGAAGAGTGTTTAGCAGTTAAAAGTACCGAAAGATATTGGCAGTTAAAAAGAAAACTCTCCAACGAAATGGGAAACATATTTGTATGTGTTTACCGCATTTATCTCATCGCAAGGTTGTCAAAACTTTTACTGTCCATAGAAAGTGTAACATCGAGAAAAGGATACATTAGTAGGGAGGAGTTACGTGAGTGGGTCGAGAGAATAAGCGACTAATTGGCATTATGGTTATGAGAGAAGACGAGTAACCGGCCATTTTCAAACGGTATAATTATCTTGCTTTAGTGATTATAGGAATTCGCTTAATGATATCAACATTATATAATTAACTATAAGATTTATGACATATGTTAACATTATTCGGTTTTCCGTTGTCGTTTCAAAGATGCTTTATAATTCTAAATGCAAGAGAAAGTGGTTTAATATGGTTAAAAATAGTTATATTATATCTTTTTCTTAGCTTAGTAATTTGAAAAGCCCCAATTATGTCGAATGAAATCAATTCACCCTTTTCTCCTGTATTCCAAGGACACTCAGGGGTGTGTTACCACAGAAAAGCTGCATGTAAGCCGCACACGTACGAATTCATAAATATCTTCATAGCAAGTTAAACGAATTTTGCACACCCGGATGAGAGAAATGTATTACACTTAAACATAGACAAGGTTTTGTTTATTCAAATTTAGAGCATGGACTGAATAGGATGAAATTACGTTTAGGATGTAAATTTCGGACAAAATTTCATATTTGCTAACAAAGTCATTTTTCATTTACTTTGTCAAATTTTGACTATTCTTGTAGGAAAGGGGTAGGGGGTTTGGGGGATTCCCCTCCCCTCAAATGAGAGAATATATAGGGAGATAAACATGAAATTGCTGTGTTTACATTCTGTTGCTAAACTTTTGTTTTACGTTACAATAGTTGGAAAGATGCATTAGTTTTAAAAAACAATTTAGTAACGAGCTTATATTCGCTAATGATTCGACAGATACAGATGAACAAACACAGTATTTATCAACCATGAGAATTAAAAATGATCCCGTTATCGGACTGCATTATCTCTGGTTACAATAGCAGCTACGTCGTATCCAGTTCATTAATCACGGACAGCAAGCCTTTCGATGAATGGGAAATCAATTAAAAACGGAGAATGAATTCGTAGCCATAACCCTTCCTATAATCGATAATCCATTCGAGGTGGTAAAAATCAATACTTAATCCTCGAAATAGTACTTAGACAAATATTCTTTCTCAAAATGCCTTCTTAAAATCTAAGGGTAAATAGGTATTACAAAAATGCACAGGTAGGACCCAGCGCCAAAGATGAGTGAAATCAACATAACCTAAAGTATAATGCGTGTTATAATATTAGCGCATGGGAGATAAACAGAGAATACCAATGCTCAAACTTTCAGAAAGCGCGTAAAGTAACACACACTCAATATTCTAAAATCTATTTAGAAGCACATAGTCCTAAATACGTTAAAAAAAGCGTGCTGTCATGGGATATTTAACATCTTTTAAGAATCTAAATATACTTCTATTTTATTTTACATCATGCAATATGAAAAGAGCTTAACATAAACTGGATTACAAAGAATAAATGTGGCCTCGATTGTGTATGTGTTACACACGCCTTGTCAACTTTGTATGGTTGTGAGCTTCACAAGTTGCCACGCAATTCTCTTCCTAGGGAATTAAGTTGGTTAACTTTCGGTGTTCTCATACTGATGGACCCGACTAAACTCATGATGAAGATCTCGCTGAATAATGAATAGTGGACGAATGTCCTCAGCGAAAGTACATACCGCATTAAGGGAATTATAGCTTTGGTAGAATTATGGAAATTAGCCAGAATTATAGGCACGAATTACAGAAACAGGGTGAATAAAACGCGAAAATAGTCAAATTCATGCTTGTAAAGGGAATGATAGAAAATTTTCAGGTATTGAATGGCATACATGAAGTTTCCGAGAAACTGTAGGAAATTTTATACATGGCCAGCATAATTCACCCTCTAAAAAGAAATGAGAATGAATGAGAAAACTGACAGAAGCATATGGCCAGTATTCAAATTTGCAGAGAGAAATAAGCAGAAAAAATATAACTCCCAAGAAGGTTATTTTTCAGAGTCCTTATTACCGAAAGCGTAAGATGTATAAAATACAAGAGATTACCTGGAGTCACAAAACTGATAATTTAACGCAAGAAATGAGCTAGAGATGTATAAAGATATGTATAACGAGTAATTTAAAATATTATTCTCAATTTTTTATTGCTTTTAATGTTTAGACATAAATATTTTTTAGTACATCAATGATCACTTCTCTACTAGTGTTGCTTACTTAAAATTGGGGGAAAACGTATAACAGGAACAGACATCTTCATAATATCCACAATAAAAACCAAGAGTCGCAGCTAGCTTCGAACTAATAAAAGTAGTTCTTCGCCAGGCCGAGGAGAATTGCAGAGATTTAGGTTTGGTTTGGGGCGCTACGGTCAACTTTTTGATACACGAGGGCTATTAGACCGGACCTACTGCTTAAAGTCGATTCCGAAAGGCTACAAACATCCATGCTTACAGGGGATTTGGGTGTGTCTCGCCTGGTTTCGATTTCGTGTATTGAAACATGACTGTTATGCATTCTAAACCTACTTTTGCTCAAAAACATTCAAGCTCTCTTCAATTCATTATTTAGACTTAAATTGCTTTGCTGCAGCTGTTCCATGCTTAATTACCCGGCATCAAAAGTCATCAAGCAGCTTGACTCTAACTAGTGTGAACTGTAGACATTATTTAGAGTAGGGTCCAACTACTTTAAATAATAAAGGTCATTTCTTGGAGTTTTGTGCTTCTACGGATCACTCCTCAATAACATTCTTCTTTTTTTTTACAAATAAACAAGCTTGGAAAATGAAAAATTAAACTTTAGGACCTTTGCAGCTGTAGTCGACCATCGGAATGTCCAGAATCATAGTTTATTTCAGTACTGATAATTACGAAACTTATTACAGGCCTTTGACAAATTAAAATATTTTAATTTTTCACCAAATTTTTGCTGTCGTAAGAAAATTACATCTACAATCCAGAAGCTTTCTTTTTGGTGACCTTGAATTATAAATTTAACAGCCTTGAATATATGCTTTTATCATAGCCAAATTTTGCAATAGTTGCTAAATTAGTTTTTGCAGTTAGCATGTTGCATAAAATGCACCAACTTGTGTTATAATATTAGTCAAAAATATCCATCAGCTTCACTTCCTGGCATTTGATGGTGTACTCCGATAAGGATCCTTACTACAAGGTGCGGCCATTAATTTCCAGGACTGATCTAATAACTCTAGAAAATATTACATGAAATACATACCCATTTAATATGTTTCGAAGTAACTCCCCCCTGCCGTAATGCACTTCTGTGCTCGGCTGTATAAGTTTCGGAAACAACTTTTAAAGTCCTCTTTCGAAATGCTCTTTAATGTGGACATCACCGTTTTCTTGATGGCTTCGAGATCCTCTTGTTCCCTTCAGCAAATTTTTCAGTTTGGAAACAAGAAAAAGTCTGCCTGTGCTAAGTTCGGAGAGTATGGAGGATGCTGCATCTCCAAGACCTCCTGCTGGGCCAATATGCTGAAGGGAACAAGATTTGAGGATGTCGAAGACATCAAGAAAACGGTGACGTCCACGTTAAAGAGCATTCCGAAAGAGGACATTAAAAGTTGTTTCCGAAACTTATACAGCCGAGCACAGAAGTGCATTACGGCAGGTGGGAGTTATTTCGAAACATATTAAATGGGTGTGTATTTCATGTAATATTTTCTGGAGTTATTAGATCAGTCCTGGAAATTAATGGCCGCACCTTGTATAAATTTAAAGTATTCCGAAATAGATTCTAAAGAAAGTATATTACAAAAAAAAATAATTAGAATCTGTTGTACCCAAGTTCTGGATCATTGCACATATTGAGGATCTTTTCCAATATTAATATTATTTTAACAACTCTGTTTTAATCTTCTTGACAACTATTTTTAAAACCTCATCATTTATCCTAGGATCAACTAATCTAATTACGAAAGGTCAGATGGAAAGCAAATTAAAAGGTCGAATTAAAAAAAAATCGTGTCAAGAAATCTGGTGCGTCGTTAGTTTTGATCGGTTTTGTATTGTTACTGTCATCTTCAAATGCCCGAGGGGTTACGCAGACCGGTACCTACAGCTTCAGGCTGCTGTGCAGTGGCCATATTGGATTCGCTCTGTTCAGTGTTAACCTATGGAGAAAATTTGTCCAAGGATTACCCATTTGGATTAGAAGATTTTTTTTATAAATTTGTACTCCGTAAAGAGAAAGAAATTTTACACCTTGGGGCATTTTTCGTTTTCAAGAAAAAGGCAAATAATATTTTTAAATTTAAATTATTTAGGGAAAAAATCTGGTAGTGTGTTGGGTCTGGTATAGGACTCATAAATTCCTTTGGTGGACGAAATTTATGAAATGAATCCTGTTTCATGGTGCAGAAAAGTTCAGGCTATCTAAAAATACTATTTTTATTGGATTATCAGCATTTATGTAAATAGTAGACAAATTTTCTCCATAGGTTAACATTGAGGTGAGTGAATCCATTAGGGTTAATACACAGCAGCCTTAAAGCCATAAGCGAACAGAGCGAATCCAATAGTGACCATATTGGAATCGCTATGTTCAGTGTTAACCCATGGAGAAAATATGTCCACGGAGTGCCGATTAGGATTTAATTTTTAAAATTTACTTCAAAACAGAGAAAGAAATTTTTTGATATGGTTCTCTTTTTCATTCTTTATAATATATATATATATATATATATATATATATATATATATATATATATATATATATATATATATATATATATATATATATATATATATATATATATATATATATATATATATATATATATATATATATATATATATATATATATATATAAATATAATAAATACGACGATCAATGTATACAAATGATGTGAAAAAAACAAAAAAATATATTTATGAAAAAATCGCAAGGGATATTTTTATAGACAAAATAATGTAGAAGAAAATATTCAAATTAAATCTAATAGGACATACTAAGGAATATAGTACAGTTATTATAGTACAGTTTGAGGAACATATCTTTTACTGTATTTTAATATTTTTTCGGATAATGTCCAATTGTCGGCCGCATTAGCAAGAAATAAAATATTTTTTTTGTCTGTTTCGTTGTTATGTGACGATAAATTTATTTAAAGTAAGAGAAAAAGAAATCATGTGATCAGCGTTTAATAAGTTAAATTCTAAAAATTAATCTTTAAAAATTCACCAAAAATCAGAAAATGGAGGTAAAGATTTGAAAAAGATTTCATTTTAAAGGAATTTTTATGATCTTTTTCATGATATAAATTTTATAACTCTGAAATTATTATTTTAAATGCAAACTTAAAAAAAGTTACTAAAATAGCTTAAAAATTTAATTTAAAAAAAATCTAAGAAGAATTTTTCAAAAATCTTTCTTAGTGCACCCCTACACTATAAGAAGAATCGTCATGCAAAGTTTCAGCCCTTTAGGTCCAGCGGTTTGGTCTGTACGTTGTATGTCAGTCAGTCAGTTACGGAAGTGTTTTTTATATATAGATAATAAAATAAACAAGAAAATAATATTTTAAGATTTGAATTATTCTGGGGAAAAATGTGGTATAGCGTGTTTTCAATTCAAATAATTTCCTTTGCTGGACGAAATTTATTTTTCCGATTCTGTATGGCTATGAGTACCTACTGCATTAGCGGGGCTCGAGACAGCAGACTTGGTACCGAGTGCCAGTGCATTAGTCATTCGACCATCGCAAGCTGGGGAGGACAAATTGAGGGTCTTTCAGATGAAGAGGGAAGTTTTGCTCTCATGAACAAAAATCACTTTTGATAGACTTTAAAAGTTGATTATAATATTTGTTTCTCAGTGATTTAACAAGTGGTGGAGGATTACGTTCTTTTCAGTTGGCAGAAATAATGTTTCTGTCATTTTGATTGATGCAGACAGACCTGAAATATGATTTTGTGAGGGGGTAAATAATTTATGTATCTATTGAAAGGTTTAGTGATGTTGACCTCAGTTATTATTTACAGTAGGAAGTTTAAATTAAATAATGTTTATAGATAATGATTATTTTTAAAGTTAATAATTTAAGTTAAATAATTTATTAGTAGCATCCAGTTGTTTAATTCTTTATACGCTAGAGAAAAAAAAATGTTCGTAGAAGTAAATGTACTTAAAAAATTTCTATGGTAGAAAAAAAAAGTTCTCTTATTCGTCATGGCTGGTGGTGGAGGTATTTATAGAGAATTTTTTTTCGTCATTGCACATTACAAAGAAGTGCAAAGAAATTTTGTTCAGCTTTCTTACGTTTCCTAATGAAAGGAATAACTGTTTTGTTCTTTTTAACCAATTTTAATATATGAAATCAAACGCGTTTTTCTCATTTTTTGTCCGATTTTGTGATTCATTCAAACTGTAACACATTTTTTTTTATCGTAAATATCAGAATTTTACTTCTTTTCATAAAGTATTTTATAATTGAATTTATGTAATTATAATTTACAGTTTGTAACGAACTTCGCATAATATTAAACCTTCTTTGTTTGCCTTTACGTGACGTCAGCATCTTCTCCCAGAATCGCAATTAAAAAGAAAATTGTAATCCGAAAGGGGGAGGGATCCCATGATCGATATCGTTTCTGCAGCAATTGAGATCAATTTTTCTCTCTTTAAAAATTCACCCTGGGCAATATTCCCCCCCTCAACACAGTGGAACTACTTTATTTGTCCCCTTACATCCGAAGGTTTGGAAGCGAAAAAGCTTTGAAAGCAAAAATCTTGTGAGTCCGAAGTCATTCTATTCACTTCGCTTCGCCAATCGAAACCCGGGATTCTAAGATTAACGTCATCACAGACGTCACTACCGCCCCGATTTCCTCCCAGCCTTCCATTTCCGGTCTTCCTAAGCAGAGGGCAGCGGAAGTTTTTCCCGCGTTTCGGAGGCTTTCAAACAATTGACCCATGAGGGGACAGCCCATATATACGTTAAACGTGCCACCTCTCGCAGGTGCCACCATATTCTTTCATCGACATCTCTAATTATGTTCAATAAACCAAACCCGTATAATAACCTTTCGTCGATACAATTGGATTTTCTTGCTAGTTTTTCACTTCTTTAGAAATGCAATTAAGTAAATTCGTGATGACGTTTTCTATTAACATCATATAAGAATGGATGCAGGCACTGTGTTAATTCTAATACAGATAAATTACATTAATTTAGGCAGTGATAAATTGCTTAATTTAGAGGGAAAAATGTTTTCTTTTTCTTATAGATGTAATCGGTATTTAGGAGTTAAATTTTAGATGACATGTTAGCATCTTTTTTTGCTACTGAAATATATATATTAACTTCAGAATTGTAGGTAGCTATTATGAACTAGAAATGGATCTATCTTTCTTTTTCCTGTTTGATAAATTTCATTACATATCCAGTATGAGTCCTTATGGACAACTGTGTCCTTATGGACACAGTTGTGAGTATAGTATGTGATATATACCCCCATATTCATTGCACTGCTCTAAACTGAAATATAAGATCATAATCCATAAGCTTTCCAAATGGTAGAAAAATCTCCCGTTAAAAAAAAATATTATTGGTAAAATTCTGGAAAAATCTTTCAGAAAATGACGTCAAAATCTTTGGTTGATTGTTGTTTCAGATGATTGTGTGGTTGTGAGTCACCACAGCCGTCATTTGCTACACGAAGGTGTATTTTACAAGAAACTCTAGTCCGTTGGCAATTCGGAACGGTTGCAAGCATCCAACCCAATAGCCGGAAACGAAAACAGACTCTGGAACCGAACTCTAGAGCCCTTGTCATTCGAGCATTGTAGCAGATTATACTAGTACATTGGCGGCAAGAGATATTTTAAGAGATATTTTAAATGCCCGTGATGTGCTAAGATTTTTCTTTTAATTGCAATTAAAAAAAAGATTTATTGAAATGAGGGTTAATTAAATTGGGAGAATTAAATTTTTTCCCTAAAATTAACCTAAATATCTTTTTCTATCTACAGTTTTTCGATAATTTAGAAAAAAGAAGTTTCTTTTAATTCATCCTCATCTTGATTCTGTAACAGTATATTTTCCCTTTGTATTCCAAGATATTTAAATTTTGAAGATCTACATTGATCGAGTTACCCAATTAACAAAAGGTTTGACAGCAGTGTTCTTCATCACAGAGTTAACGTATGTCGCAAGCTTATTTTACTTAAGTTCCTTTTTTAAAATCAGATGCGCAATTGAAATCAAAACAAAAAAATCTGCCCCTGAAATTTCTTTTCGTATTAACAGCATAGATACTAATTAAAGTGAAAATATTTTTGACACAAGATACTAGAAAGTTTATTCTTAAGCGGCAAGCATGATAAGATTTTTCTCTCTCTCTACACGGGACACAGCAAGCGCGAATTATTTAAATTTCACTATATTTGGTCAAAGCTTTGACTCTAGAGCAGCGCGAATGGCTCATAATTATTCAAGATTTTATTTTAGAGGGGGGAAAATATTGTGCTCTTTAGCTCCTTTGTTCACTGAAAGATTTTATGGTCAGAGAAAAATGTTAAACGAAGAAAGTTAAATATGATCTTTAAACTCACGGAAATGATTTTTTTTTAATGATGATCAAAAGTGGAGTGAAACATCCTCTCAAGAAAGGGAGGATTCTTTCTTATCATATTATCGAGGCAATATATTCGTGAAGTGTTTGCTGATTTTACACGTAGCAGAACTTTTCAGCGAAATATTTTCATAATTATGCAGAGAGAAAATTCTCTGGTAGTTATTCTGGTTGCTGCTCTATTTGTCTAAGGGCAGTCTCTAGCACCGCCGTAGAGGAGTTATTTTTTTTTTTATGTGAAGTCGAATGAGTTTCATTATCCCATTCCTTTTCATAAGAAACTATGTGCTTTCTCTGCAAATAATCACTCAAATTGTAATTACTACCTGGACATACCAAGAAAATTAATAGATCAAGCAATTATTTGGTGCATTCTGAATGCGGTTATCAGCACAGTTACTTTTGTTTGATCATCATCTGTGGCGTTAACTTAATCATTTAAATTTCATCTTCATTTTAAAATAGATTACGCCAGCACTTACTGAGTTTCTCAAATATATTGGCTCTCCCATTAAATGACACTTTCGTCAGTTCCGTAAACTTTAGTTGAGTTTTTTAATGCCTGTAATTTCTTCAGTTATCCAACTTAATTTTTAGTATACCGCCGTCAATCGGTCCGAAAGAGCTGAAAGCATATTGTGAGGAAGAGATTTTTTTATGTCTTCTAACTTCGGTACATTACTAATATAATACTTTTAGGATTTTAAGATTTATTAATTTTTAAGTCATTTATTAAGTCATAAGAGGTTAAATATTTGAGATGAAACAAAAGCAATCATCTGCAACGTACCTAGGTTTTGCCCTTAATATGGGCTTCTCAGCTTGGCATTTCAGACAGGTACGCTGGAGGAGAAAAAAAAAAATCCGATGTGAAGTTTCTCTAAATTTTGTCGACAGCAGCCAGTCTAGTTTGCAGTTTAAAGAAGCAAGTGATTTCCACGATTTTGGATGCAAAATTTAGATATATATTGTAGCGTACTGGAAAGAGGAGGTTATTTTTCCAAAGAACCCACAAGCGCTTGGAACACAGCTGCGTGTTTTCAAGGAATGTGTTGTTCGGTTCCACCAGTTCGGAACACGTGGGGGGATTAAAAACCGTTTTTCCCTCACAGACGCAGCCACTAAAGATGTCCACTTAACGTTTCGGAATGTAGTAAAGTTCGGCGACTAAAAAGAGCTGTCAGCCGATAATCTGCCGGCATCTGCCGCCTCCTCCACCCCTTCTGAAAAATCCAGACATTTAGGAGAGACGCTGTATAAAATCCGAGCGGATAGACGTGTTTTTACTAGGCTCCTGTGTTGTTGGGCCGAGAATGGGCCCTGGAGCGTGTATTTGTGAATCTGCACGTAAATTCAGTGGTTATGTCGGAAGTGTTTAATATTTAATTCTTTTGTAAATAAATCTACTTGTTAAGTTTTGTTTTAAAATTTTGGCTTTCGTTTTTAATTAGAACTCTGTCTTTCTTGGTATGGATCAATAGTTGTGAATTTCCTTCAAAATGCCTCAGAGAGTTAACAGCCTTATAGTGACGTCACAATATGTATGAAAATTGAAGCTGTGGCTTCTTTAATAACTGTCATTTTTTTCACGTCCTTAATGTAATCTTTGGTATCACACCATTTCTAAATCAGACATGAAACTAAATTTATTATCTCCTCCCCTTAAAAAAAACAAAAACAAAAACAAAAACTTCTACCTGATTCTACGTGTTTTTATACAATCCTCTTTACGTTTCTGTTAAAACTCAGCGAAATACCTACATTTAATTATTTTCGCAATTCTATGGACTGATTACTCAGTATATTACTTTTGCTACATTTTTTCAGGTAAGGAAGAAAAATATTAGCCTAAACTTTGAAAGATTAATACTTACAACAATGCATGGGACAAAAGGATTGAGAATAAGGATGTTGTAGACTAAGTAAATACATTTGAAACACTTCTTTCGCTCTCTCACAAACACACACACAACATCTCATTCAGAAACGTACGTAGTGATAATTTATCAGCTGAGAATGATGTTTCAGACTGAAAGCTTACGATAATAAATGGTACTATGATTGTATGAATATGAAAACAAAATAAATGTTTTGAATTGTGATAATATGGGTATCGTTTTGAAGAAACATAATAATGAAATAACAACAGAATTACTGATATATATATATATATATATATATATATATATATATATATATATATATATATATATATAACAGCGATGAGAAAATGCAGTAATGCAATTGGTATTTGCTTGTCATATTAGGACTGATTGTGACGAATTTGAACTTTATTACTCCAGGTTGTTGGAAATGGTCATTTCTAAGAAACAGATGTGCGATCAATAGAAGAACCACGATGTCTCACTTAATAGATGTCTTACTTTTTTGTTTAAATACATACGCACAATATGATTTAGTGTTTAAATATACTTGCGAAACCTGTTTTGAAATTTGAATATGCAAATAAATTTTTCCTTACAGTCTGAAGCTAGTAGTTTTAACTTTTACTATAACAGTATAAACAAAGTATTGCTATGTAAATTTTAATTTTAAATAAGTGTTTAAATGTACATGGTAACCACAATTCACATAAAACTTCAAATTTTGCTATTTACTTGTTTTGAACAGAATATCGTAGGGCATTTTTTAGGCAAAGAAAGAATTATACAGTTTAGTTAAATTTATAGCGGATAGACAGAGCAGCTTAGAAATTATGAAAGAAAATTCTAGAGGAAGAGAACAGACAGCTATAAAAGAATATGCAGCATCTAATTGAAGCTTAAATTTCTTTTATATCGTCAGATCCTAACCATATCCTTATTAATACTATGCTTTGACAGCTAACTTTTAGAAGTTCTGATTCCCTAACTCTTGTTTGTAGTTTCTGGTCTCTTTAGCCCTTATATTACAAAAGAGAATCATTGTGCTAAAAACAAGCAAACAAACAAACAATTTCCCCACAATACTTAGGCTTTACTTGGTCTCTTCACAATGTAACTCCTAGATGTTAAGTGAATTTTAGAATACATTTCTGATATCATATCCCTTTCTGATATCGTTCATATTTTGAAGGCCAATTTATTGGCAAAATCTGTTACGACAGTTAATTATACAATGACATATCCATAATTTCATGAATTAATTGGTCTCTCACGTAACACCTTAAGATTTTCCCTTTTATTCCGTTTGCAGCATTCTTTCCCATTTGTTTAAATTTTTCTCTGGTAAACCAGTTTAGGGCCATATAGATGTTTTCGCTAATATAAGTACAACACTCTGATCCTAGATGATACTTTTAGATAAAATTTTTAAAATGGAAGGAATTCTCTTTATAGGGTTTTCAGGGGATTTTTCTTCTATATAGAAATCAATTTGATTATTTTTTATCATTGATTTTAAATTTCTCGTTACATTCCTTTCGAGTTATAAAAATAACTTTTCATTCTTATTGCAAAAATATCGATTATTCGAAACTCTTTTACCAACTATATTTATTTAAATTGCCTTTCTAATCCCATGAGTAGGTCATAAAATCCCCAAATTATTGATATAAAAAGCGTTTAACCAAGGTCAAGAGTTATAATTAACAGTTTTAAAATTTTTCATTCTTACAAATTTTTCATTCTTCAGTGTTTCAATTTCACTCCATATTCACAATTAAAATTTAATCACAAATATTTGCTCATTAGCGAGTAATTTTTCTACCAGTTCATATTCAAAAGGCATAGTATTTTCAGTTTTAAGATCAATCATTAATACCTTATCCTTTTAGGGAGCACGAAAATACAACAATAACTGAAGTTTTTGAGAAAAAAAGTCCTGATTCCCCCAATTCTTTTCAAAGAATCCAATTACATTCGTCTAGAATCTCACTAGAAAAAAGAAAGAGATTAATAGTCTATCACAATGAGCGATTCAATTGCTTTCTTGGAAAAACGTGTAATATTAAACTTTGTTCGATAAAACATATATCAATTCACTGTTATGAGTCGAACACACCCTCAAATCAGTTGACTTTTCTTCCATTCTGTTTTAGCAAACGAAAGTAACATGCACAGCGAATAAAAATGATTTATTTCGACCACTTTCAGAAATAAAATCTCAAACAAATGGATGTATCATTATTTGCTCGAGTGTATTCGTGCTTTTAGTTAGAAGCAAGTAGAGTGGGAAACACTTTGCATAAAGATTAATGTATGACATACGTTTATCAAATAATTCTATTTATATTTAACGCTGTAGAAGGTTCCCAAAAGGAAATACTGCAATGTGGCCATCATTAGCAAAAATTTACATAATTCATTCATAACAGAAAGTTTCTATAAATTAGGTAAAATAATTTAAGTTTTCTCGTGTAAATTTATTCATTTTTAGAAAAAAATCTATATTAAAAAAAGAAATAAAAATAGTTTAAATTTTTAAAAAATTTTCTTCCCTTTTTTCTTCAGCTTTGTTTTTTTAAAGTTTCAGGTAAGTTTTAAACAAATGCATTTCTTTTGGTAAATTTAATTTTGTTAAAAATTTCCTCAAAAAGATCCCAGCAAGGAGCTTCGATTCCGTGTTAGAAATGTACCACTTCTTCTCACAACACAATTTTCTGGGAACTTCATAGATAACACTGATATTTGCTCATTATATTTACTCACTATTTTTAGAAATCTACTCCATCATACGTTTTCATGCTCCTAATTTTACGCATAAGAGATTTAGAAAGATATCCATTTCATTATAGTTCAACAGATTTCTTTTATTGTCATGTTTGACCAAGCTAGGTACTACCTACGTTCGTAATTTTTGCGTCGGAAATACCATTTTCTTGAGACGTAATCTCGTTGCGTACATTTCTAGGTGCAATGAAGTGTTCTAAACGTATCTAGCTAGCCTGGGACGTCTTGTTCTTTTAGATCTGATGTATTTTCTCGAAAAAAAATTTGAGAGGTAGTTACATTTAATCTAGTGCTGCAAAACTACTCATACGCAACAGTTTCCCTTTTGCTTTAGAGAATTTATCATTGCTTTTTGGTTTTATCATTCTCAGTAAGGAAATCAAAACCAATATCTTGTGCCTTAATATTTGATTCCCTCGTGTGTTTCCAGTCTACTTTCTGAGCCCATCAAAAACTTATTATTCTTATTTAACATGATTCTATCAGTTTGTTTCCCAATGAGTGTCAAACGCTTATTTTTCCACCACTGTAACTCAAAAGTAACTCAAAGAAAGGTTTCATGTAAAACTATCTCTAAAAAATTGAATGAGAAAACTCATTATCTGAAGAAGTGAATGAAGTAAAAGGTATTTAAGGATACTAGTTGAGCAACGACTGTATTTTAAAAAGTCCTTAACTTACAACTTTATATTGTTCCTCAAATTATTTAAAACGAATGACTATTATATGTTTCCGGCTGCAATAAATCATTTGGATTGTATTAATAAGCTTGAGTCAGCTATTTAAACCTTTGCAAGTTGGAAAGAAAGTTCTTAGAGTCGTTCCTATATGATGTGATGCAAACTATCATTTATTACTGAAAATTTTAAATAAAAAAGAACCCCTTTAACATAAAGAAATTTACTGAACACTAAATATATTTTCTCCAATCTTCATATTGCAGAGATGAAAAGGGTTGCATATATAGTAGTAATCAAAACTTTCAATTCTCAATTTTATTTTAGTCTTTTTAAAAACTTTTCTCTTTTAAGTGACCGTTTGTACCAAATTTTGAATGCTATAAATTCAATCATTTAACGTAAGTCGGAAAAAATGTGTAGTCTGTTAAGATTATATTGTACAAAACTCGAGCATCTAAGCTACGTGCAATTAGAGAGAATAGTATATAAATCAGCTTAAGATACTATTCTACACTGGTGAAATAAATTTAGAGAATTTGCATATTTTATCGAATTTCTTGAAAAGAACTGAACTGAGTGTAAAACCACTGCTTCTAGAAAAAAATACAAATCTTGTACGTCAAATACGTAAGCGTACACGTGTGTGTAGCCGGAGCCATTAGAGAAACAGGCTTTATAAGCACGCGTAAGTTAAGACGCATTTCGTTCGCTAGCACACCTCGGCAAATTTCTTGGTGTTATTTTGCAGAAATCGGTTAATTTCAAATTGTAACAGTAAAAATGAGTAACCACCAACGTTTAAATGATGGAATGAGGTGACGAATTGTTGGGAGGCTAGAAGCAGGACAATCTCAAGTCCAAATTTGTAGATAGTTCAATTTAACTTCAGGGTCGTGTGTAACTTATGGAAACAGTTCCAGAATACCGGATCCATCGAGAGAAACCCTGGGCAAGGTCGTCCAAGAGCCACGACGGCCAGAGAAGATCACCATTTGTCGTTTATAGCGAGGCGTAACAGGAGTGCTACAGCTTCTCAGCTCTCTCGTGACTTGTATGCAGCCACAGGAACACGTGTATCAAGGGTGACTGTTTCCAAAAAACTTCATGAGAGAGGGTTGTTTGCAAGAAGACCTGCTGTTTGCGTCCCGCTCACTTCTACGAACAGGAGAATCCGTTTATCATGGTGCAGAGAGCATAGAGATTGGAGTATGGATCAATGGGCGACCGTTCTCTTCACTGATGAGTCCCGGTTCAGCCTAAACACCGATTCTCGCCTTACGTTCATATGGAGAGAACCAGGGACCCGCTACCTACCCTCCAATGTCCGTGAAATCGACCATTATGGCGGAGGAGGTTTAATGGTCTGGGCAGGCATCATGTTGGATGGCCGCACACCTCTCCATGTCTTTGAAAGAGGCACTGTGACTGGTGTGAAGTATAGGGATGAGGTCTTGGAGCCCTATGTTCGCCTTTTCAGGGGTGCAGTTGGCCCTGAGTTCATTTTAATGGACGATAACGCGAGGCCACATTGAGCTCTTCTGGTCGACGAATTTCTAGAGAGTGAGGATATTCGAAAGATGGATTGACCAGCTAGATATCCGGACCTTTACCCTATAGAGCATGTCTGGGACGCTCTGGGGAGGGCAATTGCAACTCGCAACCCCATCCGAGAACCATCCAGGGAATGAAAACAGCGTTGCTGAACGAGTGGGACCAATTGCCGCAGGAAATGATAAACTTCCTTATTTCAAGTATGAAATCACGCTGCGAAACCTGTATATCTGTAAGAAGGGACCATACCCCCTATAACCCATCTATTAACCCATTTTTTGTTTATTCTGCAACCGTTGTTTCATACCTTCCGACTCCAGCGAGTGTTACGCACGATCATGCGTGTGCATTACAATTATTGAATGGTTATTTGTTTTGTATTGTATCAATGTATGTACATATCAAATTTCATCAAAATCGGTACAGTAGTTCTAGAGATAATGACCAAGTCTGCAAATTCTCTTAATTTCTTACACCAGTGTATATAACAGTTCCGTAACTGATTGACTGACTGACAGACAACGCACAGACCAAACCGCTGGACCTAAAAGGCTGAAATTTTGCATGGCGATTCTCCTTATAGTGTAGGGGTGCACTACAACAGATTTTTGAAAAATTTGACTTATATTTTTTTAAATTAAATTTTTAAGCTGTTTTAGTAACTTTTTAAAGTTTGCATTTAAAATAATAATTTTAAAGTTATAAAATTTATATCACAAGAAAGATCATAACAATTCCTTTAAAACGAAATCTTTTTCGATTTTTTAAGTTTGCATTCAAAATAATAATTTGAGGGTTATAAAATTTATATCACGAGAACGATCATAAAAATTCCTTTAAAATGAAATCTTTTTCGAATCTTTATCTTCATTTTCTGATTTTTGGTGAATTTTTAAATATTAGTCTTCAGAATTTAATTTATTAAATGCTGATCACGTGATTTCGTTTTCTGGTGCTTTAAATTAATTTATCGTCACGTCCATATCGTCAACGAAATAGACAAAAAAAAATTTTTTTTCTTACTAATGCGGCAGACGATTGGAAATTATCCAAAAAAAATATTAAAATACAGTAAAAGATATGTTCCTCAAACTGTACTATATTAACTGTACTATATTCTTTAGTATGTTCTATAAGATTTAATTTGAATATTTTCTTCTACATTATTTTGTCTGTAAAAATATCCGTTACGATTTTTTTATAAATATATTTTTTCGTTCGTTTTACATCAAGTGCATACATTGATTGTTGCATTTATTATAAATATATTTATATATATTTTTGGCATTAATTGCATACATTTACCATTGTATTTAATTTGAATGTACTCCGTAGCGAAGTACGAGTTTTCAACTAGTTTATTATAAAAGATATTGTAAAGAACAGGCGATCGTAGAGTTCACACAATAAACCAAGCAAAACATATGTAAAAGTTTTTACCCTGGATATGATAAATTTCTATCGTGTATGATAAAATTGGTGCTATTATCTGTACTTTGCCGTCTATATTTGCATGATAAAAATCACGTTTAAGGCAATAAAAAAAATTTTCCTCACAGAAACGAAGATGATAATTTTTATTTGGTTCACTCTGTCACCTAAATTCGAAATGGGCGAAAAATCTCCCAGTTTTCACGATATTGTCGATTAGTTAATTCTATCCATTATTTAGAGGCGTTTTGTAGTAGCAGAATTCTAATCTTGTTTCTTGGAGTACTATAGATATTTCTGTTTATTCACCAATTTTTCAGTAAACGTAGCCTTATTAGAACTTCTGGATATACTTGCATTTATTGAGAACTATTTGATTGGGCTTGAAAAAAGAAATATACGAAAATTCGAGCTATAAAGTATCAAGTATCACTTGAACTTATTGAGCAGGAAAATACAGTTCTTAAATTTCTATGCCTAGATAGTTGAATTATGGTTATGTATAGTACATCAAATATTCCATATGTAGAGTTCGATGGTTTGAACTTTCATTATAAGTATATTCGAGTTTTAGTATTAATGGACCTGTGTGTGGGTGTTTTTACGTGCGTTTACATTTCGAAGTGAAAAATAAAAACTATTAGCTCACATGAAATATTGTGTTTGTATCTTAGTGCTGTCAAGGAATTGCATATTTGTTAAAAGAAATGCTATTCTGAAATACAAACTTTTCTAAAAGCTTCGAAATTGAAGGCTAGGGCGTAAACATATTGCTAATGGAGACGACGCAATTCATTTCTGAGTATAAAAAATTGTACGAACTTATCTTCATTTTTAACAGTTATACAGCTTACACATCGACAACAAAGAAAAGTCTATTAAGGTTGTAAGTGAAAGTCACTGAAATTTATACTTCCTCACATTGCAGGGATAGTCCAGTTGGTAAAGTACCGACCTAGAGGTTTGTAGACGCTGGCTCAATCCTATGCTTCAGACAGATTGTCGTTGCATTAGCACTTGACCGTTAGGCAAAGCGATTATAACCCGTCAGTCAAATGTATGAAACAAAATTACCGGGTGAAAAAATCAGCACCTTCGTAAATAAATAGTAAATTTATTCAGGCTATCATACAGTGCCTTTGACCTAAAAAAAGGAAAAATACTGAAGGAAGGTCATTGGAAATTACACTTCCTGAAAGTACCGGGGTTGTTCCGTAGGTATTATAACAGCTCCAGATTTGGAGACGTGATTTTGGTCCTTAACTCTTAGATGTTCCTTAGAAGGTTAAACTGTTTCCAGGTATTGCCATATTTTTTGCTAATAATCGGTGAATTTGTGTTTTTTCTTCCAGTTTTTCTGAGGCAAATAATTTGCCTTTCAACTCATTTGGATGACTAATTTTTCAGGAATAAATATTTCTTCGAAGAATATTTTTCAGTTAAAAGGTGAGATGAATGAATGTGTACTGCATAGATACCGGAAAAAGTGCAGTTCAGTAGTAAGAGATTGATCTTGAGGGAGAACTGATTCCAGTCAGTAGCTAAGCTTGGTTGTTAGGGCAAGAATTAGAATTAATTTGAGATTTAGAATAACTCTATAAACTGTGGAGACAGCGTGACAACACTATTTACTTCCACAACTATTAAGTCAACTCTGACTTGACACTTCATTTAGTTAATAAAACTAATCAATAGGGAAGATTTGTTTTTTAAAGAATTGCTCTGAATAAATATGTTTGAAAGCCTGTTGTTTTACCCTTCTAAGTGTTGGAATAAGGGTAATGATCTCATGAACAAGTATGCTCAAATGATGACTTAGGGAAATCGTTTTATGTGGGATATGATTTAGTAGTTATTTCTGAGCCTACTCTTGTGCGATAAGGTGGAGTACATTCTATGCCATGTAATCTCCAAATGGAACAAGAAAATAACTGCTATAATGTAATTTGAAGAGAGTGGCACTTAGTTTGAAGGCTGTCGGATAAATGGCAAATTGCAAAGAATAACAGCAGATTCCCAAAGCATACACAATGATTGCTTGGTCTATTCAAATTGAAAACTAACGGGTGTAAGTGGAAGAACTGTTTAGTTTCGTAGATCGTCAAGAACCTTCTTGATAGTTAGGTATGGTTTCGAGTCCTACTGTCATTTTTTACTACACGAGGGCTAATTAGACGGGGACCTACTGCTTAAAGCCGATTCCGAAGGGCTACAAATATCCATGCCAATTGTGTTACTCGAACCGAGGGTCTTTGGTACCGAATGTCAGCACCCTAGCCATCACCAGGTATTGTAGAGTTAGGATTTTTTTTAAGTATCATACACTAAAGATTTGGAAATAATGATCATTTATATATTTGTGTACTTTATAAAACAAAAAGTATTTCTTATTAATGACTAAACTCCTAAAATAACTCCTTGCAACATTTTTATTACTAAAGTGAGATATGAATGCCCGATAAAAAATCAGAGTTGGCCGAGAAAGAACTAGATGAATGACTATCGTGCAAAGGGTTAAAAAGCAAGCCAAACTTAGTAGCGCGTGCGCTTTATAAGGTGCGACGAATTGTAAGCCACCTTTGTTATACATACTGTTTCCGTAAAGAATATTTTTTTGTTAAAAGATGTCATGCATCAGAATCGACCGTAGCTGAAAGCCCCAGATGGGCCTTGGGCTTCTTCAGCAAATCGTCTCCCCAAATAGTAATAAAAACGAAGTTGACATTCCTCATCTTTTATTATTATCTTCTTTAAATTTTCTTTTATTATTATAGACAACGCTTGTTTGGGTTTTTTCTGAATTAAAGAAGGTTCACGGTACTAGTGACCCTCGGTCTCACACACGTATAGGATAAAAAATAGACGAGAAGTTAAATAGTTTCTTACAAATTATTGGATCTTGAGAAATGCAAGTCACAAAGCTAACAAATCAGAGGTGCATTAGTTTTACCCAGATTAGTAAAGTTTCAATATACTAAATGTAGGAGGATGTGGAAAAACCCGTTTTCGGAGTAACTTTGAAAATTACAATGTGTGTTATACGAAGCAGGGAATCGCATCTGAAGTCCCGGAAACAATTTCTGAAATATGTTGAAATTTCCTCAAGGTGTCCGTACACCTTTAAAACGGCATTTTCGGTCAACTTATCGATTTTTTATTTTTTTGCAATAACATTAAAGATTAACCTTTTATCTTTCTTATTCTGTTTGAATTTATAAATCTGGTGGATTTTACTACGAAAATAGTTATTTTTAAAGTAAGAAATGTGTTTTGAAGTTATTTTTAGCATTTTCTCAAAAATTAATTTTTTCATCGTTTCTCTTGACGCAAAACTTCCTGTAACAAAAAGGTTACTCCTAAAATGCCTTAAAATCTTGCATACTTTATCTATAAATGTTTATAAAGGGACTATGCTCATGATTGGAAATTCATTAGTTTTTTGTTTACATTTGAAAGCCTTATTTGAATAGTGGGCCCACTCCACTTTTGAAAAAATGGAGTTAGCCGCACTTTCATGTTCATACAAATCATTTCAATCTTATATTAAAACTGGTGCACCTCCACATTATTTCTGCTGCCAACAGAGGGCATTACAAATCAGGCTTCAGCAGTTATTTTTCACCACTCAGTAGACTTTAAGGCTCTGTATATCAAAATGAACAAAAATGGAATTGACCCACTATTCAAATAAGGCTTCATATGTATGAATTGCAAGTAACACTACATTTTAAAGTGATTTTTCTGTACGTTGGTACGTTAACTGCTACCGACTCTGAGATAAACACAGAATGTAATCCCGAGAATACTGTTGCGAATTTTACGAGTCTATGGTAATTTCGCCAAATATGAGAGTTATCGCCAAATTGGCGGTGGATTTGGCGACTTATTTTGATCGCCAAATGATCCCCAACCTTCTGGATCTTTCCAGAAGGTTCTGGGAATTTATAACTGATTGACCGATAGAGGGCGCTTTGGAAGTCTACAAATTTACCTGACATTGGCATTGGAACTTAGTGTTCTTTTCTGCTGAGAACTGAATGTATTGAAAGTGCGTTAGGCGTATATTGTATTGAAGACTCTGTTATCCTGACTTGTGTTTTTAGAGTTTTCTGCTGTATAGAAAACAGTTGTTAAGAGTTTTTCTGTTTGAATTTGTGTATGTGCCTGAAGAATTTACAGAATAATAAATTTTATTTTGTGTGCACTTCTTGAAGAGATTTTATTCAATCCTATCAAACCCAGGAAAACGGAACAATACTCTTTACCCTAAAGAAAGTTTTCATCTTCATTCTTCAATTTATAAAATAGTAATTTAAAAAAAAATATCATGTTCTACAGAAATGTCAAATTCTCACCCAATTTTCACAGTCTTCCCCCTGAAAAAAATTACTTTTATGTAACAGCTTAATTTTTTATACAATTTTCCCAGTTTCAACTTACACGTCATAATACAAAATAGATAAAAAGACAAAATTCAAAAAAATTCAAAAAATCACCTCCAAAGGCGTACGGATACCTTAAATGGCTTGCTCTCGTCAAACCTATTTCTGAATAACTAGTAAAGGATTTGCAAACATTCAGTAAAACATCATGAGAGACTACTTAAGATTTCGTAAAAATGGTTTTAATTACCTGTTCTCAAATTGAAGGCTAATTAATTTTTTCAAAATTATTTAATCATAATCAAAGCACTTTCGCTAAAGATGAAGAGATGATATCTCTGCATAAAATAAAATAAAATTTGAAATTACTGCTTCTAAAAGAGAAGGAACTATGTAAAAAAGAATAGTAACGCCCATCTGATTTTCATCCCCGTTTCGTGATTAAATTTATGTGAAACTTAAATAAATATTTTAATCTAGCCGAAATCAAATAAGTCACGTAAGGCGATAATTTTCTAAAAAATATGTAGGAAAATGATGGCTTCTTTCAGACACGCATCGAAAGTTTCACAATCATGCGAACGAAGTCTGGAAAACTTGTCTTATTTTTATTTTATTTTTTTTATTTTTTAAGGAGAATGTTGTCCAAGTTACGCAAGGAGTTTCAAACTTTGTCACTTTATCAAAATTTTAAAATATTTAAAACTAATTTTTATTTTCTTTGCATTAAAGTAAATGAGTAAAATCAAGACAGTATTGAAATCGGTAAATTTTTTATGTGTAAAAAAATTAACTTCATAAAACGATTGAACAGGTTTTATTTAGATCTTGAATTTTATACGTAAACTACCAGCTGAAAGCACTGACTTCGCTACGGAGCAGATTAAAATTAAATACAGCGGTCAATGTACGCAATTAAAGCCAAAAAAATAAACACATATATTTATAACAAATACAACGATCAATGTATGCACTTGATGTAAAAAGAACGAAAAAATATATTTATAAAAAAATCGTAACGTATATTTTTATAGACAAAATAATGTAGAAGAAAATATTCAAATTAAATCTAATAGAACATACTAAATAATATAGTACAGTTAATATAGTACAGTTTGACGAACATTTTTTTTACTGTATTTTAATATTTTTTTGGATAGTGTCCAATCATCTGCCGCATTAGCAAGAAGAAAAATTTTGTCAATTTATTTCGTTGTTATGCATCTGACGCAAAATTAATTTCAAGTATCACAAAAAGAAAAGAAACCACGTGATCAACATTTAATAAATTAAATTCTAAAAATTAATCTTTAAAAATTCACCAAAAATCAGAACATTAAGGTAAAGATTCGAAAAAGATCTCATTTTAAAGGAATTTTCATGATCTTTCTCGTGATATAAATTTTATAACCCTCAAATTATTATTTTAAATACAAACTAAATAAAAATTTCTAAAACAGCTTGAAAATTTAATTTAAAAAAATCTAAGAAGAATTCTTCAAAAATCTTTCTTAGTGCACCCCTACACTATAAGAAGAATCGCAATGCAAAATTTCAGCCCTTTTGGTCCAGTGGTTTGGTCTGTGCATTATCTGTCAGTCAATCAGTCAGTCAGTTACGGAACTGTTTTTTATATATAGATGATAAAAAGTTTGTTTTACTTTAATTGAGTTCAAATCAATGAATTAAATGTTCAAGAAATTAGAGAAGTTTACCCCCGGATTAAGTTTTGAACCATGGTGTGCGTATATAAATGTCTTTTAATTTTTTTAAAACGGAAAAATTTTAGTATTTTTATCTAAACATTTTAACGATATGTGTGTATAGTTTCCGAATAATTAATCTCGATACATGAAACTAGATAAACATTTCTGTGAGTTCCATCCTAACATTATTAATTATTTAGATAATACATTCATATGTATGTTATGCGAATGACGAATTATTTAATCTATTTATGTAGGATCCATTGCTCAAGAAGCATTATTACATTATAAATGGTGGAATGTACTTTGTGCTATTACGTGGTCTGCAATGAAACAACGGATACGTTTTTTCTAATCCATTCAAGAAATCTTTCTTACTTTGAGAAGCAAAATTAATTGAGTCTGAAGATCTTTATTTAAACGAAAATCCTTTTTGTTCTCCTCCCTTAGTTTTGTACAATATATATTTATAGCACAGAGTTGAACTTTTGCATTCTGTTATTTTCAAGATGACATATTGTTCTCATGTATGTGTAGGAGTTTTTTAACTTATCTTTACGGTACATGTCGTAAACGTAAGATGATTCATTTATTATTTTAAGCTCTCGGAATAAATGTTGAGTAAGGAATTTCAATAGTTTTAACACCAATATAAAGTAACTAGCTGAATACCCGTACTCCGCTACGGAGTACATTGAAATTAAATACAACGGTCAATGTATGCAATTAATGCCAAATATATATATATATATATATATATATATACTATACAATCAATGTATGCAATTGATGTAACAAAAAATGTATTTATAAAAATATCATAACGGATATTTTTATAGAGAAAATATTCAAATTAAATCTAATAGAACATACTACAGAATATAGTGCAATTAATATAGTGCAGTTTGAGGAACATATATTTTCCTGTATTTTAATACTTTTTTGGATAGTGTCCAATCACCTGCCACATTAGCAAGAAAAAAAATATTTTTTGTCTATTTTGTTGTTATGCGCATGACGCAAAATCTATATATTTAAGTTGCTAAGCCGACTTTTTGGGCAGTCCGTGAGAGAAAACTACTGCATCGATTTACTTCATTTTGGTCTTAAAGGAAAGATTGTAATCTGTAGATTTGTCAAATTTGGTTTTAGTAACCGCAATTTCTATTAATTAACGATAATTTACAATTAAAAATTGATTTCTGCACATGCTCAGTGGCATGTTTATATCTGTCTTTAGAAGGTCGCCGTTTTTGCGCATGCTCAGTGATATGTTTTAATAATAAACACGTTTATTCCGGGAAATCTCTATAGATCGCTCTCTGCTATTTTTATTTTTATGATAATTATGTTTGTGAAATATAAGATTAAACCTGATGGAAATTGTTTATTTCGCTGTTTCATTAGCGATAATTTACAATTTAAAAAAATTGCTTTCTGCGCATGCTCAGTGACTTTTTAAATCTAGCTTTAGATACTTACTAAGAACGATGCCGCTTAAACACATTAATTTTTTTCTGCGCATTATTGTGATTTTCAACATTTGAAAATGTTGTGTTGAGTATAATTTGTGTATTAGTGCATTTATTTACTATCTAGCCGTCATGTTTTGACGGGTACCAACTAGTTAGTTTAAAGTATCACAAAAAGAAAAGAAACCACGTGATTAGCATTCAATAAATTGAATTCTAAAAATTAATCTTTAAAAATTCACCAAAATTCAGGAAATGGTGGTAAAGATTCGAAAAAGATTTCATTTTAAAGAAATTTTTATGATCTTTCTCGTGATATAAATTTTATAACCCTCAGATTATTATTTTAAATACAAACTTAAAAAAATTACAAAAAAAGATAAAAAAATTAATATAGTACAGTTTGAGGAACATAATATCTTTTACTGTATTTTAATATTTTTTTTTGATAATGTCCAAGCGTCTGCTGCATTAGCAAGAAAAAAAATATTTTTTTTTGTGTATTTAGTTGTTATGCATGTGACAATAAATTTTTTAAAAGTACCAGAAAAAGAAATCGCGTGATCAGCATTTAATAAATTAAATTCTAAAAATTAATATTTAAAAATTCACCAAAAATCAGAAAATGAAGGTAAAGATTCGAAAAAGATCTCATTTTAAAGGAATTTTTATGATCTTTCTCGTGATATAAATTTTATAACCCTCAAATTATTATTTTAAACGCAAACTTAAAATAATAATTTGAGGGTTATTAAAAAAGTTATTAAAACAGCTTAAAAATTTAATTTTAAAAAAATCTAAGAAGAATTTTTCAAAAATCTTTCTTAGTGCACCCCTACACTACAAGAAGAATCGCTATGCATAATTTCAGCCCTTTAGGTCCAGCGGTTTGGTCTGTGCGTTATATGTCAGTCAGTCAGTCAGTTACGGAACTGTTTTATATACTATATAGATAATTTCCTGCTAGTGTTTTAAAAACTTTATTTGTTTTTGCCCCTTACAACATAAATGTTAATTCTATAAAACTCTATTCATTTACATCAGTGCTGCCCAAACATTTTTTGACCGCCACCCACTTTCTTTAAATATAAAACCCTTCGACCCCTAATCAAACTTTTTTGGTAGAAATACAATTTCAAAAAAAATTATGAAAATTTTAACAAAAATAAGAAAAAAAGAGAAACTGTGAATTTTTGGTATATAACTTATACATTGTAAATAATTTAACACAAAATAAGAAATTAAAAAACATAAAGAAGGAATATAATGGCAAACGAAATTGACTGATAAACTGCACTAGCGTTGAATAACTTTTAAACTTTTCAATAAAAGTTTGCGAATTTGAAACAAATCCTCATACTGAAAAAACAGACAATTATAACTAGTAAAATGTAAATTATTCAACAGAAAAAGATAGAAAAGTTCCTCCTTGAGGTAACTGATTTGGTTAGGCCTCCTGATGAAGAGACCGGTTGGTTGCCTCGTTATATGGTTTAGCTTTTATACACTGAAGTGCCACTGAATTAGGGATACCTACCTAGAACGAGTTGGGCCTCCTCTGGCCTTGATAACGGCTGCCACACGAGGACGCATAGATTCAACAAGTTTCTGGAAACGTTCCACGGGAATGGCTTGCCAAATATTGACTAAAGCTGTCCATAATTCAGTAAGGTTCTTTGGTGCTGTGTGATGGCCTTTCACGCCTTGTTCCAAAACATCCCAAAGATGCTCAATAGGATTTAAGTCTGGGCTTCTAGGTGACCAATTCATGACAGAGAAGTCAGAGGAATGCTCATCCAACCAGCCAGTAGCCAACCGGGACTTGTGAGAGGTACAGTTGTCTTGCTGGAAAACTCCATTACCGTGCGGATAACAGAACAGCATAAACGGATGGAGGTGATCACCCAGCAACTCTACGTACCGAATTGCATTGAGGGAGGTTGGTACACGCACCAAGGATTCCAAACTGTGCCACGAAAAAACACCCCAGACTATGATTGAGCCACCATGCCCTTGTACAGTTCCAGCCAGGCATGCAGAATCCATGGCTTCATGAGCCTGACGCCATATTCTCAGCATCCCGTTGGCGTTAAGTAGTCGGAATCGAGACTCATCACTCCATGCTACTCGTTTCCAGTCCTCTACACTCCAGTCTCTGTGCTCTCTTGCCCAGGCAAGACGTGCAGCCTGATGGCGAGTATAGAACAATGGTACTCTAGTAGGTCGACGGCTCCCGAAACCCATACGGTGAAGCGAGCGTTGCACAGTCCGTTTACTGACTGTACGACTGGCACCGTCATTAAACTGAGTGGTAATTTGAGCTAATGTTTGGCTTCGCTGGCTACGTACAATACGCTTGAGCCGTCTCTCACCACGCACTGTCAAGGCTAATTCTCCTTTGCAGTTTGCCCGATCGCCAGTTTTTTTTCCACCATCCATGAATTCTTGGTATACTCTTGACACTGTCGACTTTGAAAATCCTAGCTGTCTGACGATTTCGGAAATTGAATGGCCCATGCGTCGCGCACCTACGATTTGTCCGCGATCGAAGGCGTCTAAATCAGGCAGTTTACCCATACTGGCAATTCCAACAACTAATTCAGAACAACCACAGTACGCGCTATATATGCAGTTACCACAGCGCCCTCACTTGCGCATACATGATGCGCAGTGCTATACAATTTGCATAGGCTTTACTATCCCTAATTCAGTGGCACTTCAGTGTACTACTATAGAATCTTGCATTTATGGTGCGCTTAGCTCAAAGTGCAGGATTTCTGTTTATTTCGTTTGCCTGTCATTACATTCTTCATGTTATTTTTTCTTTTTCTGCTGAATAATTTATATTTTACTAGTTATAATTGTCTGTTTTTCCAGTATGAGGACTTGTTGCAACTGCGCAATCTTTTATTGAAAAGTTTAAAAGTTATTCAACGCTAGTGCTATTTTTCAATTATTTTCGTTTGGCTGTATATGCCGGAATTCCACCAAAATTGATAGAAGCACTAAGGACGACATAGGAAAGAGTTTTCCCGTGAAAAAAAAAGTTCCAAAAGTCGCCGATAGGGGAAGATATAGCGCTCTTGTTGTCCGCACACCCGAGAATTTGTATAAAAGGTAAGTAAACATCAAAATACAAATTCACGTCTATGTAGTCGACAACAGCGCCAGTATTTCGGGCTATAAAGATTAGAGATGAATACCGAAAAAGTTGTAAGCAGACAAGAATAACAAATAAATTTCACTGCAACACCACTTTATACAGCAAATTCACTTCTCCCTCCTTCAATGTGACCACAGTCCTGGTGGACGACACTGCATCCCGGACACTACGTTCTCAACGGCCGAGCGTAACATGTCACCAGGAATGTTCATCCAAGTCCGAGATATGTTGTCCTTTAGGGCCGCCAAGTTCGAGACTCCATCAAGATACACCTTAGACTTTAAATAACCCCACAGAAAAATGTCACATGGGTTAGGTCCGGGGAGCGAGGTGGCCATGTAAGTGGAAAAAAGCGACTGATGACCCTTTCTTCTGTAAAGCGAAGGAGAAACAGATTCTGCACTTTTTAGCCCCAAATACTGGCGCTGCTGTCGAGTACATAGTCGTGATTTTGTATTTTGATGTTTTACTTGCCTTTTATGCAAATTCTCGGGTGTGCCGACAACAAGAGCGCCATAACTTCCCCTATCGGCGACTTTTGGAACTAATTTTTTTTCTTCATGGATACTCTTTCCTATGTCATTCTTAGCCCCTCTATCAATTTTGGTGGAATTACGGCTGATGTCTCTGAGTACTGTCAGTTTTAAAAAAATCACCCTGTATATGGTTTCTGTAGAGTTCAGGGGTTAAATATTAATAAAAAGGTTTTTGTTTCTATCTCTTAGTTATCTACATCCCAATACCTTTTCCTGAATAAAATTTAATCGGAACTCTTTATTTCCCAGTTTTGTTTTGGCTTTTAAAGTTATTTAACGGTACAAACAGTTTCACTGTTATGAAAATCATTGCGAAACTCACCTCACCGAATCAATCATTCACACATGAAATGCAAAACTGACTTCTAGATTGAATTTGAATTACACCGTGATCCATACAAAACTTACTCCTATACTCCAATACAGGGTAAAACTTTGGGGGTTTCATAAATTAAAATGAATGAAGCAGAAATCTTTCGAGCAGAGAGAGATTTAAACCGAGGACGATCATAAATTTTGTACTGATATATTTGGTAAACACTGAAGGAATAACATGCCTGTTAATTACGGCAGAGTGCTACATTAGAGTCGAGTAAAGATTATTTTAACTAAAAATAATACGAATTTCATAATTTTCGAGAACATTTTAGAACGTTGAAATATTACTTGAGCATTCTACTGTTTTATAGTACTTCAAACTTATGTGTTAATTCAATAAATGATGAACACGCAAAGGAAATTAATGTGTCTTTAGTTGAACAAAGTTTAAACCGTAACAATAGATGCCTATTTAATACTGCACTAAATAGGTATCTAGTGTCACTGTTAGTTTTATTGGTGTGTACATATTTTACTGTATCCTTTTGCTGTAAAAAGGGAGAATTGAAACGTATGTAAAGAAAAAGTAGCGAGGTATGCAACAATGAGTTTCGAACCTGAATCCGCTGAGTAGGAGGCTGATGCGCTACCACATTTGCTCAAATGACCTCTCCATGAATGAAAAGTTAATCAAGCCTTATATTGTGATGTAGATTAGGTCCCGGTAATTCTCCTCTTCCGATGGATCCAAAGACGTGAAGCGAAGAGAGAGAGGAAGGCATGCGACGGTGTGTGCTGTGCAATGTGTGCACGGTGTACGCATTGTCACAAGAGTGAGTACCATTGAACATGCATTTAGCGTTGATAGGAGAATACATGTTTGCATTCAAGAAGACAGATTTCGGTATATCGCTAGCACCCTTTCTCGATAAGTTTGGAAGGTATGTTTACTTGCCAGTTAACCAATGTTATGAAACTAGCAACGGATGAATTTTAGGTGCATTGTGCAATCATGTTTGCCAAAAGAGCTCTCCCTGTACAGGCAGATTTTTTCAGGCTAATATAGTATTTAGAGTTGGTCGCAGCAAAATGAAAGTATTGAAATCTTCTATTGAAATACACTCATGGACAAAAAAATTAGCACACCAAGAAATAATTGCGGGATCGTAACGAAACTTGCAATGAAGGTACATGTCGGGGAGATATGCAAATGATTAGAAATGAAGCGTGATTGCGCATTACGTATAGCCTGTAGAGGGCGTTGAACATCGTACTCTGTGGAGTATAAAACAGGTAACCAAAGCTTGTTTGAGTGTGCTGAATCATTTACAAAGGAAGAGCTGAGATAGACATTCCATTACGCCGTATTCGAAGACAATATAAGCAGTTGTCGCAGTTTGAGAGGGGGAGAATCGTCGGGATGATGGAAGCTGGGTGGTCAGCTAGGGGAATAGCTCGTCAATTAGGCCGCTCTGATTGTGTTGTGAGGAGGTGTTGGGACCAGTGGACCCGAGAGATGTCATGTACACGAAGACCAGGCTCAGGACGCCCTCGACAGACCAGTCGTCGAGAAGACCGCCGCATCGTAAGAAATGCACGCGTACAGCCAACTGCTTCATCGGCCGCCATCCAGGCACAGGTAGCACCTTCACTAAGGGGCACTGTGTCTTCTCGAACCATACGAAGGCGTCTGGCTGAAGGACAGTTGGTATCGCGGCGCCCATTACGTGTGCTGCCCTTGACGCCCACCCATCGACGCCTCCGTTTGGAGTTTTGCCGCGCACGAGGAAACTGGACTGCAACGGAATGGAACCAGGTCGTCTTTAGCGACGAATCCAGATTCAATCTCGGCAGTGATGACAATCGTGTTCGTGTGTGGAGAGCCCGTGGTGAACGCTTCAATCCTGCCATTGCTGTACAGCGACACATCGCTCCCACAGCTGGTGTGATGGTATGGGGTGCCATTGCCTACAATACACGGTCACCCCTAGTATTGTTCCGTGGCACCATGACAGTCCAGCGGTATGTTCATGAAATCCTGAAACCACATGTGTTGCCACTCATGCAACGGCTCCCAGGAGTCATTTTTCAACAAGACAATGCTCGGCCTCATACGGCAAGGGTGTCACAAGACTGTCTCCGCACTGTTACTACCCTTCCTTGGCCTGCCCGATCCCCAGATTTGTCTCCAATCGAGCATATCTGGGATCATTTGGGAACGACGAGTTGGGCATCCCACGAGTTTGAACGAACTAGAGGCAAGGTTACAGCAAATATGGAACGAAATGTCTCAAGACATCATACAGAACTTGTATGACTCAATGCCCGATCGTATCGCATCGTGCATTCGCGCTAGAGGGGGTCCAACGGAGTATTAACTCCTCCGTTCTTTTGCCTTTTTCTCTGAAATAAATTATCCTTTTTCTTTGATTTTCTTATCATTTACTTATATCAAAGTAGTCATTACGTATGTAAAATTTCGTTTCATTTTGACGACTCCTTCTTGGTGCGCTAATTTTTTTGTCCATGAGTGTATTTCTTAGTAGTGAGACCCATTACGTTACATTCCTACACGTGCATTTCTTCACAAATATGAGCCCCGAATGTCGAACTCAAGAGTCAAGTAGTCGTAAGCATCTGCGATGGCCAATTATTTTAAAGTACAGTTATCACCAATTTTGTTTGCTTTACTGTCAAACAAAAACTGCTGTAAATGAATTCTTTCATTTTTTCCTTTTTACTGTTTCGGCTCTAAAAATTTACTGTAAAAATATTATGACATGATCCAAGAGCACTAGGATTAACAAAATATAGTTTGTAATACTAGATACTGTGCTTCTTACTTACGTCAAATATAGGAAAATAAGTTATTGTAGGGACGATTGAGTATTTCTTATTACCTTCAGATAACAAGTACAAAAGGAAAGGAACTAAAAAAACATTTAACTTCAAAATGTTACTTTTTTCCCAACAAATATGAAATATGCTTCGTAAAAAAATATTAATGTATTTAAAAAATGTAATAATAAAATAATGTATTTATTAATGTATTTAAATAATTCACCTTACTTGAAAATCCCTAAATTTCTTTTCCAAGAGTTATATGTTAAATCAGGGAGATAAAATTCTGAAGACATTAAATTAGTTTGATTTTTGATATCATACAAGATTTAATACTGGTTTTTTGACATCATACAAGCTCCCTGATACAGAAGGAAAGAGCTGCATAAATTATTTTTTGATTTATCTCTTCTAAATCATTAACAGTATTATTACAAATGCTATTATAACGGGACCGAGGTAGCCTAGTGGTAGCGCATCGGCTTTCGGGACTGATGGTGCTCGGAGCGGATCCCGACAAGCACCTTTAAATACCTTTGTGTCTATGCCGGATATAGGTACGTTAAATCCGTAGACCGGAAAGTCCTGCTATGAGGTCAGGGGGTGGGGAAGGTACAGCGAGGGGGGGGCATCCGGAACAACAACAACAACTTTTATAACAGGTGCGATTTGGTTTCCGTTTTATTGGATTTAAATTGGTAAAGCGAGCTGTTTCTTTGGGTACCTATTTTAA
Organism: Dolomedes plantarius; assembly: GCA_907164885.2. Taxonomy (NCBI): domain Eukaryota; kingdom Metazoa; phylum Arthropoda; class Arachnida; order Araneae; family Dolomedidae; genus Dolomedes; species Dolomedes plantarius. Next base: position 16,408,293 of record OU015501.1, read on the forward strand.
CTAGGATCATGGACGGGTTGTAGATAAATCATTCTCGTTCAATCTTGTAGTGAGTACGTTTTGAACCGGTTTCCTGATTCTGACTGTCACCTGGTATCTTGATTCTTCCATCTTGCTCCTACGGTCTGGTGTTCACTTCTTGTTTAACCTTTCCCTGCTGCTGTTTACTGTTAATATTCTATATATTTCTATCTTTCGTTATATCCCACAGTAGGCTTTTCCAACCCATGGACCATGGGCTGCATGTCGCACTGGACATCTAGTAATGCAATTTCGCAAACTTAAAAAAAAAACCTACCTTCACAGGGAAAAATATACCTTTCTTTACAATTTCGCTTGTGATTTGTTTGCGTTGTTCGCCCCTTTGGGCGTTCGACACGCGCGGCTACTTAAGTGTATGCGCACGTGTCTGGTCGCTTAGTTTTTGCCTTTTTGAGCTGCCACTAAGTTCTTTGCACTGATGAAGAAGCTCCTTTGCAGCTTCGAAACGGCCGTATGCAAAATTGCACCTTACTGCTATTTGTGCTTTATTTACGTTGGATTTCCTGTTTATTCCTGTTTAATTACGCTCTATTCATGCATGCGTTTCCCCAAAACAAGGTAAAATATCCTCCTACCTTTATGTTAGAGTTGCCCTCTTTTTTATGTTAAATAAAGAGTAAAAATAAGAAGCTTTGTTACTTGCATACATTAACTACATTATGCATTTTCTATGCGGCCCAGGACAATTCCTCTACACTCGATACGACCCAGGGAAGCAAAATTATGTCCTAAAGTATGTCTCTTTTTACATCCTACAGTATCTTTATTGATCTGTTATTACTGTTCCTCTATTAGCAGTAGCACTTTCCTGCTTTTCTCCAAGACCGTCCAACTCCATTAACTAATCCCGGCCATTGCAATGCCTCATCCAAAAATAGCAGTTATTACGATCCTGGGGTGGGGGGGAGGGACTAGTATTCCTTTTTCTCACATATAGTTTTTTTATAAACAAAAGAAACCTGTTCTTCGTACCTTTACTTACTTTGGCTTCACTTTATCCCTGTTAGCTATTAATATTAAGAATTTTCCCCTCTCGCCTAGCGGACATTGGATACTTTCCCTCACGTTGTTGCCCGTTTATCTAATAAGTCTCTATTTTAATCCATTTCTTTACGGTCCCTTTTCTTCGGCTACCATATCGACTGCTTCAAATTTATTCGGTCCTCAAGCATTCGGTCCGCTATCCCCTTTCCCACGCTACCTTGCCTGTGTTGTCCAATTTAATGCTGGCACGGAGATAACTATTAACTCAACCAAAATTGAATCCATTTGACCATCAAAATTACGTAATTTGCATTTTTTTGAGTACTTAGTAATAGCTGATGTAGTATTAATAAAATGTAAAAACGTAAAAATAAAATGAAATGAACATTTAATATACCTCTTTCACAATAGAAATTTTTCAAATATTAAATGTTCTTATCATTTCGCAGACTGAGGTCCAACAATCACGCTTAAATTCTTTTGAAACTAAATGTATTGTGAACAAACACAAGATAAAATTGTGTTAATTGGAGGTGATTATAAAGAATTATGTATTTTATTTCTGAGCTAAGCGTCGATAATAAGGTCAAGTGGTGAGATCTGAAAGCAAAAAAATTAATAACGAAGTAAAATTTCTTGCTGAAGTTAAAAACTAAAACTGGGAACAGAAATGTAGCTATGAATCTTGTTTACAAACTATATTCCAACTTAAAGCTTTTATCTTATCATTTACTATTCAGATTCAATCGCCCCGTCCTCTGTTAAATTCCTGTACTAAGCACAAATTTTTCCTTTTTTACAGGTTCTTGTTTCTCGCTGGTTTGAATAACTTCGTAGAAGGCTGTAGCGTTGTTTTCAAGCAAGACTTGTTTACAGCCTCAGGGAAATAACTCACGAAATTCTGATAGCCACCTTTCTCTTTAAGTAGACTGAACCTCGCGACACCCCACAGTCTTCACGGATCCTTTTTTTTTGTCTCGTATTGTGAAAGTAGTGGGCAAAGTTTTATTTATTAACTAGCTGAAAACCCGTACTTCGCTACGGAGTACATTCAAATTAAATACAACGGTCAATGTATGCAATAAATGCCAAAAATATGTATAAATATATTTATAATAAATACAACGATCAATGTATGCAATTGATATAAAAAAAGTGAAAAAATATATTTATAAAAAAATCGTAACGGATATTTTTATAGACAAAATAGTGTAGAAGAAAATATTCAAATTAAATCTCATAGGACATACTAAAGTATATAGTACAGTTAATATAGTACAATTTGAGGAACATATCTTTTACTGTATTTTAATATTTTTTTGGATAATGTCCTATCGTCTGCCGCATTAGCAAGAAAAGAAAAATATTTTTTTTGTCTATTTAGTTATTACGCACTTGACGATAAATTTATTTAAATTACCAGAAAAAGAAATCCCGTGATCAGCATTTATTAAATTAAATTCTAAAAATTAATCTTTAAAAATTCACCAAAAATCAGAAAATAGAGATAAATATTCGAAAAAGATCTCATTTTAAAGGAAATTTTATAATCTTTCTCGTGATATAAATTTTATAACCCTCAAATAATTACTTTAAATGCAAACTTAAAAAAAGTTACTAAAACAGCTTAAAAATTTAATTTAAAAAAATCTAAGATGAATTTTTGAAAAATCTTTCTTAGTGCACCCCTACACTATAAGAAGAATCGCCGTGCAAAATTTCAGCCCTTTAGGTCCAGTGGTTTGGTCTGTACGTTGTATGTCAGTCAGTGAGTCAGTCAGTTACGGAACTGTTTTATATATATAGATTTCGGCATTAAAGAAAGTAATCGTAAAAAAAGTGTTAGGCTACAAAAATGAAAACGTGATACCTTACACGGCTTTTAAAAAGAATATGAAATATCTTCAGTCGATTCAAATTATTTATAAAAGCTAGACTGATGTCAATCTTTATCGTAATATATTTTGGATGTTACCAAACGCTAGTAGAATTCCCTTTCCCGTTCTAACTCCAAGAGTCCTTTAAAAGTACTTATATATTAAATCTTTCATCAGATGAACAAATCATTTAGTTTTATTACACTTTTCCCGTATTTTCATTTTCCTTCGTAAAGTAATGATTTTTTATTCCGAGTTTTATTTTCCATGTCATTGACTTTTCTAACTGAGAGGGGTTCGTTAAAATCGAAAAACTGAAAGCAGCAGAACGATTTTACATTCCAGATGCTTTGAAATCTTTTGAGGAACATTTTATTCTAATCAGCATATGCAAATTTATTCATTACTTTTGGTCATTTCTCTCGGTGCTTGACCTTTAGAAAAGTTCCTTCATTAAATTTTGGGCATCTTTTAAAAACTACTTCATTATGTTCTTTCTTTAAAACATGTGATAATCAGCTTTATTAATAACGGCTGAGCCACCGTCTTTCAAATATTTTTCTATAATACTCATGTAAAATTACCTTGGAAATGAACCCGGAACTTTTGCTTTCATAAATAGAAATTAAAATAATTATTTACTTCATAAATCGTATTTATGTCTTTGTATGATTATTTCCTAGCAGTTTAGATCAGGTTTTCCCAAACTATTCCTGCGATGGAACACTTCGTAAATCTTGAAATTTTAACGGAACTCCTTGTGTATTTTGTAGGTTATGTAATAATACATAATCAATGAAATTTTAAAAAATGAGAAAAAGCATTAGTTATTTATTTAGTATTTAGTAATTATTTAAATTTTAAAACATAACACATAAAATAGAATAAAGTTCTTAATGACTTCGATGATGTTGGGTCCTTGAATTGCAAATCTTCTTGATATCAGGCAGGTCATAACTCTGCTAAACATGACCATGACAAATTAAAATAACTATATGCATGAACAGTTAATTTTTTAGCCATTTTTGAGCATTAATCCTTCAAACATGCTTGCATTCCTTGTAGCCATTGCGTGATATAAAACAATTCCAGGTTTTCGCGGAACACCTATTAACTTTCCGTGGAACATAGTTTGGGAAATCCTGGTTTGGATGATGTATAAAAATAACATGAGCAGTAAAATACATCTTTTTGAGGAAAAAAATATTTTTCTATATAATCTTTGCATAATAGAAACAAAATATACCTGTAAAATATTTTGCTATAACTTCTTTTTGAAGATGGTGGGGAAATTTTAGTTTTAATACTCATCATTAAGGGAAATTTAGTAGCCATCCTAAATAGAGATGGATTTATCAGTTTAAAGCTTAACCACATTTTCATCCGCCTGTTCCCTTTATAGAAATGGATTTTAAGTAATTTCCCTTATATTGTGAAAAAAAGAAGAGTTTTTCTTGGGGAAAGTTAAAATATTTACATCTCGTCTGTATATAAAACCTTAAAAGTTTAGGTTAACAGAACTAGTGTACATTTTTAGTGTTAAAAATTAATTACAGATAAAATTAAAAATACTTCACTTAAAACAGTTAATTTAAGGAATTTTAAAGTAAATGAGGAGTGTGCATATGTAAACACTATTTACAGATTAATTTCTCTGTTTATAAAAACTGTAATACAGTGTTGGAAATTGATTTATGAAATCATGTTTTTTTAACAAAAACTTCTTTAATATTCATTAAAAATGAATGAATTTTCATACATTATACATGCTACGTATAACAAATGATTTACAACAATAAAATTTCATACATAAGAATAAACAAAAACATAAGGTCAAAAATTAGATTTTCGTAACATACAAACATGGAAATTGATTTATGAAATATCACATTTCATTAAAATTAATAGTTAGTAAAGCCGACATGGCATTGATAAATTCAACATGGCATTGATAAAACAATATTTTGAATGTACTTCTGATCAATTAATTTCCAGTTTTGACAGATTGAAGCTTTCAAATCTACAAGTTTATGTGTACTGCATCCCGTCTGCATAAACCATTCGAACAAGCTATCCCTAAAAGTTTTCGATGGGGTTCAGATCAGGACTATTAGGTGGATGATCTAAAAGAACAATATTTTGTTCGTCAAATCAATCTTTCATTGCTTTTGAAGTGTGAATACTTGCATTGTCTTGCATGAAGATGTAATCTAAACTATAATATTGCCATGCAAATGGAAGAAAGGAATTTTCTAAACCTAAGCTGTAATCATATGAATTCTGACGACCATTTATAAATACTATTTCACTTCTGCCATCACAAGCAATCGCTGCCCAAACCATCAAACTTCCGCCACCATAATTTTTGTTGAATGTAGATTTTGGTTCTTTTCGGAGTTCTCTCCAATAATATCTCAAACCATCGGGACCTTCCAAATTAAATTTCTTTTCATCGGAGAAAATGACTTTCTTTCAATAGTCGCCCATTGTCATGTACTTCTCACAAAACTGAAAACGCATCTGCTTGTGACACAGAAGTATCTTTCTAGATTTCATCTTCGACCATCTCAAGCTCCATGAAGAATGTAAATTTTGCCTAGCTCTTCTAGAAATAACAGGAAGTGATAGATCTGCACAAATCTGCTTTGAATTGTGGCCAGTTTTTGATAGAAGCTGAAGAATCCCCCTTTTCTCCATATCAGTTAAACGTGGATTACATTTTTTGTTAAAATTTTTGCCAAAATTTGCTGAATCTTTTCTATAGTTATATATCACACCAACTGGTCTTTAAATTAATTTAATAATTTCCAGAACAGATTTTCCACAGTCTCGATATGCATCGATTTTGGCTCTTTCGTCCACAGACAACACCTTTCGTTTACCCATCGTGAAAAGTATGGCTGAAACGATTGCTTCCAATATATAAGGCTTTTTATGTCTACTGCGTAGGTCACGTTACTTTGTTTTATGCAAATTTTTGTCACATTACTTCAGAATAGCCAATGAAATACTTCATAAATCAATTTCCATGTTTATTTGTTATGAAAATCAAATTTTTTACCTTATGCTTTTGTTTATTATTATGTATGAAATTTTATTATTGTAAATCATTTGTTATACATAGCATGTATAATGTACAAAATTTCATGCATTTTTAATGAATATTAAAGAAGTTTTTGTTAAAAAAACCATGTTTTCATAAATCAATTTCCAACACTGTATATGCTTATATATTCAATCTATATCAATACTTTTATTGATTGATGGGGGATGCGGAACACTAAATAAGACTCAAAAAATCACATTTTTTTTCTTGGCATAAAACTCACTATAGTGCTTTTAGAATCAAATGACACAAATCACATGTTTTTAGGATGCTGTTTTTCATAGCCTATCACAACATTTTCATGTTTTACCGTCTATGCGTGCTCTGATGTATATTTGTACTTGAAGTATATTTATCATGGAATCGAATTTTTCAGGTTTTGCCCTCTATTAAAGAATATATTTAAAATTACTCGAAAGGTATATCTATGAAATTTTTTAGAGTTCCTTTGTTCTATTTCCATTAAACTGTCCACAAAATATTTTGCTTCAGGGGACAGGACATTAAAATATCTGAAAATATTTTCTCTGAAGCAAAAATTACTCTGGATAATTGGATTTCATTTGTCTCTAGATTCATTGAAAATTTCATGCATAACATTTTTTATATATCCTGAAGACAAGGTAGTTTGTGACCTTTCCTATACACAAGTGGGAAAACAAATATGCATATTCTTTTCCCCTTTTTTAATACGTTCAGCAGATCTATCGAAAACTAAACATGCATTAGTTTTAAATTGTAAACATTTTAAAAACAAATCATAAAAATTTTCAAGTATTTTTATCTAAATATTGATCTTTGTATAAATGTGTATTCGAGTAAAAAATATTACAAAAAATGTAAATGAAGAATATAAAACTTTGTGATCCCCATAAGAGTTTGGAGAATTTATCCAAACTGTCATCATAATTAGAGATGGAGCAACATCCCTTGCTATAAAGATTAAAGACCAATTTTTTAAAAATAAGTGTTAGTTAATGAATGAAGTAATACTTTTTAAAACGTAATGAAGCAAAGTAAAAGATAATTTGTCGGAGAATTACCACTGGGTAATGTTAAAAAAAATTAAACTGTTTGTATATTTAAAAAAGTTAACTGCAATCCCTCATTATTTATTTTTCACAAATATTGTTATCCATACGTTATTAATTTGTACGTGTCAGATACATTTTTAAGCATATTTGCTAAAAAATGTGTAGTTTTATATTAAAAATACTTCACTCCGAAATCTTCTCCGCCATTCAAAAGAAAACTTCTTCCCACATTCATTAGTATCAACAGCATTTATTTTTTTCTTGGAAAAAAATGGAAATCATATAAAATAATATTCTAAGCAGGGATAATTTTGAAATGAGGGTGTCACAAATTATGTTATAAATGCATTTGTTAACGCAAATACTCCATTAAAATTTATGTAAATAGAATGACTTTCCCCCCCCCCCTCTAAAATTGTAGTAATTTGTAAATATACTTGCTTCAATTTCGATAGCTTTAATTTTTTTCTTCTTTCTCTAACAAATATTGTATGAGATTTAAATAAATTCCTCGCCTTAAGCGAATTGAGTTGTACTGCGTGATATCTTTTGGCTTGTTTAAATGTCGAAGTTAAAATTTTATGCCATAAAATTTCTAGTGATGTTGTTTTTTAATGATTAAAATTATCTAGTAGTTTCATTGCACTATTTTACCCACTTTTCGTTTGTAATAATATGAAGTAGGGAGTATGTAACAATTTTAATACACTTTTAAGCAGAAACTGCATTGGCTCTTACAGTACAACTTTCAATTACAATTGAAGTTTGGATAAGCTGGTCACAAATTCGGGATATTTATCCGGGAACATTTATTTGGGACTCACTTTTCGAGTTGATTTTGAAGTAAATTTTTTTTTTCGTTTGGAAAATACACTGCCCTTCAAAAGTTAAGGTACAACTTGTTTTTCGAAGCTCACCATTAAAATAAAACCAATAATAATAAATTCATAATATATATGAATGATAGTATTGAACTTTAAGAAAACTTATGCAAAAAAAACTTGGTCGCCACTTTCAATTTAAAGAATTGTCACTTATATAAGAGTAAGAGAAAATGTGGAAAAATCAAACTTTCCAGACTTTGTGTGTAAGTATTGTGCATGATTATTTATTTTAAATTTTTTATGGCAACTTCGTTGACAGTACGCAGAAGAGTCTACCAATGTCTCGGAGAAGTCATTTACTTGATTCAATAGGGTGGTGGGCGAACGGATGAATGGAAATGGGATTGTCACAAGCTGATGCTGGTAGACGTCTCAATGTGTCTCGGAGTGGGGTCCGGCGACTGGAGAATCAGTTTACATCAGAAGATTCTGTGTCTAGAAGACATGTTCCAGGCTGACCATGAGTTACAACAGCTGCGGGAGATCGCTTTCTAGCTCTTTCAGCCCGAAGAAGGAGAAACATTACTGTGCCTCAGCTTGTTTCAGATCATTTTATCGTTTCAAGGGCAAGAATATCCGTTACTATGGTGCGAAGACGCCCTCCCAATAGTGGTCTCTATGCAAGACGACCAGTTGTGTGTGTCCCACTTCACTGACGACAGAGAAGTGTCCGTTTATGTTAGGCAAGAGAACACGTTTCCTGGATCAGCCAGCAATGGGCTTCTGTACTCTTCACAGATGAGTCCAGGTTCACACTAGAGAGTGACTCAGGACGTCTGCTGATCTGGAGGGAACAAGGCACCAGACTCAACCAATCCAACATTGCTGAAAGGCACAGTTACAAAGGTGGTGGAATCATGGTTTTGGCAGGAATCTCTCCAAGTGGTCACACTGACCTGAATGTGTTACATAAAGGAACTCATGCACAGGACTGGTGTAAGATATCGGGACGAGATCCTTGATCAATATGTCCGCCCATATGCCACTGCTATTGGCAACTAATTCATTCTAATGGATGATAATGCAAGGTATTACCGAGCTGTGGAAGATTATCTTGAGGGTCACGGTTTCGAGTGAATGGAATGACCAGCTTGATCTCCAGACCTGAATCCGTTAGAGTATGTTTTGGACTGCCTTGGCAGACACGTTGCTGCTTTAAGTCATCCTCCAAGGTCGTTACATGAGCTAGAACAAGCTTTATTCCGTGTCTGGTCTTAGCTTCCGAATTCGGTGTCCAACAACTTAATTAGCAGCATAGAAAGTCGGTGCCAACAATGTATTACAGTTAGGGGTGGACATATTCCTTATTAGAAACCAATTTTTAATTGTTTCCATGACACTTTTCCACATAAAACTTTGATGTACTGTTTTCTCCAGCAATAGAGTTTTCTGCCAAGGGGGCATTTTTGCTGTAACTCACGTAAATTTTATAAATTGTGTAAATTTCTTTGTCGCCTTGAAAGAACTGATTATTGCACATTTTGTTCAAATTTCTTGATTCTCTATTCATTTATTTTTAAATTAGATATAAAGAACATGTTGTACCGTAACTGTTGGAGGGCAGTGTATTTATAAGCAATGTTCTATCGTGAAGATGAAGACGGAAAATGGTCAAATTAACACAACACTTGATCAATGAGTCTAGCGTTTTTTTAAATTAGAGCTCCCATTGTATTGGCTCTGATGATCATACCTCTCGGAGGACTGTATATTAAAACGATGTTTCAAATGCCTTAGTGCATTAAATGAATGCTATCGGCCAAGTTATCTGTATTAATGACAGTGAAATTGTAGATCGTTTCTACTGAAAGAGAAGAGTAGCTACAGACTAGTAAAACATATCAGGATGTTAGCATAGAAAATTAACTGGGGGACTTTTAGTCGGTAGCTCAGAACAAAGGGACCTTCACGTTCTGACAGCCATCCACGAGCTGAACGTTAATCCTGTCTAGGGGAAGCAACAATAAGAGCATCAGTGGGCATCAGTGGGCATCAGTGGACATAGGAGCGATGGACAGTTATTAATGGAGGGACGAATCTTGCTACACCATGTGGCATCCCGAGTGGCAAGGAGTTTGTTTCTAGAGAAAGTGACATACATACTGATTACATGGTTATATTTTGATAATCGTGTAGTTTGATGGAGAAGGCATATATGAGGTTGTAGTCATAGCTCTCTTGGGAACCTTTTGGTTCGACTATAGATATGTCACTTCTAGCACATGCACAGGTATTTTAGACAATTTTGCACTTCAAACGTTCGGTTAATCCCTTTCCAGCATAACCCAGCACTTTTGTAAATCCCAGGCCGCCATCACAGGTTTCATGACATGAACGTCAAGGAATTCCTCTTAGAGACTTTAATACTGCCTAATCACATATGGATCGAAACTGAATGGTGACACCATGATTAGAATTAAGAAATAACATTCATCTGGGAATGAACTTACGAATGCTCTTTTGGAAGAATGGAGAAAAATAACCGCAGACTAGCCGCTGCGCGACCAGCATGGTCGCTTTTAGTTTTATATTTTCTTTTGCAAAACAACGCAACTGAAAGTAACATATGCAAGGAATGTTACCATTACCTGTCATCACAAATATATGTTGTAAGGGGTATTCTCTATAAGGTTGATTCTAGAACATCGTGATCAAAAAATGTGAATTTCCATTACCTCAGAAAAGAGTTAAAGATAAGACTGATAAACCCAACATCAATGATTTTAAAAATTACATCCCTCTTTGTATGTACTATTTTTCAAAATTAAGATATCTACACTTTATCATTACAACAAATAAGAAATTTTTGGGGAAAATTTTTAAATATAGTGTTGATTACATCACTCTCTGTATATATTACTGTTCACAATTCAGATATCTACACTTAATCATATCAAATAATAAATTGTTGAGAAAATTTCTTCACTTATAAAATGGAGTAAAAATTCAGCAAGTACTGAAAAAAGTGTAGAAAATTAAATATTACTGGTTGTTTATTGCTATGCCGGCGACGGTTAAGCCTAACCTCGCGATTATTTATGCTCTCTCTTAATGAATTATTTCTTCGCTTTCATTCTTGAGACTGTTCCCAATTTTCAGTTGATCGTGCAGCTCGCTTTCGAACATTCCTGATTTCAGTGCGTAAATCCATGTTGACACGCGGTTGCAAATTGCGGACTGCCGCTAATGTTTACATCTGGTATTGGCAGCCGTTGCCATTCGGAGTGTAGAAATATCGTCGATTTTTGTGCCGCATACCTACGCGTTTTATATATATAGATTGAATAAAATTTATTGTTTAGCCTTTCTTACAGAGTGGAAGGTGCTGAAGTGGACAAAGGGGGATCCATACATAAATCTTTTCTACCCAGTTCAAGAAATATATGCAGTTCCAAGTGTCCTGGATCGAATAGTGATTAGTGTCATTAACCAATGGGATTAGTAAGATTCCTTTTTTACTTTTGCATTTTCTTCCTTTTATATATATGCCTTTTATCTTAGTAAAATCATTACATTCTTCATGAGTTTTTAAATCTAAAACTTTAATGATGGGCTAATGATGATTATAAAAGTATTACAAAAATCGTTTCCATCAACTCCTCCTTAGGCGATGAAAAGGAATTAAAATAACTCATTTTTTTATTCGCTGGTAGCTTCTTGCAAATTGCGTCGGGAAATATCATATGGAAATTTATTCAGTTAGAACTCGTTAAGCAAATTCTTTGTAGCTTATTTCTCTTCTAACATGATAAGTAAACTTTCGTCTTTCCTTTTATTTTTATTACTTTTTTATTTCAGAACAGTTATCGAATTTTATCCTTTTTTAATTAGAGCACTGAATTTTTGTCTTTCATTTAAAAGTTATGATAATCATGTTCAGATAAAGGGCGATTTTAATTATATACGTGTGACATTCTGTAAATTAGTATTTTTTAACATTCAAAATTTTGTGGCTCTACATATTGAAGAGCCACAAAACTAATCTTTAGAAAATGGAAATTTCCCATAAACATTCTATTGCTCTTAGGAGTATAAAGTACTTGCAAGTTTATTTTGAATATCTTACATTTCTTGAAATAATGAAGTCTCATTCAGATAAGATGGAATTCAAACTACCATCTTTTATTCGGAAATGAGGACAAAAGTTTCTAAATTCCTAATAGAGTTATCCGCAAATCCGATAAAGAAGCCAGTCATCAAGAAATTTTTTAATGATCTGCCTTAATTCCCTAGAAATATAGCTACATTTTTATCAGTTTTTCCATTTTATTTTTAGAAAAACTGAACCAAACTGAAGATAAAATCTAGCCGAAATACAAAATATAAAGCTATCAGTAATGACCTTTAATACAAATATTTTCACTGTATTGTGAAAATTGTACATCTATTTATTGTTTATGAAAACTTAAATGCTAAAAAAAAATTCAAATGATGACCAAAGCATGATAGAAAGCCAAATGAAAACCAAATAAAAAACTCTACGAATTTGAATTGAATAATGACATTATCATAAAACAAAGGGTTGTTTGGGAAGGATACTTAAAATAAACTTCTGCTGTGCCCTATACTATCCTTCGAACATCCAGAGGAAACCACAAAATCAATTGAACAAAGGAACGTAAATGAAGCTTCGAAATTCGAGGGCAAAGTAGTAAAATTTAGGCCACCCAAATCCCGTATTGCATAGCGTCTCGAGCGTCCACAAATTGGGCTAGGGTTCGAATCACTGATAAGGCATGGGCGTTTTTGTGTTATCCCCTCATAGCAGTATTGGTTCACCCATATGGCGCTCCTATAATAAGGCAGCAAACGAATTCGCGGTGTGGAGGGGCCAATGACCCCAGGACAAAGTATCTGCCACGTTGGAAAACAAAATTGTAAAATTTAGGAAAACACTATGATTTATGAATTTGGGAGAAAATATGTACCGTATTTTTTGGTATGAGACGCACCTTAAATCTATGGGAGGATTTTTGGAAAAACATATTTTGTATTTTGTTAGGTATATAAAGATATTTTCAATTTCTTACTTAATAAAGATAAAAAAGTATGTAATAAAAATATATATAATATATATAATAAATATACATAATATATGAGAAGCGCAATACCAAAACCAGTTGTATCCATCTTAAATGATTTTGAGTTATTTAACAAAAAATGTTAGTTATGTTGCAATAATAAATCCTTGTATGGTTTTGACGTCAAAAAAATGTATTAAATTCATGTTGTTGCCTAGTAATAATCTGTATAATGTAAAGAAAGCATAGACAATTATATTTAAATAAATAAAATTCACAGAACTTGTTTTGAACATGTAGGGTTTGATATAACTGTTTTTGGAAATGAACTGTCTGCCATTTTGAACCTTCTAACTGGAGTTTCAATAATCATTTACAAGTCATTATCTAAGTCACCGTTTACAGTACACTATTATTTGAGCTTATACCATACAAATCTAGATCCATATTAAGGTAGAAAATTAACGAAAACTAAAAGGAATAATTAGAAAAGCATGCAGTAGGTTATAAACTACAGAACAATAAGCTAATAAAAATATGGAGAAACTGACTTCTATTTTGTAACTAGAAAACATAATATGTTGATGATCATGGTAGACAACACAACGTTATTAAATTTCTGTAGTATTTACATTAAGCTAAAACTAATATTACTATATTAAACTCTCCGCTACTAAAACTAGAGTACACGTAATAGATTAGTGAGGGATTAAACTGGTTTTGCTGGGATTAAACTGATTTAGAAGGCATCCATTATTGTTTGTGGGATGTAACTTATTTTGGAACTGTCAAAGAATAGAACTGATTTTGTAACTGTGGCGATTTGAGATATAACTGGTCTTGCATCTTTCTTCCTTATCCTTCATTTATTTTCAATGGGATTGAACTTATTTTTGAACTGTTTCTCACCTTGAACACGTAGCAGATGCATAGAAATATCATAGCAACTAAAATCGCAGTTTTTGATTTTTTGGGGTATAACTGGTTTTGGCATTTGGCGATTCATATATTATAAACTATTCATTTTATTTTAATGTTGCCTTCGGACTATAAGAGGCAACCCAATTTTAAGTAGATTTTTTTTATGTAAAAAGGAGCGTCTTATGGTCTGAAAAATCCGGTAGTTACCAATATGAAGATCACGCAGTAAAATGCTTCAGCAAATTGTTCAGTTTAAGAAAAATTAATAGAAACCCCGAAAACTAAAATAAAATATCATCCGTCGAACGACCGCAGAATTTGCATGCTTTCAACAAATAACTCCCGTGCCAAAGAAATAAAAGGCTAAAAAGTAAAAGCGAAATAAAACGAATTAAGGAGAATTCACTCGTATGGCAAAAGAAAACCGTGGTGCTCTCGACCAACCAATCAAAGTGAATCCGAATATCAGAGTCTAGCGTTGCAGTAACAAAGGTAAATATGAGATGCAAAGAGCTCTCCCATAAATTGTGTATAATGCGTTATGAAATGCAGTTATGATGGAAAAATACTCAGTTTCGGCCATCATACTCTCTGAACATGAACTGGAGAATCAGGATTTCCAGTTTGCTGAAAACCAGTTAACAAATATCTGAAACTAGATATCTGAAAGAGAATTATCTAGTCCTATGAAAGCAAATCTATTACTTTAAAAATAAATGGTTGAGATTTATTGAGGGGAGAACACCAGATAAGCAAATGTCAAAAACTTGCTTTTTCCCCCTGTAGCTGATAGTTTTGTAGTGTAGCATGTGCGTTTCGCATCTCATATCTCGCGCACACTGATATACAAAGTGAAAGAAAGTGTGAAAAATTTCTCTTTATTGCTAAGATAAGGGAAGGATTTTCGTAATGGGCCATGTTAAAGGAAAGTTTCAGAAAACGCTGCAAAAGCAAAAGTATTAAAAGTTTTTATTTCCTTTATTTAAATTTTCATTCCTCAAGATTCCACATCTTCATACCTAGACGTACTGATTTTCCAACAGTGAATTCTAATATAGTGGCTTCTGTGAAATAGACCATTCTTGGGTAAAAATATATTCGTCAAGCAAATTGAAGAAAAGATTTAAAAAAAATAGTATATTCTATGACATAATGTAATTTCACCTCCTTCAGATATATATGTATACATTCCCGAATTTAATACGTAGAAAATCACTTATAGCTATCTTATTTTAAACAAAAATGTTATGTCTAATCTAGAAAATTCTTTAGGAATCGATATATAATCCTATCAAGTCATCAAATAAGTCTTTAGACAGCTACTGAGATGCTGAAAAGCTAGAAATGAAAATGCAGCGCTTTTTATCGAAATGGGTAAATGGAGAACAAAATAATGTTGAAACAGATTAAGTTCTTTCTAAATATCTTTCTAATTGTCACTACTATCGAAATAGTATTCCTATAGATAAATCTGCTCAAATAACCGCACTCACAGATAGAAAATAGCGATATTTACTCGGCATATGCTACTTGACAACTAAGATAAATGATCCATGTAAAATTTGCATATCATCCAGCCGAATATTGTACGTAACGTAAAATGAATGTCAGATTAAATTCATCTGGATGCAGTATAGGTATTTTCCGTTGATAACGCATGCAGTTTCCTGATATCCGATGATGCTTAATTTACAAGTCATGCACGTGTATTTGACAATCAGAACAGGGGAGAATTAAAATAGAGCTAGAGCTTAGCAAGTCTCGTTATCCCATGGGCTCGGACTTACATTAAAACTCGAGTGCCTCTATGAACACGGCACTTCATGAAGAGAGCTTGGTCTCTTCAGCAATGCAAGTTCAGTTAGATCGATCGTTGTTTTAGAAGTTGTCAGAAAAACCATAGTATATTACACAGTGTATCTATATTTAGCTATAGTTTCTGTATCGGGACCTGAGATTTTTGCCTTACTTAAAGAAAATCTCATTTGGCATGATTCAGGCAGCATTATATGTTGCAAACAAATTGTCCCGTCCTCTTTATCCGCATCAGTCAAGATATAATTTATTAACAAGTTTCATCCGTAGGGTAAAACGAACTCATACACTGATTCATTAAACGTTCAATATGATGCAAGCCTTTTACATCGGTTATTTTCTGGTATAAGACTTTTGCATAGTTACACAATTTGTTCACACCCATGCTCTGCATTAATAAACTTCCATTAACAATTCCGTTACTCCCATACTTCAAATTCGTAAGTGAGACGTTCATAGAGTACATTGCAGTGATTATAATGCGCATAACGTTGGACAACCTAAACATACCCTTGATACATGCATAAAAGTGCATTTTTTAAGGTATGTTAAAAATCAAGAAATATCTAAATCAAAAAGCAGCCGGGAATTCGGACTCAAATTCAAATTTCCTGATGCCAAAATAATTCCCCATGCTAACTCCGTGTCTGAATTAGATATTCTAGAAAACATTACGCAACAGTCCGATGTGGACCAGGGCCGGCGGTACCCATCTCCGCTTTCTTGACCGTGGGCTTGGGGTGCCATACAGCATATTTCTCAGTCAGGTGGTCAACCTGACGTGGGACCCCCAGAGTTTAGTTCCCAAGCATGCTTGGTCCTCATTTTATCGACCCACTCAAGGGATGAAAGGCTGAGTCGACCTTGCCCATTCGCAGGGTCGAACCCTGAACCTGTGGGATGAGAAAACATTACTGCTTAAAGCAATTCCTCAGTTTAGCCAAAGACGCGTTTGCTTATAAGCTGCGGGGAAAAATATTTGCCAATAAAAGCGTCTCTTAATGTCTCTCTTTCAAGTATTCCTATAATCATCTAAATATAGTCCTTTATTTCTTAATACCACTCATAATTCTGTCTTTTTTGTTTTGTTTCCCTTTCCAACTTCAACTCTCGGTTTCTTTTTATTTATTCCGTTTTCGGGTGCGTCCCTTAGCGTGGGCTTGAGCACTTAAATTTCATTTCCCGGTTCCCCTTTCATGCCTCTGCTTCTGCCGCCGACTCCCACGAAGATCTGGAAAATTCTATTATTTCCCCTATTTATATCAGACAGTTTAATGATTTTCGTATTTGTAAATTGTTCATAGAGACAACCACACTAGGCCAGAGGTAGAACTAAATATATTAGCTCGAAACTAGCTGCTGTTCTTAATTTAATATTGTGGATATCAAGAAGCTGCTTGCTCCTGTACTGCTCTACGCATTCAGATAAGTCGCAGTTTAAATTCCGACTACAGTTATGATTAGATCTAAGAGTCAAAAAGGAAATTCTTTTTTTTTTAAGAGATAACATTCCTCGGGTTCACTTGTCTTTGTCTACTAAAGAATGTCAGTAGATTCGGAAGATGGATTTTTCAATCGGCTTTTTAAGGGGACAGTGGACCTTCAAACCTAACTTTTTTTGTTTTGAATGGATTTGCTTGAAATTTGAATATGTGATTAGTATCATAGATATGTAAAAGTGGTTAAAATTTAAAGATGAAATATTAATAATTTATGAATTATGAATTATTAATTATATCAAAAATTGGCCTAATTTAAAATGATCCATGCACATTTCTTTTGCATATAATATGGTAATTTTTATTTACAGGATACCTTATAGAACTAACAACGAAACTAACAATGCTTATTTTAAGTATTCATTAAAAATATACAGAGAAAAAAATAATAATAGTGAAAACACCCTTTTTATGACGCAAAATACCTATAAATCATCTTTTCAAGTACAAAATTTAGAAATTCTGAGCTACGAAGCATAATTTTTTTCAATAAGATTTATTTGATATACAGTTAAGTATATAAAACTTAAATTTCAAAGCAATACGATAATTAGAAATGCGCCTGGAGCAGTTTGAATATTCGTATGACATGAAACTTTTTATTTTGAGAAAAACGCATTTAAAGTTATTGCTATTAGTAACCACATAATATCTAAATTAAATACAAATGCCTATAACTAGGAAAGTAATCACAGAAATTAAAAATTCTTTTTGCAACACATTCCTACTCGTCTGTAGTTCCACAATTCAATAAAATAAAAAAAATCGAATTTTTGGACAAATTTCACAATTTTGAAAGTCCACTGTCCCCTTAAACCTGAACCCTGCTGACTTCGCGGGATATGCGGCCGGGGGACACGTATCAGTTGATCAGCTCTCTCATACTCTTCTCAAGCTGCTACCCTACCTTATCACTTTCCCCCCTTGAACTTACACAAATCTTTCAATGAGTAGAGTACGTGCTACATTTTTTTTCATCAAGGAAGGCGACTTGTTAAGTTAACAGTATAATAAAATACTGTGCCATTTCTCACTTTTTCGTACTCAATACTGAGCACATATACCTTGATGACAATATATCTTGCTACAGGAGTTAAAACCAGCAGGTCCAGGCACTCCACTACTAAAATTCAACAGCTCAGTTCGTACTCAATTCCATAAACGTAAATTCTGATCAAATCCAGAACTGCTTAATGCTGGACGATGGCCGGAGGGCTAGGGCGCTGGCATTTGGTACCGAAGTCAGTGGGTTTGAGTCCCGCTATAAGCATTGGGATTTATTACCACCATTCGGAATCGACTGTAAACCATGGATTATACTCTAATCTTCTTTGTCTAGCATACCAACGAACAGGTTAACCAACCAACCAGAACTAATAGATTGTGAAATATTTTTAAGGATTAAATATCTTTATATAAAAGTCTCTGCATCCTGTCACGAGATTTTACTTTTGAGGAATATTTTTTTCGGCTTTTAATTTTGGATTCTGGAAAAAATTTCAAAGGAAAATATGCAAAATGCTTTATTTCGAAGACAGTTGCCTTCTGTTCTTGAAGAAGTGGATGAAGGGAATTCTCTTCTGACATACCTTTTCGTCAGATTGAGACTAAAAGACAATGCTCACGTTCGATTTCCTTCGAGCGCGACATTTTCTGGCCCCCGAAAGAAGTACGTTTTTCTCTTTTTTTCTACGATGAAAAAGAAAAAGAAAAAGAAAATATATATTTGTATTGATTTAGTC
The DNA here is from genome assembly GCA_907164885.2 of Dolomedes plantarius. Classification (NCBI taxonomy): domain Eukaryota; kingdom Metazoa; phylum Arthropoda; class Arachnida; order Araneae; family Dolomedidae; genus Dolomedes; species Dolomedes plantarius. The sequence continues at coordinate 16,427,218 of OU015501.1, forward strand.
GACATTGCTAACATAGGAAAATGCGAAAGTCTCCCCAATAGCATTTCCAAGAAACTGAATTTTAGTTCCAGTGTCAGGACTGTATGGGAATTTTTAAAAAAATGGAACTTACCTGAGACTAAAGTAAGCAATTTACCTTTTTAGTTAAACGTATTACTTACAGTTGTAAGGTTTACATAAGATTCGATTCACAATAATCGAACTTTTAAGTGCATAAATTTAAAGAAGCTGCTTAAGATAGGCTAATTTCAGTATACGTCGTTGGTATAAATACCAAGCAGCTAGATTACAAAAAAAAGACGAAAAAGGAGTAGGGAAGTCGAGAGCTGGAGCTAGACCTAGATTCTGGAGTCGAGAGTCTGGTTTGACTATAGTTGAGTTAAGCAAATTGCCGTTTGAGGCGTTTAGCTAGGTTGCCTCTAACCTTCGCGAGTTTTTGTTAGAAGAAGGTTATTTTGTGGTTGGAGGCCAAAGTCTACTAAGCAGCAGCGCTGGTTTGACTTTTCAAGTATTGTGAGTATTGCAGACTGTATTTTCTTGCAAAGTATCTATACGGGAATAATATTCCTTGCATGAATGTTATGTATGTACTAGTAGTACTACTAGTACTGCGTACTAGTAGTACGCAGTATTTATGTTGAAAAGCAAATTTATGTGTCAAATGTTTAAATAAACATTTTAATTAATTTAGAACTGTATTTGAATCTAATTCATTAGAGTGCCACTTCAAATTATATACACCCAAGGTAGGGTACAAGTTGCGAATTCTCTATACAGTGACTAAACTACTAAGGAGAGAGAGAAAATCTTTTGGTGAATATTCGGTTTAACTATTGACTCTATTTTAAATTAAACATAAGTCAAATTTTATTCTTACAAAGCGATTATTAGGTTATAAATTGGAAAATTTTCATTTTTATATTAATATCTACCTTTAATTCTGATTTGTTCGTTAAAATATATTAGTATTGATTTTGATTTTCAGGAATTTTTCGGCGAGAGGTTTTAATTTTTTCAAAGATTTGCAATTTTAAGTTGTTCATTTATACAATAAATTGACCGGGTCTTTTTTAAATTACATTCTCAGATGCCCTCAAACCAACATCCACCCCTATATATATGCAGATGAGGATATTGTAGTCGGTCATCTAACAGTCCAGACAAGATGCTGGTGATTTTGTGTTTTAAATGCTTAATTTTTGATGAAACATGAATTTTGATTACAACTATGATTTTACTTTATCTGAGAAATTTCCCTAACTGATTTTCCCTAACTCCTCGATTTTTAGGTTGAAGTTCCCCTAATATTAAGAGAAAAAAGTTAAATACATAAGAACCATAAAATATTCAACCTTTCACTTTATTTATGTAAATGAAAAAGCTCTAGGAATGGTAAAAAATATTTAATCATCCTATTTCGTATTTAATTACTATCTACAATTTGCACTGCAGAGATTCTGACTTAAAAAAAGGGCCGAGGGATTCTTTTATTGTATGAATTTTCTAATTCCTTGACTTATGACTGAGCTAAAAAAGATTTTATATAGTACCAGCTAACAAAATCTTTTATTCAGAAAGCACTAAATCAAAGCAAACTTGCTTCTTCTGATGTAACCACCCTTAAAATGTATTTGCAAATTGTTTGCAATAAAGCCAACGGCCTCTCTCTGTCTTATATTTGCCCTTCTCCCCTGAATGTTCCCTGAGGACTGTGTTGACATTCGATTTCCTTGTATCAATATTCTCGTACTGTTTACAGGCCAAGATGGATGGGAAAGGAGTTTCTCTTTTCATATGAGCACACGTAGGAGAAAAATGTATCAATCTCTATGAATGAATTTTTATCTATTGCTTTGTATTCCAAAGATATTCAAAAATTATAATGTAATGAAGATATTTATGTTTTAGTTTCATTTAGAGAATATTGACTTTGCTAAAGGAGTGCATGCTAAGTATTCGAAAAAACATTGTCATTTCAAAACTGTAAGTTTGTATTTCCTTCTTACATTGTTTTTCATTCATATATTCATAAGAAAATTAAAGTTTTTGTTAAAGTATAAAAAACCATTTAGTCATTTGTAGATAAACTCTATGATTTCAAGGATTATGAGATTATATGAATCTAGACAGATATAGTCTATTTGTTGCTGCGCTTTGAAAAAAGTTTGCATACTTTTATATTCAAAATGAAAAGAATAAAACTATCGATCTAAGGCTGAATATCATAGCTTTTTTCAAAGAGTAAAAATATACATTAATAAAGTATTTTTTCTAATTTATGAAGAATTTTTTCTATTTTATGAAGACTCTAATGAAATGGGTGATTTCCCTTGCTCATATATAGATCTTGAAAATTATCTACATTGCGATTCAAATATCGTGACATCAGAGATTTTGATTCTAAGTGATTTAATAGACTCAGAATTGGATAGTTCGGATAATGATGACGATGAGGAACATGGAATTCCTTCTGCGACAGAAGCCATTCAAGCTTTGAAAGTAGTGGAATCTTCCCCTTCAAATAGTGAAGGCTAAGAAAAAAGCTTTTAAAACTCCTGTTGAGAATGTGATTTGTGCTATAAACAGGACGCAAAGTAAAATAACTGATTTATTTAAAGCATAATTTAGAAAACTGATGCCTAAGCTATTGTAAATGAAGAAATAAAAGGTATGTTACCTAAATAAATCTTTATTTTATGCTCATTGTTTTGTTTTTGGTCTTACCCCGATTTAACGTTTTCCCACATATAACGTCATTTCTTTAGGGTCCTTTGAATAACGTTAAATCGGGGTTTCACTGTATTAATATCGCAGATTTAAGGCTGTGTACTAACTCTATTGGAATCGCTCACCTCAATGTTAACCTATGGAAAAAATGTGTCCGAGGATTACCGACTTTGATTGAAAGATTTTTTTTTAAATTGTACTCCGTAACAGAGAAAGAAATTTTATGCCTTGGGGCATTTTACGTTTTCGAGAAAAAGGCAAATATTTTAAAATTTAAATTATTCTGGGAAAAAATCTGGTATAGTGTGTTTTAAACGCTCATAAATTCCTTTGGTGGTCGAAATTTATAAAATGAATCTTGTTTCAAGGGGCAGAAAAGTCCAGGCTACTTGAAAATACCATTTTTATTTGATTACCAGCATTTATGTAGCTGTAAAAAATAGACAAATTGTCTCCATAGGTTAACAACATTGGGTTGAGCGAATCCAATAGGGTAAGTACACAGAAGCCTTAATGTTCTCCACTTCTGATGCATAAAACTTCCCGCTTGTGTACAAATATAAGTGTCCTTAACTATAATAGAATGATTTGTATCATTCATATAACCCTAAAGACTAATCTAAAAACTACATTAAAAGGGGGCACAGAACCTTGAAGCTCGAAGAAATTACTATAAATATGGTCTAATTCTAACCACAAAAACTCAAATAATATTAGAAAGAGAACTTTTATTTCTTTATACATATAAAGTACATATATTTAAATATGTCATATATAAAAATGGAAACTATAAATCTATAAATAATTTTAAAATTAGTAGTTTAGAATTTTATATGATTAACTGGTGAATAAAAATTATAAAGTGCTGTGCGCATCATAAAATTGAGATATATGCTTACAGAAAATAATTAATGGTCTGAATACACTTGTAATATATTTACCTATAATGTAAAAAAACCAAATAAATTGTAATAAATATTATTTAAATTTAAAATTGAGCATAAAGTTGGAAAACTTCAAAAATTATTCGCATAATTTTCCCACATAAAAAAAGTATTCCAGAATTGCACATTTTTCTGGTTTTAAAATGTAGAGTACCATGAAATATGAATGTAGTTTTATCAGTTTCCTATTGATAGTTTAAAAGAAATGCTGCATACAAACTCAAATTAGAAGTTAATCATACAAAATTATAAACTGCTAATTTGAAAATTATTTATAGATTTGCAATGTCCGTTTTTATATATGACATATTTAAAGATATGGAATTTATATATATAAAGAAAGAAAATTCCCTTTTCTAACATTGTTTGAGTTTTTGTGGTTAGAATTAGACCATATTTATAGTCGTTTCGTCGAGCTTTAAGGCCCTGTGCCCCCTTATACGTTCATTTGTAGAAAACTGCAAAATTATTAAAGGGTTCAAAGTTATAGAGAAAATAAACTAATCTCTTGGGGATAAATCCTATTGTCATGGCAAGTTCAGTGAGATTTTCAGAAGTAAATGTATTTCATATTAATTCATTTGACTGCGTTTTAAACGTAGGGTTACTAGATTCAGGGGAAAATGCTGAGAATTAAAGCGCGAATCATTTGCCATCGGTAAATACAGTTTATCGGTGACCTATTTTCGTTATTTTATGTGTAAGTTACAGACAATAAGAAGCAATAAAAAACGCAGATGTTGCCAACAGGATACGTTCTAATAAACTTAGCTTGGGAGGATTGCTAAAGAAAGAAAAATTGAAGAAATTTGCACTTTTCTATTATTTTCTGAATCATCTTTTTAAGTGTAGGATATTAACTAAAATTTATGTCTCTTTTTCTGTTTCTTACGAAACGGATATAAAAGAAAAATGATTCTCTAACTATTACGACCTGATTCATCTTTCTCTCTTTTTCTCTTCCGGTCATCAAAATATAGATTTTTTGTTGAACCGAGAAATCGAAATAAAAATATTTGATTCTAGTGTTAGGGTTTTTACTCTAATTTAGAAACTTTATCTCAAGACATGAAAATTGGAGCCGTGTGAAAATATTTATAGCTTCTGTAAGCTTCAAAGACGATTGAGTCGCTATTCTTACCTTTTATGCTCCAAGCTTATGAAAATTACAAAATAGTGGAGGCTCTCTTGAAATAAAAATGTAGTTTTCCGAAAGATCAAATTTGGACAAAGAGGGTATTCGGAAGGATAGACAGTGTTTTATATTTGCTTTATTTATTTAAGATGAGAAATAATTTAGAAGATGAAACACATGTTTCTCTCCGAATGACTATAATTTCCGCGGCAAAGTCTGAATGGAAGTGAGTCATGGTGTGAATAAAAAGTGCCGTACGTTAAGGTATCTGCCTACGTTTGTACCACTTTTTTTCAAAAATACACTATAATGATTAAATTCATATAATTTTAGTTCAAATGTGATATAAAATCATGAACACAAATATAATTTTGGCAAAAATTTCATACCATTTAAAAATATAGGGAATTTTAACGTAGGATTACGTTCCTCCATAACAGTCCTCCGGAAAGCAAAATTTCAGATGTCCTGCGTTGCAAGTTATAATGTTGGCAACGTGCCAAACCCAGTCTGTATCGCTTTGGAAAGCAGTAAACAGTTAAACAGAAAAGTATAAAAATGCGTCAAAATTTTGACTGAAACACACACACACACACACACACATATATATATATACTAGCTGAAAACCCGTACATCGATACGGAGTACATTCAAATTAAATACAACGGTCAATGTATGCAATTAATGCCAATATATATACTCGTACAATCAATAAATTCGGGGACTTTATTTACTACAACAACGAATACACTTACAAAGTCTTCTGAACACAATCACCTTCAAAATAATGTCCTGCCGCAACTATACACTTCTGCCAGCGTTGATACAGCTTCTGGAAACAGTCCTGGAAACCGTTGCATGAGAGCTGTCGTAAAGCGGTTGTCGTTGTTGCCATCACTTCTTCGGCATTTGCAAACCGCTTGCCCTTGATGCGATCTTTCAGTTTCGGGGACAGGTAGAAATCGCAAGGAGCGAGATCTGGGGAATACGGGGGATGTGGCAGAACTGTGGTGCCGTGTTTAGCAAGGGCTTGTTGCACCATCAGGGATCGGTGCACCGGGACATTGTCATGCAACAACATCCACATGTTGGATTTCCAAACGTGTGGACGTTTACCACGGATTGCCTCCCGGAGACGACGAAGAACCTGTACATACCATTTGTTGACGATGTTACCTTGTGTTTGGCGCAGCTTGTCCTTTCTGGACCTTGCGCCAATAAACTTCAACCAACCAAACAACCACTGCTCCTACCCGTTGGATGTTCGCCTCCGTTTGTGGGATCACTGGCTACCCACTTCGCGGATCATATGCAACAGCGTCTCTCCCATTTTTAAACAAGCTGTACCATTTGAAATCTTTCGATCTGCACATAGCTTCGTCTCGATATGCTTTTTGTGGTAATCGTAACGTTTCTGCAGTGGTTTTTCCTAATTTGTAGCAGAATTTAATGTTAGAACGTTGCTCCAAAAAGGACATTTTGCTACATCGACATCATTGGTTGACAGTCTGCAGCCAAATGGGGAGCTGCGCGCCTTAGCAGTTGTGCAAAGCGTCATGTGACGTCTCACGCGTACGCAGATAACCAGACTTCCAAACCACATCTTTATTTCGGTTCCCGCACACACCGGGCATGAGGGGGGAGGGTAGTCCCCGAACTTATTGACTATACTGGTACATTGTCGCAGTGAAAAACGACATTGTTCGTAGAAAAGAGAGGGGCCAGGTCCCACATGCAGAAAACGACGTGATTAAAAGTGAAAAACGAGTAAAGGAGTTTGAAGAACAGGCAACGAGTCAAGGCACAGCTGCGTTTAACGAACGGTTTGGGTTAAGATGGATAAGTTAATGTCATAGGGAAGAGAATATTGACAGTAAAAGGGGCCCAGCTGGTTATAATGAGCTGAGAAGTCGAAAATTGGAGATGTAGATATACGAAGTTAGAAGATGAAAAGGGAGATAAGAATGTATGAAGTTGACGTCGTTAGTACAGGCACAAGGTGGTCGAAAGGATAGCGTGAGAATATGGGGGTGTGATGAGGACCCCAGATGGGAGAGTATCGATATACAGTCACTGCCCTCCGTGATGTAGATTGGAGCAAAAGGAAAGGGGTAAAAAATATGACGTCCAATGATAGGATGATGAGAGACTCATTGGTTATTGAGTGTCACCAATGATGGCCCAGGGCGAAGAAGCCTAAGTGAAATTAAGAGAGAAGAGAATGATGACAGAGAGATCTAAAAAGAGCAAGATTCGAGAGAGTCGATAAGCATAGCAGTTAGGAGCTGAAAAGCGGAGAACTGATTGCGAGGAGAGCTGATAAATAGAAGGAAAGGCCGCAGCCGATTGAGCATGGCCTATTGATAAGCCCATATTAATAGTCGTCTGGAGGAAAGAATAGATGGAATGACGAGGGAAGAAATAGATGCAGGCTGCCAATTCCAAAGGCGAGAAACACGCAGAAATTAATGTCAGGACGTCGAAGTACTCAACACCCCAAAAGTCTGCATACGCCAGCCCCTGATACATAGGCGAGATGTACAACTCATTGATGCCCTGCATGAGAAATGACTAGTAGATTGATGAGCGCCTGCACCAAGCTGAACCAGACGCAAGATTGCCGCCGACCAGACGCAAGCTCACCGCCACCAGATAGAGCATCACCCCGATGACCCTTGCCCTAAACAGCGAAAGCCCTCTTCAAAGAGCACCGAGGAGTTGAACTTGCCTCTGGCCACCATTCCCCGTCGAAGGTTCCGGAGCCCAAGCGAGATCTGACCGTGGTCGGTTATCCAATAGAAATGAGGCGCATTTCTCCGGCCCCTATTGTCCAAGGAGAAAACCCCTGTTATGCAGGCCGCCCAAGGTAGGGAGAAATTTAACGAATTTATTCTTTATCAATGCTCAGAATTTAAAAGGATTACTGGGTTAGGTTAAATAAGACGATTGCGTAGGTTAATGACGGGAGCAATTACAATTGATGTTATATATGTTGCCATAGATATATATCACTGATGTGTTTAAAAAAAGTGTGTATTAATGTATATGTTTAAGAAATGAATTAATAATTAGTAGCGGATTGCAATTGTGAGAAAGTGTATTAATGTATGTGTCTAAGAAATGAATTAATAATTGATAGTAAATTGCACCGGAGAATTAGTGTATTAAGGTATATGTTTAAGAAGTGAATTAATAATTAGTAGCGGATTGCAATTGTGAGAAAGTGTATTAACGTATGTGATTAAGAAATGAATTAACAATATTGGTAGCAATTAGCACACGAGAAATATGAGTATAGATTAGTGTAGGAGAGTGCATTGGAGAAATGAAAGTGTAATCGAAATATGTATATGTTAATATGTTTGTTTAATAAATTGATTCATATGTATACATTTGAGTAATCACTCATTATCACTTATAATTACCACAAGTACTAACCACTTATCAAAACTACGGTGACATATATACACTGGTGTAAGAAATTAAGAGAATTCTTAGACTTGGTTGATTATCTCTAGAGGTTGATTATCTCTAGAAATTTGATATGTACATACATCGATACAATACAAAACAAATAACCATCCAATAATTGTAATACACACGCATGATCGTGCATAACACTCGTTGGAGTCGGAAGGTATGAAAAAGCGGTTGCAGAATAAACAAAAAAATGGGTTAACAGATGGTGTTATTTTGCAGCAATCCGTTAATTTCAAATTGTAACAGTAAAAATGAGTAACCACCAACGTTTAGATAATGGAATGAGGTGGTGAACTGTGGGGAGACTAGAAGCAGGCCAATCTGAAGTTTAAATTTGTAGAGAGTTCAATTTAACACCCAGCGTCGTGTGTAACTTATGGAAAGAGTTTCAGGATGCTGGATCCATCGAGAGAAAGCCTGGGCAAGGTCCTATAAGAACCAGGACGGCCAGAGAAGATCGCCATTTATCGATTATAGCGAGGCGTAACAGGAGTGATACAGCTTCTCAACTCTCTCGTGACTTGTATGCAGCCTCAGGAACCCGTGTATCAAGGATGACTGTTTCCGAAAGACTTCATGAGAGAGGGTTGTTCGCAAGAAGACCTGCTGTTTGCGTCCCGCTCACTTCTACGGACAGGAGAATCCGTTTATCATGTTGCAGAGAGCATAGAGATTGGAGTATGAATCAATGGGCGACCGTTCTCTTTCACTGATGAGTCCCGGTTCAGCCGAAACACCGATTCTCGCCGTACATTCATAGGGCGAGAACCAGGGACCCGCTACCTACCCTCCAATGTCCGCGAAATCGAACATTATGGCGGAGGAGGTTTAATGGTCTGGGCAGGCATGTTGGATGGCCGCACACCTCTCCATGTCTTTGAAAGAGACACTGTGACTGGTGTGAGGTATAGGGATGAGGTCTTGGAGCCCTATGTTCACCTTTTCAGGGGTGCAGTTGGCCCTGAGTTCATTTTAATGGACGATAACGCGAGGCCACATAGAGATCTTCTGGTCGACGAATTTCTAGAGAGTGAGGATATTCACCGGATGGATTGGGCAGCTAGATCTCCAGACCTTAACTCTATAGAGTATGTTTGGGATGCTCTGGGGAGGGCAATTGCAACTCGCAATCCCCCTCCGAGAACCACCCAGGGAATGAAAACAGCATTGCTGAACGAGTGGGACAATTGCAACACGAAATGATAAACTGCCTTATTTTAAGTATGAAATCACGCTGCGAGACCTGTATATCTGTAAGAGGGGACCATACCCCCTATTAACCCATCAATTAACCCATTTTTTTGTTTATTCTGTAACCGCTGTTTCATACCTTCCGACTCCAACGAGCGTTACGCACGATCATGGGTGTGTATTTCAATTATTGAATGGTTATTTGTTTTGTATTGTATCAATGTATGTACATATCAAATTTTATTACCATCGGTACAATAGTTCTAGAGATAATCGACCAAGTCTGCGAATTCTCTTAATTTCTTACACCAGTGTATATATATATATATATATATATATTTGTAATAAATACGATGATCAGTGTATACAATTGATGTAAAAAAAAACCAAAAATATATTAAAAAAAAATCGTGAGAGATATTTTTATAGACAAAATAATGTAGAAGAAAATATTCAAATTAAATGTAATAGGAAATATTAAAGAATATAGTACAGTTAATATACTACAGTTTGAGGAACATAATATCTTTTACTGTATTTTAATATTTTTTTGGATAATCTCCAATCGTCTGCCGCATTAGCAAGAAAATTTTATTTTGTCTATTTAGTTGTTATGCACGTGACGATAAATTTATTTAAAGTACCAGAAAAAGAAATCACGCGACCAGCATTTAATAAATTAAATTCTAAAAACTAATCTTTAAAAATTCACGAAAAATCAGAAAAGAGAGGTAAAGATTCGAAAAAGATTTCCTTTTAAAGGAATTTTTATGATCTTTTTCGGGATATAAATTTTATAACCCTCAAATTATTATTTTAAATACAAACTTAAAAAAAGTTACAAAAGCAGCTTTAAAATTTAATTAAAAAAAATCTAAGAAGAATTTTTCAAAAATCTTTCTTAGTGCACCCTTACACTATAAGAATAATCGCCACGCAAAATTTCAGACCTTTAGGTACAGCGGTTTGGTCTGTGCGTTGTATGTCAGTGAGTCAGTGAGTCCGTCAGTAACGGAACTGTTTTATATATATATATATATATATATATATATATATATATATATATATATATATATGTCGCATTTCACCACATGACTTTCTATAATAACACACAAGATGCACAAAAAGAGGCAGAGTTCTATAAAATTGCAGTCTTTATTTCTTCAGAGTTTATGGCTGAGATTGGAGCGTCCTTCTAGCATGTCGCGAAACATACATGTGCGTTCACATACAGAGACAACAACAGAATGCCTGTTGTTTGTTTAGCCAGGGATTGTACAAAAGTCAGCGACTGTTCACGTAAACACAGATGTTTGTCGTGGGTGGTAAGGCTGATATAATTCTTAGAATCACATTGGGTGCGCTTTATCTTTATGCTATTGTTTGACACTTTTGATCGCTTTATATCTGGCACCTACAGCCATTATCTCTGAGATATTGTGAACTGAGGATTTAGATGACTAGAGACGGGGTTTTGTTAATCCTTCTGGGGCGGCACGGCTCTATATTTCTATTAACTGTTTTGATTTTATAGTGGTGTTTATCCCATACTTTTCACCCTCTGCTGCGGTTATTTGCCTGAGTGTATTTTTCTGGGACTTGCGGATGTTCACTTGCTGTTGGGTGGGCTATTCTGAGAAAAGGGGCCTATCTTAACAGATGTGGGGACCCGAATTATAGAAATTGACGAAATTCAACTTATAATGTCCCATATATATATATATATATATATATATATATATATATATATATATATATATATATATATATATATATATATATATATATATATATATATATATATATATATATATATATATATACATAACACATATGTACATATATACATACAAAAGAGGTAAGCAACGATAAGTAATCCTACGTTAATAACCCGCGGTAGTTTCGGTAGAAGAGACTAGCTGAAATTTTTTCATAGATTTTTAGTACAATTTAGCGCTTATTCCAGTGACCCTACATTCAATTCAAGTAAATATATTTGAATTTCCTTTATATTATCTATATACTACTGTGACACTTACCTGTGTTCTGAAGTAAAAGTTTAACAATATTTCCAATTGTCATGTGGACTGACCGTCCGGTACGACGTAATCTTCTCGCATTACAATACTTCCAAAAATCACTGAATTTTACCAGAAAAAAAAGACAAAACACTGATTTTTTAATTATCTTTTTATAAGTACAGGTACTTGTAGAATGATTAAATTGACACATATAACTTAGCTATTTGGTCAAAACATAGTTAGTAATATGTAAAACACTATTGCAAAATTTCATTGATCTATATTGAAAACTTTTCAAATTATTAACTTCCTGGTTTACAAAAGTGACTGAAACTAATTTTTTTAGAAAATGCATTTAAAGATGCTACTTCGGGTCTTTTAATATTGCTTTCATTTTATTAAATTGGCCATAAATTCTCATCCAATGATCGTATGAATAAAGTAAGGCAGTTTTAGAATCCTAAAAGATTGGCCTTTGAAAAACAGCAATAAAAATAATTTCGAAATCTTGCACCAAAACAGCCATTAAAACGTAGACATACTTTAATTTTGTTAAAAAATGTTGGTCTTTATAAACTATTAAGAAAACCCCAAAGACTAGGTATGAACATTTGTATCTGGCAAGGGGTCTCTGGTTCAAATTTCCCCATAGACAATTGTCCTTCAAGAACGGGATAAAATGTGAAAAAAGACGAAAAAAATTCTCTACAGCTTAAACTGGACAAAATTAAGCAATTTTCATTCCCCTCAAGGGACTTGTTTCAAGTTGAGATAAGTGTAATCCATGCAAAGTTTATTCGAAACGCCTCTCAAGCAATACTAGGTCGTACAGGAAGATCTTTAACGTGGTCTTAGCTATTTCAATAAACACTTCTTTTGAAACATTTCTTTTGAAAATATATATGATGAAACATTTTGAAACATTCCTTATTTTGAAACATTTCTTTTGAAAATATATTTCTTCATGAAATATTCCTTTTGAAAATGTACATGATGTCGGTTCTAAAGCCGATCCGGGAAGTTGTGAAAAGAACACAGTGATAATTTGGAAAAAGCTTAGCGGAGTTCATGAAAAATAGAAGAAAAATGAAATGAAGAGATGCTAGGTTTCTAAATTAGATCTCTTCCAAACTAATTTACAAACCTAGATTCATTTCCATTTGATTTCCAATTTACAAATCAAAAGATTTGTAAATTGGAAACAGTGAAAGAAAACCCGGATATTCATAAAAACGACAGAAATTGATGTGATATATACTCAATTGGGATTAGTTTTGGGAATATTTGATAGTTAATATGTAGATTTTGATATATAATTGTGTGTGATAATATAAATTCAAAACATTTAGAATTGTCAAGCAATCCTTTGATTTTGCTTCGATTAATCCATCGAAATGATAGCTATCACTATAAATTGAGCTATAATTTAAGTGTCATCTAGGTAAAATTAAGTGGCTTCAATTGACGAGCGAAGAGAGTCAGAGGTTTTCCCGTCTATATCCAAAAGGGGAGAATATGAGATTGTTTTAGAGGATCGTTAGTGAAGTCCGGTGGCATGTAGGCGTACGCGTCTCTCGAGCAGTCTAGAATTCCACGCTCAAGTGTCAGGCCGAGTGATTGTTTAGACAGTATAATAAAAATAGGGTAAAGCATGGTGGAGTTCGTTATATTTCACTTCTGATGTCGACATACTTCTGTAGTATATTATTTACGAAATGAATATAAATGTATGACTTTTTTCTGTCATTGTTGCAGGAAAAAATTTTATTCTTGAATCAAGAATAAAACTGGGCAGTCTTAACTTGTGATGGGAACATTATGCTTGCATAGTGTTAAGATTCCTTGGATGAGAAACTACTTCTGCCTGATGAATTAAAATTAACAGTTCCAATAACATAATAGTTATTATCTTCAGGATTTTGAAAACTTTTGTTTATATAATCTTTTATCTCTTTAGAGGGGAAAAATATTTTTTTTTCAATGTAATTTTCCCTCCATGGAAAATATTTTCCCAATGTACATTGAAAAATTAGCATGAACTCGACGTGGTTTAGTATGATATAAGTCCTATACATAAGATATCAGAATTTGGTACTATTCGTCCCTCAAACACATGTCTTAGCAGTTTCAGGGATGTTGGAAGGGGAGAACATAATCGAACCTTTCTCTCCAATCTTCGAACCTACCTCTCTTTTGTTACCACAAATGCTAAAAAAAAAGTAAAGTAATTTTGCTTGCCAGGATGAATGCTGTATCTCATCCTCTTGCTCTTCAAACCACATGTTGTCATGTCTTGCAAGATGCAATGATGCGTTATCGTCTTAGAAACACGGATGGTCATTAGGGAATAACGCCCGCACCGTAGGATGCATGTGGTCAGCCAGAATAATTTCTTAGACTTCCGATGCCACAGGACGCTGTAAAACAATGGAGGGTCCTAAGAAATACCAAGAGATAGTACCCCATAGCCTCAGACAGCCACTGCCTGTTTGACAATAGCGCCCTTTACACGTACGTTCTTTCCCGCATTAAACCACGATCCCGCGCGATTGAGTGCACGTGTGAGGGTGTCGGAGAGGAAGGGAAAGCTGCTTTGGAGCGTATACTGCAAGTTTTCCCTCGCGCAATCCCGTACGCTCCAAGCACTCGCGAAAGAACGTACGTATAAAGGGCGCTAATATGGGCACCAAGGCGTTCGTAACAAATGTACTCTACCCGTGATAAGATACAATCTTATGATCGATTCATGTGACCAGATGACACATTGCCAATTATTTGAATACCCATTTTCATGTTTAAGGCACCATCCGCCATGTTTTTTTTTAAATCTTTTTTGCATTATTGTCAATCAGAGAGTCCGTCTTTATTATAGCAAGACCAAAAACACCATCTTTATGCTACTCCCGGCGAACTGTTATTACTGAAACAGGTCATTACTAATCACATCTTCGACCCTTGTGGTGCTATTAAAAACCAGAGCCACAGCACTTCGCCCAATAGCCGTTATGGACTTGAACTGACAATATACTGTCGGTCAAGGGACATCAGTCACGACAACAACAACTAATCATATTCATCTCTGCTGATATTTGCTGTTCTGTAATCAAAGGTTTTCACCGTACGATCCGTACCAAGTTTCGCCTTCCCGTCGCTGATATCTTCATATGACGTTCACCCTGTGTTTAGAGGCAATACCTTGTTCAGTTTTGCACCGTGTCATAATCTTTGATATTGTGCCTCATGACACATCGACAATTACTGCCCTTTGAATTACAGAAGCACCCCAAAGCCCTGCGCCAATTATCATAACTTTCTGCAAGTCACTCATATCCGATATTTTGCACATTAATTCCATTACATCGTTTATACTACTACTGCGTGATAGCTCATACTCGTGCTTCTCTATATTATATATCTCTGCTCGCTGATGGTGTCGTGGTCGCGATTTGCAAACTCTACAGTAGTGCTTCAATTATTTTGATAATATATTCTATATATATATATATAGGGATGTATTCAAATAACAGAGATATAAAGTATTTAAATTACAGTATTATTAAAGTAGAACAACAATCTCGGCAATATATTGGTAAGGATTTTTATATTTTATGCCTTGACTAGCTGAAAACCCGCACTTCGCTACGGAGTACATTCAAATTAAATACAACGGTCAATGTATGCAATTAATGCCAAAAAAAATATATATTTATAATAAATACGACGATCAATGTATACAATTGATGTAATATATATATATATATATATATATATATATATATATATATTTATAAAAAAATCGTAAGGGATATTTATTTTTTTTGGATAATATCCAATCGTCTGCTGCATTAGAAAGAAAATTTTTTTTTTGTCTATTTAGTTGTTATGAACGTGACGATAAATTTATTTAAAGTACCAGAAAAAGAAATAACGTGATCAGCATTTAATAAATTAAATTCTAAAAATTAATCTTTAAAAATTTCCCAAAAATCAGAAAATCGAGGTAAAGATTCGAAAAAGATTTCATTTTAAAGGAATTTTCATGATCTTTCTCGGGATATAAATTTTATAACCCTCAAATTATTATTTTAAATGCAAACTTTAAAAAAGTTACAAAAACAGCTTATAAATTTAATTTAAAAAAATCTAAGTAGAATTTTTCAAAAATCTTTCTTAGTGCACCCCTACACCATAAGAAGAATCGCCATGCAAAATTTCAATCCTTTAGGTCCAGCGGTTTGGTCTGTGCCTTGTATGTCAGTGAGTCAATGAGTAAGTTACGGAACTGTTTTATATATATAGATGAGTTTTCTAGATTATTAAATTTTGCTATACATGATCATTATGTACAACTAAATATTAATGTACGTCAACAAATCAAGGGTCTCCCACAAGGAGGCAATTCTGTTAAGAATTGTACCCTGGCAAGATTGTACTTTTATTCATATCTCTGTATTAACGTTATAATAAAAACTAAAGTTTAAGTAGGATGACAGAACAATAATGATTTGATAGAATAATAATTATGTATCACATTTCACTCCATTTGCTAGAACTATCACAAACAGTACCAATCCTCTCAATGTAAATTATTTAGATTTAAGTTAGTATAAATTAAAAACGTGAGATAATATTTGATCTGTTTGAAATTCTGATAATAATTTTGAAATTATGGATGCCAAGTTTTCAACATTTGCCAACGTGTAAAGTAATAATTAACAGTTAAGTAGTTAACTAAGACATACGAATAACAATATCATGCATTGAAGGTAATTAGCACAACCCCATACGTAAATTACGAAAAATGCTTTTGAAAAATAACTGTACTGATAGTTTTATAATTGATACAATTTATAGTTTTGATATCGAGAGTAGTATTGCTTTGGATTCACTTAATTTTAGATTTATAGTAGTATCACGAAGATAAGCTGTAATTAGATAAAGTTTATTAATCATGCAAATACTTAATAAACTTTATCTAATAATTATAATTAATAAACTTTATATATATATATACACTCAAGAGCCAAAACATTATGACCACCCCTACATTTTGCAATGAATTCGCCTGGATGACGTGGAAGGCACGTGATCAGGTGGAAGTGGTATTTAACTGCTGCTGGAGAGTCTGAAGAATCATTCTTTCACTTACTTCTGTGTGTGATGGGAAAGGCTGCGGATCTAAGCGACTTTGATAGAGGGCAGATTGCAAAGGCTCGAAGGCTCGGAACAAGTATTTCCGAAACTGCACGACTCGTGGGTTGTTCGCGACCTACAGTTGTTAGTACTTATGCAAAGTGGATGAATGACGGAGAAACCACAGTAGACGACATGGTGTTGGACGTCAACACGCTATCAAAGAAAAAGGTCGTCGGAGACTGTCTCGCGTGGTGAAGCAAAACCGGAGCCAGACAGTAGCTCAGCTGACAGCCCAATACAATGCAGGGCCAAGTAGAATAGTATCGCAGCACACTGTTCAGCGGACACTGTTGGATATGGGGCAACGCAGCAAACGTCCCACTCGTGTTCCTTTGCTGACCAAGCGTCATCGGCAACTGCGCCTACGCTGGGCCCGGGAACATCGCGACTGGTCCATGGATCAGTGGGAGAGAGTTGCCTGGTCAGATGAATCACGGTTTGTCATTCATCACGCCGATGGCCGTGTCAGGATACGCCGTCTTCCAGGCGAACTGTTGCTCCCTCAATGTACAGTAGGTCATACACAGGCGGTGGTGGTGGTATTATGCTTTTGGGGACGTTCTCTTGGGTGTCTCTGGGACCCGTGGATGTGGTAGAGCAGACCATGAATGCTACAGGGTACCTGAACATCATTGCGGACCAGTTGCACGCTTACATGGCCTCTGGTTTTCCAGCTGGAAATGGAATGTTCCAACAGGACAACGCTCTGTGTCACAAGGCTAAAATTGTGTTGGAGTGGTTCCAGGAACATGATGCTGAATTCCAGTTAATGTCCTGGCCGCCTAACTCACTGGATCTCAATCCGATAGAACACATTTGGGATGTCATGGGACGGCAGCTCAGAGTTCAAAGACCACCAATTTGCAATATCTCGGATTTGCATGATCGTTGCTTAAACATCTGGTACAATCTGCCTCCGGCCATCTACCAAGCACTTGTGGCATCCATGCCAAGGCGGGTTGAAGCTGTGTTGCGCGCCAAAGGCGGACCAACTCGTTATTTACAGGTGGTCATAATGTTTTGGCTGTTGAGTGTATATATATATATATATATATATATATATATATATATATATATATATATATATATATATATATATATATATATATTTATATATATCTTATATATATATTTCTTCTGTCCGTGTGTATGTAACTGAACTCCTCCTAAACGACTGGACTGATTTTTATGAAATTTTGTGTGTGCGATTAAGTTGATTCGAGAATGGTTTAGATTCACAATTTGATCCGATAGAAAATGTTTTTATATTTTTAATTAATTAATAAAAATCCAACAATTTATAAGGGGGTGCGTCCGGTAAATGGAAACTGTTACAGTTTTTGGAATCACCCCTCTGGATAATGGCGTCCACGTTAGGTTTAGTTAGTAAACAGCGAGCGAAAAGATAAAAATAAAGAAAATCAAAAAGTTTCAAGTCATATATTAAACCAGAATAATAAATGAAAATAATAATCTTTGAAGTCAGATTTTATACTCTAAAATAGATCAGATCCAACGGCATGTTGATATTCTCGACACGCGACGGAAAATTCGAATCAACCACGCTAAGTGACACGAGATCTTTTTTAATCGCTACTGCAGTCCCCCTCGCCTATATCTTTGTGCCTATTGAAGAGCTAAAGACTAAGATTCTATCTTGCTAACTTATTTCTGAGTAAAAACTCCTGACATTTATAATCACCAGCCCACAAAAACTTTCCAATAGCGAATATGTTTCACTTTACTCAGTAGAACGCCGTGTAATCGTGGCGCATTCGGAAGGACGCCCATTCGGAAAGTACCTTGCTCTCCAGTGTTCGAATTGACCAGTCTTCGAATCCAGAGTTGTGTAACTTTTGCTAGACCTGTTATTTCAGTTTTTTTAAGGCTTTTTTATTTCAGCTTTTATTTTATTATTTTTTTAATTATTATTTTATTTTATTTCATTATTTTTTAAATTTAATTTTAATTTTATTTTTATGATTTTTTAAAATTATTATTTTTATTTATTTTTATTTTTTTCAGCTTTTTTATGATGAAATACCGAATATAGCTGAAATCTGAGGAGTTTATTATGCATTTATACATTTTTAATTGGGTTTTCATATTATTAATATGTATAACATTTCGTATGCTTTTTTTCCTATGTTATTTATACTGCGTTTAGTTTTTTAATGGATTTTTATAGGTTTATTATAAATTTATATATTTTATGTTTTACTTTTCAGAATTTTTTGCTCCAATGATAAAGGGTAAATCTTTCCTATGTTACTTATACTGTGTTTAGTTTTTAAATTGATTTTGGTTAACAAATATTCTTAAAATTCCGTGCATCGCCGGGTACTTCAGCTAGAATTACAACGTTTGAACAGGACAACGTCTGTCGGGTCCGCTAGTATATATATATATATATACATATATATATAATTAATTTAAATTCTACTGCGTACCGGTGACCTCTTTTAACCCTTTGTCTTAATATAATAAACAAAATAGGCAATAAATTACTTTAAACATGTAAGTAATTTATATTCCTCAAGTTTGACAAAAGGTAGTCATTATAACTTAAGAACTGATAAACAAAAATAACATTTGCAGTTCTTGTTAATTTAATTTTAACAATTTAAATAATGTTATTTTTTCATTCCAAGTACTTTTTAAACATTTTGAGTCTGCTATTTGTGTAGGGTATTTGCTGAGGTATAGCTGCTCTTTCACCTTCAATTACACTCCATTTTCCACCTACCTGATGTGTATCACGTAATAGAGAATTTCACTGTTCTGATTGCTGAATAAGTGGGTTTCTTTCACGCTGCTTATTCTGTAGGCTTTATACTCCAAGTTTTATACTCCTATCTTTTTAGGTTCATCCAGAGCTTGAGAGAAGGTTCATCTTAAATATCACGTCCTTCAGAAATAATGTTTCTTTTAATGATAATGTCAATATTGTTGATCAAGAGATGTTATCATTACATTTGATTTTAATACACTAATATATATATATATATATATATATATATATATATATATATATATATATATATATATATATATATATATATATATATATATATATATATATATATATATATATATATATATTTCATGTTTATCATATATTTTGTATTTTGCCACAGATCTCTTCAATTAAGGGTTATTATGAGTAGAATTATATAATTCTAGTCTTTTAAGCCTGCTGTCAAATTGTATTTGGGGAATAAACTCCCATTTGCGATTTGGTTAGTTAGATAGAGATAAAATCAAGCATTTTTTTAAAATCTACAATAGTAATAACTGTAGTGTAATACTTTATAAGTTAGCATTACATTACACAGATGAGTGATAATGACAGATTTTTTTGTTATTAATTTCTACCAAGAATTAAATCTGATGAATTGTTTTTTCCTGAATGAGACATTAAATCAAGAGTGTTCGTTATTGTACTATATAAATAAATCATGAGTAATTTATTTAATAATGTTACACATTCACAATTAGACAATTGAATTTTTTTTCAATTTCTTATTATAGTTTTACTGTAAATGATTCCTTTATGGTTTATTATAATTATTTTAGAATTATAATATATTTCTTTTGTCCATAATGCATTGCTCAAAGACACGACGCAAATCGAGTATTTTTATTTTAGTTGTATGCTTAAGTTCATTCTAAATGGAAAATGTAATCAGAGACACTACCTTAAGTGAAACTGATTTCTGAAAGTTCAAGGTCCATTATCATTCAAATAATATTACCCTAGTTCTAACTCAGAATCGTGATATATTTCATACATCATACGAGATTCCGGGAGATTCCAAATGTGAGGTAAAGAGAAAGTTAATAACCATCATGATAATACGAGGAGGAGAAAAAGCAGAAAAAGAAATAAGCAAAGAAAGCTAAAAGAAATGCTTTTACTGAATATCTGCGAAGGTAACTGAAAGGAATGAACCAATAACATCCTTATTGCTTTCAGTAAAGAAAGATAAACTTGGCAGACTCTTTATGTCTAATAACTTGGCTGCATTTTTATGTGTAAAACTTTCAACAAATAGTAATTTTCTATTGTTTTATTACACTTGACTGTTTGGAAGTATACATCTGGAAAAAAAGAAATAAATAAACACTGACAGTTTTTTTAGTTCAAATTTCTTCATAAAATCATTTAAGAATAGGGTTTATTGAACGCATTTAACTTAAATAAGGGAATAATTATTACCTGTTATTGTGACACTGTTGAGGACATTCAGAAAAAGTGAATGTTTTATGCTAACATAATGCAGTCAGTCAGAAATTATTTGCTCACTAGGTATTTATAGGAAAAACGTATTTCAGACCTTTGTATGTATTTGACAATAAGTAAGTATAAATGCAGGTAATTAATAAATCTGTTTAAAAGAAAAGAATAGGAGCCAAGTAGTTTATAAAAAAAAATAGCAAACTACCGAGAGCGATTTTGAGGATAGAAAAAAAATCTTAAGATAATTCAGAATAAAATTAATTTCTAAGTAAATGTGAAATTTTGATGCGAATTTTATAGTGAATCCCCCAAAGAAGATATTAAAATCACTTTTTGTTAAGGCTGCTGTGTCCTAACCTTCTTGGATTCGTTCACTTCAATGTCAACCTATGGAGAAAATTTGTCCAAGGATTGCCGACTTGGATTGAAAGATTTAAAAAAACCTGTACTCCTTCACAGATAAAGAAGTTTTACACTCTGAGGCATTTTTAGTTTAAAAATTGCAAATAATATTTTTAAATTTAAACTATTCGGGGGATAAATCTGGTCTAGTGTGTTTTAAACGCGCCTAAATTCCTTTGGTGTACGAAATTTATAAAATCAATCCTGTTGCAAGGTGCAGAAAAGTTCAGGCTATCTGAAAATACCATTTTTTATTTGATTATTAGCATTTGTGTATCTAGTACACAAATTGTCTCCATAGGTTAACATTGAGGTGAGCGAATCCAATAGGGTTAGTACACAACAGACTTAAAAACTGAACACTTTTCCGGTATGAAAATTAGAAGGTCATTTTCAGAAAAAGTGGAATGATACTTTGCATGGCGATTCTTCTTATAATGTAGGGGTACACTAAGAAAGATTTTTGAAAAATTCTTCTTAGATTTTTAAAATTAAATTTTTAAGCTGTTTTAGTAACTTTTTTTAAGTTTGCATTTAAAATAATAATTTGAGGGTTATAAAATTTATATCACGAGAAAGATCATAAAAATTTCTTTAAAATGAAATCTTTTTCAAATCTTTACTTCCATTTTCAAATTTTTGGCGAATTTTTAAAGTTTAAATTTTAGAATTTAATTTTTTAAATGCTGATCACGTGATTTCTTTTTCTGGTACTTTAAATAAATTTATCGTCACGCCCATAACAACTAAATTGTCAAAAAAATATTTTTTCACTTGCTAATGTGACAGACGATTGGAAATCATCCAAAAAAATATTAAAATACAGTAAAAGATAAGTTCCTCAAACTGTACTATATTAACTGTACTATATTCTTTAGTATGTCCTATTAGATTTAATTTGAATATTTTCTTCTACATTATTTTGTCTATAAAAATATCTCTTACGATTTTTTTATAAATATATATATATTTTTTTTTGCATTAATTGTATACATTGATCGTATTTTTTATACATATATATATATATATATATATTTATTTATTTTTTGGCATTAATTGCATACATTGACTGTTGTATTTAATTTGAATGTACTCCGTAGCGAAATGCGGGTTTTCAGCTAGTATTGATATACGACTTGACGTACATGAAGTCGTATAGGAGAATATTTTTAGTTTGAATTCTGTAGTAAAATTTTATTCCTATAGAAATGAGATCATATTAGCTTGATGCAAAATGTAAGAGTCTAATTGACTCCCGAACCTAAAATTTGGATTCAAATAAAAAAAAATACCAGTCAATTTAAAAAAATGAAAATACAATGTTCAAAAAACAAACAAACACACATACACACCAATTATCGCAGCAAATACAAGTCACACGCAAGCTTTGCTTAGGACAATGTCACTAAGCTAATGGTTAGGAAATTTTAAGCTTTGTAAAGGGTATTATAGTCATGTCATGAATGCTACTGACAAATTCCAGCTTGCCACCCCCGAGAATGTCTGTGCTTTACCTCTCTGGACAATCAATTAATCGTTAAAATGTCCTTTCCTCTGTTGAAAATCCTCAACGATCCATACGATTGCACAAGCTTGAGCTTGTGCAATCGTAGTCCCACGCCCGGACTTAGAGACCCAGGGCCCCTAGGCACTTGACATTTGGGCCCCCCACCATCTCGAAGCTATTTTGGAAATTTAGCAAATTAAATGCACTAGTACAGAACATATAATTCTTAATCGATTTTAATGACTTTAATAAACATCAGAATAATACAGTCTATGTTACTATAGTTACGTTATTCTATAAAATTTACAGAATCATACCACGAACTTTCTTCTGTGCAAAAGAACGAATGACGTCATCATAGTCAATTGACTGCATTATTTCTGACTCTATGTACATTACAGAGAGTGAATTGAGCCTGTTCTCTCCTATGTTAGATTTTAAGTAATTCTTTACTCTCTTCAGCGCTGAAAACGACCGTTCTGCTGAACAGTTTGACGCTGGTGTACACAACAGCATTCGGAGTGCAATTCCTACGTTTGGATAAAGGTCCAAAAAGCCTTTTCCCGATAAGTATTTGTATAGCTTCAGTGACGATAACTCCATAACTTCATCAGGGGAAACGAAGAGGCCTAATTCTAGCTTTGTTGCACGCAGGGCTGTAAGTTATATTATGAGCGCCCTGTTTTGGCAAAATATAGTAAAAATATTTATTATAATATTATTTTCGATAAAGATTTTTGATAAGGCAAGCCAGGCTTTTGAGCTAATGTAAAGCCACCGGGGCCCCTAAGCTGGCTGGGCCCCTTGGCCGGGGCCTTGTAGGCCTAGGCAGAAATCTGGCACTGCGTAGTCCATGCTCCAACAGAAAACGTTCACCACTGCCCCCCTAAAACAACAATAACAAACAAACAAACAAAAAATACCAAAGTTTGGGTACCCCGTTGTAGAAGTTTAATACCACTCTAAGCGATTCTCTAGAAGAAGTCTCGTTCTTCGACGCTTGAAAGATCACAGCAGATTTACCTTCAGTGATCGGGAGACAGAGGGATGCATTTTTAGACTAACTCACAAGACATATGACTATAGTGAAAAACAACTTGTTTAACTAGAATCAACAGGAAAAATATCATCGTATCTACAGTTTTATACGCCCTTAAGTTGATCATAAATTTCCTTTTTTATGCAAAAATCACTAAGGTTTTGCTCATTCTAGTTGTTAATTTGTTAAGTAAAACTTTTTAAATCACAAAGAAAATTATTAGAAAAAGACAGTGTTGTACACTCTAGATCAGGTCTGCATAGCATACCCCCCAGGTACTGACTCTCTGGCGAAGCCTTTTGTGAAGACGCATAATATTTTAAATCTAAAAAGTACGGAATATTATTTTCAAATTTTTAATGCTATGAAACGATATTTATTAATTTTTTAAAATAATCTATAATTTATTTGTGGTTAGATAAAATATTTTTTTCTTTCCCCTCTATCCCATTTTCTTGCGGCTCGCAGTAGCTTTGCATAAAGTAATATGGCCCTCATCACATTTTCAGTTGTACAAGCTTGCTGTAGATCAGTGATTCCCAACCTGGGGGTCGCGACCCCCAAGGGGGTCACGAAGGGTTTTCTGGGGGGCCACTAAGACGTTATAAAATTAAAGTAACTGTTTAGCGAATTTCACCGAAAAATATTTTCAATATTCATTTACTATGTTAGGTGAGATAATGAATGATACCTAACAGGAATTAATTGTCTGCTGTGAACAAGTTATAATTCGGAAAATAAGTAGCGATGTTAAAGAAACACTGTTTATTAACAGCACCAGCACATAACGCTTACGCGCACTCTGAACTAAACAGAATAACAGAATACTATATCAATAGAACGCTGAAGTTAGAACTAAAATTCATTTTGATTGGCTGTTGAATATGTGACTGGGTAGCGCTCATTTCTGTCTTGGAGGCTGCGATCTCCCAATAACCATCAAACTCTAAGGACGTGAAGTTATTAAAGGCCTTGTTCAAAGCGCAAACTTAGTTTGGTTGAGATTACTGCCTCTATTTAGCGGTCAATGAAAATTGCTGTTACTTCCTGTGTGCAGTACACAAATTCTAAACGCCAGTTTGTCTTTCATCACTCTCTGCTGTCCCTTATGGCATTATTATTGTAGTTTCCCCAATTAAACAAAGCATTTTTATATAGATAAGAGTTTTCTATTTTTACTGTTATATAGTTCTGAATCAATACGGAAGGGGATTTTTTTTATTGAGGTTATATTCTGTTCTTGATTTTACACATCTTTGACTGAGGAAGGTTTCTTAGTGTTCTCCATTTCTTAAAAATTGACTTATCCAATTTGCATGTCAATTACCGCAATTAATCTATATTGCATCATATATATTGCCGCATCATATACATTGTGACAAATTTAGTATTATTAGGAATTTTAAATTTATTTATAAAGTAAAAGTCTTATTGTATTTATTCTTTTCATAAGTTAATTACCATGGAGAAAAAACGCAAATATTCAGATGAGTATCAGAAATTAGGGTTTACCACCGTAGTCAGCAATGGCATTGAGAAGCAGCAGTATGTTACTATAACGTTGTCCTTGGTGCAGAATCTATTAAATCTTCCAAATTGAAAAGTCACTTAGTGACAAAGCATTCTGAACTTATCAAAAAGGATTTTGAATTCTTTCAATGCCATGAAGCCAGTCTCAAGCGTCAGAGATTTGATCCTACAGGAAGTTTTCTTCAAAATGTGCATCCCTAATACAAGCGTCATATCAAATCACACTGGAAATTGGCAAAAAAAAAAGCCCCACATGATTGGAGAAACACCCATCGAACTTTGTTTGCTGAAAACTGTAATGTTAGTTCTTAGGGAATCTAGTGAGACAAAGATGAGACAAATATATCTTTCCAAGAACAACAGAGACACATTTCCGATATGTCTGAACATGTGAAAGTGCAAGTGTTGAACAAAATCAAAATTTATCCCCTGTTTTCTTTCCAAGTTGATGAATCAACGGTCGTAAGTTCATGTTCTCAGTTGCTTGTTTTTGTGAGATATATTCATTCAGAGGGCCACAAAGAACAGTTCCTGTTTTGTAGCGCACTCGAAAATTATACACAAATGAAGATGTTATGGGTAAAATTAAAATAAAAATTAATACGAAGGACTACAGGGGAAAAATGTCTGTGGCGTTTGTATTGATGGGAGATCCTGCTATGTTGGGCTAAGTCGGGCTTTAAGAAAAAAGTAAAAGAATTTGCTCCTGAAGCAAAGGGTGCACACTGTGTCATTCACAGATATGCGCTTGCCATCAAAACTTTACCAACCCCTCTGAAAAAATGTACTTGATTCAGTAATCAAAATGGCTAATTATGTCAAATTCGGAGGCCTTAACACCCATTTTTTCAGAGAATTTTTCAAAAACATGGTTAAAGATCATGAAATTCTGCTGTTTTACACATCGATACGCTGGTTATCAAATGAAAACATTCTGCACTGTGTTTATGAGATGAAAGATGAAATCAAGTTTTTTCTTAGAAACTCAAGAAAAATACGAGATTTTGTCACACTTCAGTGATGAACTGTGGAAGAAAAGACTTGCTTATTGTTGAACATTTTAACCTGAATCTTCAAGGAAAGGACACGCACATTATCAAACTCCCCGATAGTCTGAGGGCTTTTGTCTCGAAATTACAGAACTGGAGTAGAAAAGTAAATCAAGGAAACATAGCCATGTTTGAAAAATTGTTCAGTGCTGTTGAGAAATCTGAAGGACTTTATGAACATCTAAAGTCCGATATTACGGGGTACCTTCAACCGCGGGAAAAAGAGTTTCAACGGTATTTCCCTGAGCTCAAAGAGGTAGCTGCTCTTGCACGAAACCCATGCTCTTCTGTAGATGTAATTAATACTCCCGATGGAATAAAAGATGAATTTTTGGATCTTCAGAATGATTCATCGGCACATGATTTGTTTGGGAAAAATCACTCATTCAGTTCTGGTATGCTACGTACCAATCCTACCCACAAGTATCCAAAATTGCTTTTCGTATTTATGCCATTTTCCCCAACGTATCTATGTGAGAGTGGTTTTGCAGCTCTTGTACACATCAAAACGAAGTTACGAAATCGACTGAGTGTCGAAGACCTTATGAGGTTAGCTTTATAGAATTTCCAACAAGGAAATTCCAACCTGGGTATGCAGTTGCAAGCACAGACATCATATGAGAATGATTTCAATTACTTTATTTTTGCTAAATTTAAATACACTGCTGGCCACTGTAAATGCAACACCCTGAAGGAAACATGCAAATAACATGGAATTTACATCATGCATTAGCGGAGGTGAGATATGCAAATGATTAGAATTTCAGCGCATACGCACATCACGCGCGCCTGTGGCGCCACTTCAAAGCGCTATTTAAGGCTTGGAGATTTCGACGATTTCAAGTTCGGCAATTGTGTTTTTCTTGTGGTTTTTTCAAAAAAAACGATCAATTATGCCTCGTCGAAAACAGCGATTATCTTTTGATCCAGTATCCGAGTTCGACAGAGGAAGGATAGTGGCCTACCGAGATTGTGGATTATCTTTCAGGGAAATCGGTAGTCGTGTTGGACGAAACCAAACAACTGTAATGCGGATATGTGATCGTTGGATGCAGGAGGGTACGACGGACCGGCGTGTTCGATCGCATCCACCTCAGCGCACCACTTCACGTGATGACAGGCAAATTGTGCGCATGGCAGTGACGGATCGCTCAGTCACATCACGAACCATAGCACAGCACATGCATTCTGTAACGCATCATCCAGTGTCTGTGCGTACCATTCGACGCCGTTTACAGCAGAGTGGTCTGTCCGCAAGACGTCCATTGCTTTGTCTACCCTTGACGCAGAACCACAGACGTCTCCGCCGCCAATGGTGCGATGACAGAAGGATGTGGACGGCAGAATGGAATGAAATTGTCTTTACTGACGAGTCACGCTTCTGTCTGCAACACCACGATGGTCGCATTCGAGTCTGGAGACACCGTGAAGAGAGGATGCTGAACAGCTGCGTTATGCACCGCCACACTGGTCCTGCACCGGATATTATGGTATAGGGCGGTATTGGATATCACTCTCGCACACCTCTAGTACGCATTGCCGGTACTTTAAACAGCCAGCGCTACATCTCCGAGGTGTTGGAGCCAGTTGTCCTTCCTTACCTTCAGGGCTTGCCCACAGCCATATTTCAACAGGATAATGCGCGACCACACGTGGCACGCATTGTCCAACGGTTCTTCATCAATCGCCAGATTGAATTGCTTCCCTGGCCGCCTCGCTCTCCGGATCTTTCGCCGATAGAAAACATGTGGTCCATGGTTGCTCTACGATTGACCCAGATTTTATCCCCAGCTGCCACAGCAGATCAACTTTGGCAACGTGTGGAAGCTGCTTGGTCTGCTATACCCCAAGAACTCATCCAAAGTCTCTTTGAATCAATGCCGAGGCGTGTGGCAGCGGTGATCTCCAACAATGGCGGCTACTCTGGCTACTGATTTTGGCAGGAACCACACTTCACAGAAGTCTATAAATTTAATCATTTGATACTTGGTCAACATGTTATCTACAAAATAAATTTTGTTGTGATATCTCGTCTTTTTTGGTGTTGCAATTCGGGTGGCCATCAGTGTATTTGGTTCCAGTTAAATTATTTTAAATTTAGTTTTTTCTTAATATCTTAAAAGACCTTATTTATGGAAATATACAGGGTGTGAAGGTGGGGGGGGGGTCGTGAGATGTGTGAAAACCACTGAAGGGGGTCGCGACTCGAAAAAGATTGGTAAACACTGCTCTAGATAAATGAAACCAACAATTGCAGCTGCATTGAACTATTTTGATCTTAGCTTGTTCCACATGACCCGCATTCATTTTCTGCAATTTTAATTTAGATCATTTTTATCCAGGAATTCATAAGTTTACTTTTGCATTTCCATTTGACAGCCCAGCATATTAATATGATGAAGAGATTATCCTTCGGTAAATATGGCAAAGAAAAAGTAGGCTCTAAATTTTTATGAAATGTATATTTATTGCATTTGTTTTTCTCACTTTGTCTTTCGTATTAAAAAGTAAACCATAGAAATAAACAAAATTAAAATTCAAGCATAGACTGCTAAATCACTATAACATAATACATATCCTGCAAAGAAAACATTTTCAATAGAGGATAGCGCAGAAGCTTCATATCCCCATAATGAAAAAACAAATAAATAATCCAACAGATATAGATAAAAATTATACTAAAATAGACAAAAAACAAGCAAAAATCAAGCACTCTGGGCATCCACGCACCAACGGCAAGATTCTGTATAAGAGCCGGAACTGAACCATAAAACGACAGAGGTAATCGACAGGTCAAGTCATCAGGGGGCCTAACCATGTCAATTACCTCAAGGGGAACTTTCTGAATAGGATGCAGGTAAGCCCAAAAGACATCCCAAGGCCCCGAGTCCCCCAAAGAAGCAATTAGTCAAGAAGAAAATGAAAAGACAAACACAACTTACTGTATGGGCTCAACGCACCTTACAAGCAAGCACAGAAAAATCCTAATGCAATATAATCGGTGCCTACACACCCCAATTCCGTAAGTGACGGTTATGGCGAAACAGCAGCCAGTTCTATCCTAATGGTAACGTCATTGTAACATTACTATAGCTCCACCCCCCATTACAACTTAACCAAAACACAAATACTATTCTAAACAACTTTAAAAATTCCTGAGTCTAAATGCCATTTTTTTAAAACTTTTAAATTACCGAAATTTTTAGGGAAATCGTTTTTTCTTAAGTTTTCCTCGAAAATGCTACATGCCTCCAAAAAATCCCCAGCATTGTTACATATGTGTTTTATTCTGTAAAGTTGTGAGTAAAAAATATTATAATAAATTTTATAGTTTAAGTTGCTATGGGAATTGGTAAAAGTAATAACCTCGAAGTTAAAATCTAACCTTTTATCATAAATTCCTATTTTTATTTCCCTATTTTGAATTTTAATTTTTAAATCCAGATAAGTCGCACAAAGATTATTTTCGTTAGTCCGGTTTAAAGTAAGTTCCTTTGGGTAGATTTGATTAAGAAACTCCAAATCGTTACAGTTAAAAATTATGAGGCCCTGATGACGTGACCTGTCGATTACCTCTGTCGTTTTATGGTTCAGTTCCGGCTCTTATACAGAATTTTGCCGTTGGTGCGTGGATGCTCAGAGTGCTTGATTTCTGCTTGTTTTTTGTCTATTTTAGTATAATTTTTTTCTATATCTGTTGGATTATTTATTTGTCTTTCGTACTTATTCAGTATGAAGGAAAAAACAATGAAAACTTATTATAGTATGAAGATAACGGTTGCAGAAATAATTTTTTCCAATTCATTGTATACTATATAAAGATTAGCTGTTAACCAAGAAGTTAACTTTCAGAACCACTTAATTTTAACTGTAAAATATATTAATTATTCACTTTGGCGCTGAAAGTATTACCTCCTCCATGATCGGATAAAAATTCTAGTTGCAAACAGTGGCCAACCCCCTTGCTGTTGATAAAGAAAAATTCATCCATTTAAGGTCATGATACTGTCATGATTTATGATATTTTACTTCGGAATATTTTAAAATTTCAAGCTCATTTTACTTAAGTTATAATTGTAATTAAATATTTTATTTCATTTTCTTATGTTGGTATACCACCCATAATCTTTCATATCTAGGTAGTTTAAGATTTTAAATGTTATGCGAGATTATAAACCGTTTGTATATTTGATACTTTTCAGAATTAATATCTTTTCAATCAATCTACTTAACTAGTAGTAATCAGCACAATTCTACTGATTTATTGTACTTAGATTAAAATTGAGTAACGTATATCAAAATCAGTTCAATCTATTATACTATACACACTTTTTTATATAACAAATCTATTATACTATACATAATTTTTTAGACGATCAAGAGTCAAAGGAGCTAAAATACTTGGAAAACTGTTTCGTTAAAGACTGAACATACAGTTCCTAAGTACTATTTGGGCTTTAAATTATTTGATTTAAAAATCCTTCCTGACCTACGTTTAAAACAACAATGAAAGCCTTCAAATTATAACATGTTTCTTTAGGGAGAAAATTATCATATAAGAAAATTAAAATTTCAAAAAAAGCAAAGCTTAGGTGATTTTGCAACAATTTCAGCATGCTATAAAAAACAACTTGACTATGTCATCATTTTGCTGAATATTTTGACTTATTTCTTGATTTTTTCCGTATACTTTACCGACGCTTGCTTTTTTGAACTCTCACTACTTAGAACTCGAAATGTTTAATATTTAAAGTTACAGTCAAAGGTGAAAAATATATTTAGTAGAAGGTAGTAGCGTCTGAAAACTCCATGACTGATGAAATTTTACTTGCACGCTCATCTGATGATGAATTTAAAATAGTATTGTTTTACTTCTATTGAAAATGCTGTGTTTACCCACTTTTTCATTGTAAACACAGATTGGAAAGCAAAAATAAATAAATAAATAAATACGGACCTAATGTCTCATACTGATATGTTGATCAGCTCAAATTTATTTGCTATTAGGTCACACTGAGGGATAGATTTTACGTTTAGGAAAGTCAAGAAACTTCCAACTTGTAATATGAAAGTTGTAAGCTCATCTTTAAAATCTGAACTTAGCAGAGATTTGACAGGATGTCTGCCTGGGCATTAAATTGTTTCTGGCTATTTCAGAGAATAAAGAACAGTTCATATTTGCTTATGGAAAAAAAGTCATGAGTCGAAATAACGACATTTATTATCTAGAATTGTGTGTGGGGGTGGGGTGAGCTCTTCAACTAGAACACAAACTAATACTTTATTGGCAATATTTGAAAGTCTACAAATAGGAAATTTTTGTCCCGAATTTGCAGCTAATATAACGGAAATGTTATTTAACATATTTCGTTGACTAAATTTAAAGTAATGTTATTTTTAAAGCAAAATGTCAAATAAATTTTTATTTTGCAGCTAATATAACGGAAATGTTATTTAACATATTTCGTTGACTAAATTTAAAGTAATGTTATTTTTAAAGCAAAATGTTTGCAGCTATTATAACGGAAATGTTTTTTAACATATCTGACTAAATTTAAAGTAATGTTATTTTTAAAGCAAAATGTCAAATACACTGGTGTAAGAAATTCAAAGAATTTGCAGACTTGGTCGATTATCTCTAGAACTACTGTACTGATATTTTAATGAAATTTGATATGTACATACATTGATACAATAGAAAACAAATAACCATTCAATAATTCTAATACACACGCATGATCGTGCGTATCACTCGCTGGAGTCGGAAGGTATGAAACAGCGGTTGCAGAATTTAAAAAAAATGGGTTAATAGATGGGTTAATAGGGGGTATGGTCCCCTCTTACAGATATACAGGTCTCGTAGCGTGATTTCATACTTGAAATAAGGCAGTTTATCATTTCCTACGGCAATTGGTCCAACTCGTTCAGCAACGCTGTTTTCACTCCCTGAATGGTTCTCGGAGGGGGGTTGCGAGTTGCAATTGCCCTCCCCAGAGCGTCCCAGACATGCTCTATAGGGTTAAGGTCTGGAGATCTGCCTGGCCAATCCATCTGGCGAATATCCTCACTCTCTAGAAATTCGTCGACCAGAAGAGCTCTATGTGGCCTCGCGTTATCATCCATTAAAATGAACTCAAGGCCAACTGCACCCTTGAAAAGGCGAACATAGGGCTCCAACACCTCATCCGTATACATCACACCC
Source organism: Dolomedes plantarius (assembly GCA_907164885.2). Lineage (NCBI taxonomy): Eukaryota > Metazoa > Arthropoda > Arachnida > Araneae > Dolomedidae > Dolomedes > Dolomedes plantarius. The sequence continues at coordinate 16,459,881 of OU015501.1, forward strand.
GTCACAGTGCCTCTTTCAAAGACATGGAGAAGTGTGCGGCCATCCAACATGATGCCTGCCCAGACCATTAAACCTCCTCCGCCATAATGGTCGATTTCGCGGACATTGGGGGGTAGGTAGCGGGTCCCTGGTTCTGTCCATATGAACGTACGGCGAGAATCGGTGTTTAGGCTCAACCGGGACTCATTAGTGAAGAGAACGGTCGCCCATTGATCCATACTCCAATCTCTATGCTCTCTGCACCATGATAAACGGATTCTCCTGTTCGTAGAAGTAAGCGGGACGCAAACAACAGATCTTCTTGCAAACAACCCTCTTTCATGAAGTCTTTAGGAAACAGTCACCCTTGATACACGGGTTCCTGTGGCTGCATACAAGTCACGGGAGAGCTGAGAAGCTGTAGCACTCCTGTTATGCCTCGCTGTAATCGACAAATGGCGATCTTCTCTGGCCGTCGTGGCTCTTGGAAGATCTTGCCCAGGCTTTTTCTCGATGGATCCAGTATCCTGGAACTGTTTCCATAAGTTACACATGACGCTGGGCGTTAAATTGAACTCTCTACAAATTTGGACTTGAGATAGGCCTGCTTCTAGCTTCCCTACAATTCACCACCTCATTCCATCATCTAAACGTTGGTGGTTACTCATTTTTACTGTTACAATTTGAAATTAACCGATTGCTGCAAAATAACACCAAGAATTAACCCATTTTTTTGTTTATTCTGCTTTTTCATACCTTCCGACTCCAACGAGTGTTATGCACGATCATGCGTGTGTATTACAATTATTGAATAGTTTTATTATTGAATAGCGTGTGTATTACAATTATTGATTTGTTTTGTATTGTATCAATGTATGTACATATCAAATTTCATTAAAATCGGTACTGTAGTTCTAGAGGTAATCGACCAAGTCTGCAAATACTCTTAATTTCTTACACCAGCGTATATTTTTATTTCAGGACATAAAATTTATTAAAATCTCTTCTCCGTGTTTTAGAATTAAACGTTTATATATTTTTTTGAAACAATAAATATCAAAGTTACACTATAAATATATAGTGTAACTTTGATATTTATTGTTACAATATATTATAATAGCAACAATATTGTTATAATAGCTACAAATAATTAATTACACTCAAAGTAATAAATATTTGTGAGAATGTTTGAGAGATTGTCTTTTGCGTTGACTCGTACCCTCGATATTATTAATAAAGTATGAACATTCAAATAATTCATGTTTTTGAAACTTCTAAATAACTTATAAATTAGGAAAACTTGCACAAGATTAAAAAATCTTTAACTCTAGTTTGGAAATCTTAATCATATACTTTTGATGATAATTCAGGTTCTCTGTAGTCTTAGATCTTTTATGCGAAATATTCCAGATTTAATTAAATTTTTGCTGACAAAGTTTTAACATCGTCGTGAAACATTCAAGGTTATTTTAATCCCTGTTTGAAAATGAAAGAGAGATTTGAGGGAAATTGATGTAACAGTCGTAAGTCCTGATGCACTTACAACGGGAAGTCAAGTAATTGACTCTCGTAAGCCTGAAACGGGAAGTGAAGTAATTGATTTGAAGTCATGCATCATTTGTAATAGAACGGTATCGTATCTTACGCTTATTTTTTAAACTATATTAGCGAAGAACTTAGCTGAAGGATGTCTTGCATTTAGTTTATTGATCGTAATTGAATCAGAACGCATACGCACACACATTTAAGTATATATATATATATATATATATATATATATATATGTATGGATGTATGTATGTATGTATATATGCAGGTGGTTATCAAAATAATAGAAACATTTAGAAATAACATGAAATTCTTTATTAATATGGCATTGGACCATCTATGTCATTTAATACCACCTGAATTCACTAAGGAATTAAATTATGCAAGTCATGAATAGTGGTTAAGGGAATATTATACTATTATACCATTCTTTATGGATAAACAGTCAATGATCCTGTAGAGATGCTGTTGGTGGATATCAATTCCCGACTTTATTCTCTAAAACAGACCACAGAAGTTAGATGATATTGAGGTTTAGTGACTGTGCGGGCCAGATAAGATGTTTGACTTGATCTTCATGTTTCTCAAACCACGACCTGACACATATAGCTGTAAGGATCAGAGCATTATCATCATGGAGAACGCCATCTCCTGCAGGAAACAATTTTTGCCCCATAGGATGGATCTGGTCGGCTAAAAGTTCAACACAGTCCTACGCAGTCAATCTCTCCTTCAGGGCTACAATAGATCCATTTTGAAAATCATGAGATGGCCGCCGAAACCCCGAGAAATTTCCCTCCATGTTTGACAGCTGGGATGAGACAAGCATGATCATACTATTGTGAAGAGGTTCTTCAGACATACGCCTGTCCTGTTGCGGGGAACAAAGTGAACAATGATTGGTCCAACCAAATGTCATATTTCGATGTATCACTCGACAAGGATTTGTGCTCGTGGCACCACTTTAGAGGACGTTTTGTAATCACATCTGCTACAAGTGGCTTGGGAATTACTACTCTGCCTAAATGTTTTGTTTGGGAAGTTTTCTCTTACCTGTAATGACTGATACTGGAGCCTGCCGATTCACATGGAGCTCTACGGTCACTTTGGCTGCAGTTGTCTTACTTTTTTTGATGTCACAATCTGCTTCAACACCCGTCAGTCTCTTTCACTTAGCTTTCTCTTTCGTCCACTATTCAGTTTCACAGAGGATGTCTTTCCGTGTACTTTGTATGCCGTCAGGACTTCCGATATCTTAGCTCGGTAAACACCCAAAACCATGGGGATATTGTAACAGATACTCAAATTAGACGTGCTTCAACAATTTGCCCTCTCTGCACGGTCTACAAGGTTTGACATCTTATGCTTATCCCCCCAAAATCCTGATGCCCATAGTTTCATTAGTGCTACCTTAGAGTAAAATAATGTATACACTATATTCTATAAAAAATACTGGTTCCTAGACTGTTTTTTAAGGAACACGAAGCACTTTCATAAACACCACTAATATTGATATGTGTTTCCACTATTTTGATAGCCACCTGTATATATATATATATATATATATATATATATATATATATATATATATATATATATATATCGCGGTTATGGCATTTCAAAATAGGTATTTATAATATATTAAATTTGAAAGGAAAAAAATGCTTAACTGAAAGTAAAAAAGAAAACATTACAGCGAAAACTCATCCTAAGATTGTTCGAACGCAGGTAAATATAATGAAAGCGAAGTCTCTGATCTCAAAAGAAAATTCACCGACTGAAAGATCCATTGCATCGAAACTAGGAATGTCTTCTGGAACTGTAAAATCTTTCATAAAGATTTGAAATTAAAAAAAAGGATTAAACCTAAAGTTCATCTGCTTTTGCCAAAGATTATTACTGAAAGAAAAACAAATTGTAAAAAATTATATGAAAAACACCTAGCTGCTGAAAAATGGAAATTTGTGGTAACACTCGATGAGCAGTGTATTTAAGTGACTGTAATAAAAAAAGATCAATTTTCTTTTGCTCAACTAACGGAAATGACCGTACGAAATGGCTTTGTCAGTGTACAGAAAAGTTTCCAAAGGGATTCATGATAGTTGCAAAATTTTGTTACAACGGCAAATTAAAAATCAAAAAAGTCTCAAGTGAAACCAAAATTAATTCTCTCTACTATCAGCAGAAAATTTTAGAACCAATTTTTGAAGAAGAAATTCCAGCCTTATACGGAAAGGACACTGATAAACTTGAGCTTCATATGGACAAAGCCTTTAGTCACACGTCTAAATCAACTGCCGCTTTCTTAGGAAAGAAAGAATTCGAAACAGGAATAAAGTGCATCCCATTTAATGAAATACTTATAAAATCATTTGACTTTTCTTCAATGGACTTTTGCGCTTTCGGTTTATTAAAACGAGCCTTAGAAAAACGGCATCCATGAACACTGAACGGACTTCGGAAAACGTTCCAAGAGGAATGAGGTAAAATTGACATGACAGTACTAAGAAAAAGTTTACTTTCATGGAAAATTCGAGCTATTGTCAAGAGCCATGGCTATCAGATAGAAGCAAATCATCGCAAAAATGCGGCATTTATACATAAAACTTAACTATCAAAATCGTTTCCTTAAAGTTCGAATAACCCTCTGTATACAGTATGCCCACTAAAGTCCCTTCCCACCCTCTTAACTTCGGAACGGCTGCTGCTATATTCATTAAAGTGGAGTCTAGGTATAGTAAAGTAGCCATGCGCTACTGAATGAAACCACCTACTGCGCCACCTGGTGGAAAACTGCGGAGTTAGCATTCCTATCTTGAAAACGGAAAGAGATAGGGAAAAAAAGTGATTTACAAAGTTGTAGAAAATCATCGTTTTAGTACGAAAAGATACCTTATGTACATTAATGAGAAGACTACAATGGTTAAAACGCGCATTGGTCTTTTCGTGATTTCCTACACTGTGACGTGACAAAAGGATCTGAGAAAGAAAAAAAACTAATTTTAACAATATACCTTTATTTTAGATGTTAAAAATTCTCACCATCAACTGCAATACACATTTGGATCCTCGTTTGAATCTCATGTTGCACACGTTGGAGCATAGAGCGTGACACGTTGGCACAAGCGTCCGTAATGCGTCGTTTAAAGTCCTGCAATGTTTGTGGAGGGGTCGCATACACCTGCTGTTTCAGGTATCCCCACAGGAAAAAGTCCAGTGGAGCCAGATCAGGCGAACGTGGAGGCCACTCTTTGAAACCGCCATACCCAATTATTTGGTCCCCGAATTCCTTGACGAGGTACTGCTTCACTGGAGATTTCTTATAAGTAGGCGCGCCGTCATGTTGAAACCATACATTCCTAAGCTTAAACAACTGCAGGTTCTCCACAAAATCGGGTATTACGTTCTGTAGCAATTGTAAATATCGTGCACCCGTTAACGTGTCATTGTAAAATATTGGGCCGATCAGCTTGTTATTGTAAATTGCACACCAAACGTTAATAGCATACCGCATTTGATGTCGAACGTTAGTAAAGCATCTAGGATTTTCCAGCGCCCAGTAATGGGTGCTTTGCCTATTGTACATGCCATTCCGTGAAAAGAATGCCTCATCCGTCCACACTATATTTTCCAAGAATGTTGGCTGGACCTGTATCTGATTCATGACGAAGTTGCACCATGCATAACGTCGTTCGGCATCCCCGTCCACTAAAACCTGTTGAGGCGTTGGTCAGTATGGATGAGCGCCTAATTCACTTAGGATTTTCCAAACAAGACTTTTGGAGAGGCCACAGTGTTGACTGATCTCTCTTGTGCTGCATTTCGGATATGCGAGGGCGTAGGCTAATACCTCATTCGATTGAACTTGCCGTCCTACCTTAGCTGGTCTGCCAGATCGAGGTCGACTAGTAATGCAGTTTGTTTCCCTTAAACGTTTTACAACAGTTAGGATGGTGTGATGAGAAGGATGCGGGCCTTCAGGGAAACGTTGCCGGTACAACCTTGCCGCTGATCGGGCCTTGCGTCCATATTCACCGTACAGTAAAACCATCTCACAATACTCAGCTTTGGAATATTCAGCCATGACCACGAGCATCAGCATACTACAACCCCAAGAAGATGGCTCTTTTATAGCTGTCTCAGGTGAACAGGCGTGACGTTTCTTACGTATTTGCGTACTGCAAAAATTTCGAACACCAAGCGCAAGGTGCGTTGAGTTGATGCGACACTATTTTACACGATCTACGTATTGTCTACTCTGTTTATAAAGACAATCAGTACAAGGATGAAACCCTCGAGGTTTGAACCGCGGTCCTTTTGATTGAGGATCAAAAGCGATATACCACTGGGCACATTGCGGTGTCGTGTTTTGCCCGAAAGATAATCATTTCTCCATTCGTTCAAGTTTCGTGACGTCATAGTGTAGGAAATCACGAAAAAACAAGTGCGTGTTTTAACCATTCTATTCTTCACATTAATGTCCACAAGGTATCTTTTCTTAGTAAATCGATGGTGCTCTACAACTTTGTAAATCGCTTTTTTTCCCTATCTCATTCCATTTTCGAGATAGGAATGCTAACTCCGCAGTTTTCCACCAGGTGGCGTGGTAGGTGGTTTCATTCAGTAGCGCATGGCTACTTTACTATACCTAGACACCACTTTTATGAATGTAGCAGCAGCCTTTCCGAAGTTAAGAGGGTGGGAAGGGACATTAGTGGGCATACTGTGTATATATATACAGGGTGTCCCAAAACGACCGCATAAACTCTGCACAGCTAGATTCCTCGTTGGGAGTACATAAAAACTGCCCAATGAAGCGTTCCTGTACGATCCATAGTTTACGAGAAAAATACGAAAAACAAAGTATGACGTCACTGCCAGTGGAAGAAAAAACACTTTATTGAACATATCAACAGCATGCACAATTTAAAGCAGATGTTCAAAGTGTCCGCCGTGCATGTCGAGGCAGGATTGAGCACGCCGTGGAATGGCTGTCATCACACGTTGCAGCATCGCGGGGTCCACTGAAGTACAAACAGCATGCAGACGAGCAACTAAGTCCATTTGTGTTGTCACTACGTCTCGATACACCAGTTCCTTGAGATGGCCCCATAGGAAAAAATCCAACGGTGTAAGATCTGGCGAACGTGGCGGCCATAGAACCGGACCCCCACGTCCGATCCAGCGGCCGGGGTATTCCATATCCAGCCAACCACGTACAGGAGCACAGAAATGCGCCGGAGTCCCATCATGCTGGAACCAAAGTGCCTGTATTGCCGCTAATGGTATGTCATCGAGGAACTCGGTTAAGACCTCATTGAGAAACACCAAGTACGACTGTCCCGAGAGCTGTTCAGGCAACAGGTATGGTCCAAGCAGGCGATCCCCGAGTATGCCGGCCCACACGTTAAGAGACCAACGTTCCTGATGTTTCTGCGGCCGGATTGCATGCGGATTGACCTGGGACCACATATGGCTGTTGTGATGGTTGAATACCCCATCACGAGTGAAACATGATTCATCAGTCCACAGGATATGTGCAATGAAACCAGTATCTGTGTTCTATTGCTGCAACATCCATTCACAGAAGGCCAAGCGTTTCTGAAAGTCATCTGGTTTCAGAACTTGCACGGTTGTGTACCGAAATGGGTGTAGCCTCTCAGACCGTAAAAGCCTGTGCATAGTACTTTTACCCGAAGTCATCTCACGTCATCTTACCTTGGGGGTCTCTTCTACCCACTGCAGTATTGCATCCGCCTGTGCTACCGTCAGGTCGCTCCGCGGTCTTCCAGTATCGTGAAGATTGGCTGTTGGCAAGACGCTTCCCGTATTTCGCAGTCTGTCATCCAGCCTACGGATGACGTTGACATCGGGAGGACGGCGGAACGGATATCGACGGACATACTCCCTAGCAGTTCGTAAGGCATTTCCATTACATGGGCCGTACATCAAGTACATATCGCAGTAGTCACGAACGGAGTACATGGCCACCATACGAAGACTACCGGTAGCTGCAAGATGCAGCCTTTTAAATACCAGTTCAACGGCGGCTTAACGTCATTCCATGGCGCGCGCGTATGCATGACGTGATATGCGCGGCGAACGTTTTAAACATTATCGTCTGGAAAAATATGCAAATATTGTTGTTGATATGTCCAAAAAAGTGTTTTTTTCTTGCACCGGCAGTGACGTCATACTTTGTTTTTCGTATTTTTCTCCTAAACTATGGATCGTACAGGAACGCTTCTTTGGGCAGTTTTTATGTACTCCCAACGTGGAATCTAGCTGTGCAGAGTTTATGCGGTCGTTTTGGGACACCCTGTATATATATATATACATATACAGGGTGATTATAATTAAAGTTTAAGTTTCAAAATGCTATAAAAAAAGAACCACTGATGAGAATGACGTCAAATTTGAACGGCATGTTATTGAAGAAGGCGGAAAGCGTATGGCAGAAGAAAAAATTCAATTTCAAAAGTTAGCAACTGATGGTGCTGTAAGCGGCAGAAGATATAAATTAAAATACCTGTCATGCGCACGACACATTTCAGTGTTATAAAAGCGCCAGGTATACGGCTGTTCCTCATTTCGCGTCTCAGACGTTCGCCATGGGTGTCTTACTGCAGGACCGCGCTCTGCTGGTAAAGCTGTATTACAAGAACGATGAATGTGCAAGAGTAGCTCTGCAAAAGTTCAGGACACTGAAGGGTATAAAAGAAGGCGTTGGTCCAATGAGTGTCGTGGGTCTGAAGAAAATGATGCAAAAATTCGAAACGACAGGTTCGTTTGATGTGCAATCTGGTAGAGGAAGGAAACGAGTGCATTCGACGGCAGTTGAAGAAGTGGCCACAGCATTACAGGAGGGGTCGGCCGGTGGTGTGCAACCGTGCAGTCCACGAGGAATTGCCCGAACATTGCACAGGCCTACGAGCACGGTGCTGAAAATTGTACAAAACATCCTGCAATACTATCCGTACAAAATTCGCCATGTGCAGGAGTTGCTTCCGTCTGACCTGCCAGCAAGGGAGACGTTTGCGTTAGAATTTCTTGGTAGCATGGAAGTGGATAATGAATGGCCGTGGAAAATTTTGTGGACAGATGAAGCCCATTTCCATCTGACAGGGTACGTCAATACCCAGAATTGTCGAATATAGGTAACAGAAAATCCACTGGCAACGCACCCCGTACCACTTCATCCTGAAATTGTTACGGTGTGGTGCGGCTTTACGGCATCATTCATCCTACAGCCATATTTTTCCGAGCAGACGGGTGCTTCCGGTCCTGTTACCTCTACCGTCACTGGTCAGCGCTATGTGTCTCTTTTGCGCAACCACGTCATTCCAGCTCTGCAACAGCGTGGATGTGTGGATGAAATCATTTTTATGCAAGATGGCTCTCCTCCGCACATTGCACATCCCATGAAGCAGCTGCTGATGCGCCATTTCGGAAATGCTCGAATTATCAGCCGTCATTTCCCTACAGCCTGGCTGTCCCGATCACCTGATCTTACTCCGTGTGACTTCTGGCTGTGGGGTTATCTCAAAGATGTTGTGTTCCGTGCTCCAATTGCAAATTTAGCGGAATTAAAGGCACGCATTTCGCAACACATTCTGAACATCACCCCGGAGACACTGCGATCCGTTGTGGAACATGCTGTTTGTCGCTTTCAACTTGTTGCACACAACGGTGGACACCATATTAAACATGTGTTGCGCCAGTCTCGCGACATTTCCGAACTTCTTTGATGAATGGTTCTTATGCGGTATGTCGCCGCAAAACTCTTGAAACCGATTTCTCCCTTTCGATGTGATATGTACAGTCATGCAAATAAAATTACTCAACAATTCTAATTTGTCAATGCGTTTTAATGTGTAACTTACACCTTAGCCGTTGTTTTACGAATCATTTCTCATTTCTCGTCGTGATTCTGCCGCTTACAGCGCCATCTGTTGCTATAATTTGAAACTAAATTTTTTCTTCTGCCATACGCTTTCCGCCTTCTTCAATAACATGCCGTTAAAATTTGACGTCATTCTCATCAGTGGTTCTTTTTTTATAGCGTTTTGAAACTTAAACTTTAATTATAATCACCCTATATATACACACAGGGTGTTCCAGTTAATCGTTTCAGAACTTCTACGAGGGGTAGGGTGCATCCTGACGACTCGAAATCATATAGCAATGAAGCGTCAGAAATGCTTTCCTGAAGCGGTGATGTACACAGAAAACCATAAAGAAAGAGACCGTAAGTGGATAATCGTTTTAATAATAAATCGTTTTAATATAAAAACAAAAGGTACAGCGGTCAAAGGAAGTGTTCGAAGTTTTTTCCGCCGACTGCAATGCAGACCTCACATCTCCGGTGCATAGAATTTTGAACATTCTGGAATAATCCAGGCTCATCTCGAATTTCTCCTGCCGCTACTGCGATTCTTGCAACCAGCTCCTCAGCATTGTCAACAGGGGTGTCCTAAACCCATGTTTTCATATGTCCCCATAAATAAAAATCAAGACATGATAGATCTGGTGGCCGAGCAGGCCAACGCATGAAACCACCACGTCCGATCCACTGTTGGCCAAATCTGACCTCTAGGTAGTTACGGCAGTTGCCCCACTACAATCTGCAGCCCCGTATACCAAATGCATGTCGGCTAACTCTGCGTTCGTATAATTCGCTATCCTACTAACTCTGAGTCCTTGTGAGAAATGACGATTCCCTGCACGAACGCGCGGAACTTTCCCGCAACGCCATCTACCGCTTCAGGAAATCATTTCTGACCCCATATTGCTATATGATTTCGAGTCGTCAGGATACACCCTAACCCTCGTAGAAGTTCTGAAACGTTTAACTGGGACACCCTGTATATATATATATATATATATGTATATATAAAAGTTAAGTCATGATGCAGTAAAAGGGGTATATAAATCTTGACTTTCAAGACATTTCTTTAGTTAACAGTATACAGCAAAAATAAATATAAAATGCAATCTGAATTGGAAGAAGTCTACATCTTAAGAGCTTTTAGTTTAATAATGATGAGAAACTAATACCTATATTTTCAAGTTGTAATGAAAAGAATTATGCTAAAGAATGTGGGAGAGAAATATCAGCAATAAATGTCATAAAAACTATTCCTCGTGGAAAACAGCTTCTGAAAAGGTAGAATCCTACGGCAAAAAATTATTTAATTTTTTAACAATATTTTATTTAAATGTTAGTAAATGAAGCAGGTAGAGAAAATTTTCGATTAGTGAAAGGATGAATTAAAACAAACTCTGAAAAACAATACACCATTCTTCAAAGATTGGATGCGAAAGCCTACTTGAATCGTGATATGCCGCACGAAATTGAACATAATTTGGCGGCATTCCCAAAGAGAATATGTGATATCTGTCGAGATCCAAACAATACGATGGTACCAATTATTTTTTGGGACGTATGGCTCTAAGTTTTCCAATGTGAGTCTGAAACAAAAAGCGGGGATAAGATGAGTAGATACCAACGGACATCCGTCTGTGATTGTTAAAAATAAACTGAAAAGTTACTGTTCTTGCTTTGATCACTGTTGAATGTACTCCTCTAACTCCCCAAGAAATGTATGGGTTGTGTCTACTCCTCTACTTTCCTCTAGGGCATATGTTTTACTAAAAGTTGACAGCAGAGATGAAACTTTTTGAGAGAATAATAAATTTGTAGAGAAAAAAAAATCATAATAGGTACATTTCACCTTCAGGACCCATAACTTCCGTTCATTAAAAAAGGTTTTCTTAAGTTTCTCGAATTCTAAGAGATTTACTCAAAGAACATTTGAAGTAAATGAATCGAGGAAGGATTTAATAACACGTTGCTTTAAAAATAAAATCAATAGATTTTCATGTTTACGTTAGAGATAGCAAAATTGTTTAAACTTTGAATAAAACTTTAGGACTATAAAAGAAGACAACAAATAGACACAAAAAATTCAAGGAAAGAAATTTGAAGGGTGAATAGTACAAAAATGAAATCTCAAAATTAAAAAGAACATATTACATTAAAACTCTGGAGAAAAACGAATCTTAAATGACAGTTTCTTAAATTCTTCAACAAAATGTAAAAATGGTGGCTAGTTTCTCTCTACTCGTAATAGGTAGGGTCTTTTTTATGGACAGCATATTTTAGGTGTGGATGTCTCTACAGACAAATCAAAATGCTATTAATATTTATCCACGGAGACAATATCAGCAAATGGTAAAAAGTCCGAAGAAGACTTGTATCAATTAAACCGAAATTATTCGAAGTTTTTGCAATATGTAAAATATCTTAAGAAGCACTCATTTTCAAACTTGCTAAGATGAAAGCCGTCTTCTTTTCCTTTGCAGTGTGTGGATGAGTGTTCATCGAATTGAAGGATTCCATAACTGTCGTTAGATTTAATCCATAAAAATTTCATAAACTCTACCCGGATGTACATGAACTATATATTATTGCAGGAAACATCTGGGAAATGCAACACACTGATTCTCAAAATCCATCCACAATAAAACCAAAGGGTTCGAACTAATGAATAATTCAGTATCATGACAAAGAGCATTAGGTGTGATTTTCCTCTACGGGCAGTTCACAATTGCGAATGTCATCAAAGAGTTATCATCAAGTAATTTATACCAAAGTCATTTATATCAAAGAGTTTGATGACCCTCTTATTTGTGAATGCTCCGTAGAGACAATTAATCGTAAAGCTACTCAGCCTGATGATCTATTCATTAGTTTTAAACTACTTGCCACCCCTTTATTTTTACTGTGGATTTTAAGAAATTGGGTGTTCCTGCGTTCAGTGAGGTAACTAGCGAGCGTAATTAACTTTTTATATAAAGTTTTAATTTATAAAGGATTGATTTTTAAAATTTTTTAATGTCTGGAATGTATCGGAAAGCTCTTCAATTGAAGAAGAAAAGATAAAATTAAAAAACATTGTGTTGGTTAGAAGTTATATATACATTTTTTAAAAAACTTTTACCGATGAATATTTGTTTTAATTCCTTATAAAGGTACACCAATCTTCATTTGAATGAACGGACGTCACTCTAACGACCCTCTGCGGGGATAGGATTTGGATCTCGAGATTCTAAGCTTCCACACAAGAACACCCTGGCGACCATAAGAACATCCTGGCGATGTGACGAAATCACATTTTGCAAAAAAAGGGGGGCAAACTGCAGTAAAGTAAATTAAATGAGCATTAAAGTTTAGGTCTAAATAATTGCTTACTTGAAAAGGCATTTCATGAACGTTTTTGTAGTTTTCCCCCTTTGTTTTCTGTAAAATGCTTTAAAATTAAAGAGTTAGGATATATTTAGGAATATGGTTTGCAAAATACTTCTTTCTGTTACAACACAAAAACATTAAAAATGTTATTAATTAAAGCATTATATGTTACGCAAATTCTTAAATTTCATATTGTATATACACAAGTTATTTTATCTTAAAGTACTAGCTTTGCTATTTTTACATTTCATGGCATTATCAGTTTATATAAGCAATTTTTCGTTATTATTTTACATGAGAGCATATATTTATCCTTTCTAGTTGAATTGATTCATAAAATGGTTTATTTTTTAAATATTTTTATTTTTGCGCATATTAGATAATTTTTAAGCTGAACTGTACATGTGATGAAGAAAAGGAAAAACTCTTATCTAGACTTTTTTTAATTGAGAGAAGTGTAGTAAGTAAACCGATAAAAAGGAAAACATTAGCTTTCGAAACTTGAAATTCAATGCATAAAATAGTTCAAGCCAAAGGTTTAATATATAAGGAGAAATTGCTTTACCTCTAAATTTTAGTATTTTTTATAAAGCTTCAAAGTGTAAAGATTATGGATTATTGATTTGGCAAAAAAAACAATGTGCTTAATTGCTATTGAAAGAAAAACTTTTTAGTAGGGAAATACAGTAAAATCAATAACCAAATCTGTTCTTTTGCGTAGTAAAAGTTTTGTTAGTCTGCATATCTTTTTTAGTAGTACCCATTTACATATTTAAATAAAAGCAATTCAACCTTAATTTAGAAATCTATTTAATGTTATACTAATTTCTTTTTACTGTTTAAATTTTTTACCCAGTTTTGAAAGTTACGTAAGCAAAGTCAATAGTTTAACAAAAAATTTAGGGGCATCCATTTATATACGAGTAAATACCGCTAAGACTGTCTATTCCTAAGTGTCAAAGTGAATAATTAGTTAGAGATATATTAAATGAATCTTACCTGCAACAAAGACAGAAATGAAATAAAACTGTTAGGTATGGCCACAAGAATACAAATAAGATTTTAGGCTGTTCTCAAGTACAGCATAAGTATGCGCAGAAAAAAACAAGAATATTTTTATTTGAAAAATGAGCATTGCAAAATATATGTTACAGTAAAGGGTTAGTGTTACAAAATGGTTTACTTAAACCTACAGAAGAAAACGCAATATTTTCTGTTAGAAATTTGAACTCTCTCGGTGCAAACAAATGTAATCTATTAATTATCTTGAAAAAAAATTATATAATAAACAAATATTTATTTACTAGAAAATCTAACAACTAAATGCATTTCAAAATCTTAAATATAAAAGTCTACAGAAGTGAGCTTTAGTTAAATATTCCACCGACTGTTTGTAACGAAATTAAAAGCTTCAACTTTTCTGTGAATTTCTGCATTTTAAGTAACATAAAATTAACGAAGTAGAAAGCAGACACATTGAAATTTTATTCCACGATACGCAATTATTGACCAAAACTCTAAGAATAGTTCAGGCGAAATTATTCTCAAAAATTCCATTCCTGAGATATCATTGCTGTATTGAAATAGTAATTTATTTTTTGCCTTGCATCTCACATCCATTGAAATTGTCATTTTATATTAAACTACATGCAAGACCTTTCAGTTAGTCTTCACATTTTATGACTTTGTATTTCATTCACATAATTTAAGAAATGGGTGGGACATAACTCCCCGGTTTCTGCTTATTTGCATTTGATACTTTCTTTCGGGACATTTAAGGTTGGTTTTATTTTTTACGTTTTATCTCTTTAGATAACTACCCTAATTATTAACTTTACTTTAGGGGAAAATGAAGTTTTGAAATAATGGATGATAATATATATATATATATATATATATATATATATATATATATATATATATATATATATATATATATATATATATATATATATATATATATATATATTACATGTCTTTACATGTTGGATGTTCCTGGCTTCATGTAGCTTTAGAGCTATTACTGGTTTTCTCTTTCATCTTATTCTTATTTATATATATATATATATATATATATATATATATATATATATATATATACAGTGGCTCATATATATATATATATATACAGTCCCAAAAGTGTTCATACACTTACAATTTTCAATGAAATAGAGGTCTATTCCTTAAATAATATGAATATTTCAGAATGGGTATTTAATAATAAGATCTATAATCTATTCTTAACAGAACTACATGAAATATTTTAAAAACATAGTAAAACTTTATTTTTAAGAAACCAATAATCCAAAAGTAACACAAACTTTATCTCACAAAAGTCATCCTACACTTGTAAAAAATCTCTACATATTAGTAAATATTCTAATTTTTCGTTAACTTAATATTTAGTAGGATATCCTTCAGCACCCACAACAGCTTTTAAACGTCTGGGAATAGATTGCAAAAGTTCTTTTGTAATTTCTGCATCGATGTTCATCCATTCTTCCATCATAATTGTTTTTATTTAGCTTTTCTTGTGAATGTCGTGTTTTCGAACTCGAACCTCCAGTTCTCTCCAAATATGTTCTATTGGGTTTAAATCTGGCGATTGAGGTGGTGTTTTCGAAACTTGTGGACAATTATAGAGACACCAGAGGTGAACGTTGAGAGCCGTGTGCTTAGGATCGTTATTTTGATATTAAAAAAAAGTTGTTTCTAATACCCAAATTTTTTGCTGATAATTTTAAATTGTCTCTTAAAATATTTAGATAAACAGCATGATTCATTATGCCATAAATAAATACCAAATTACCTAGTCCTGATGCTGGCATGCACCCCCACACAAGAACACCTCCACCGCCATACTTAACTGTTCCTACTAAGTTCTTGGGATTAAGTTCCTCATTTTTTCTTCTCCATACAATTACACGTCCATCGGAACTAAAAATGTTAAAATTTCTTTCATCGGCAAATAAGACATTATTTCAATACGTTTGGGGCTTATTTATCATTAATAGTGCGAAAGAAAGCCTAAGCTTTCTGTTTTTCTCACTCACAAAAATTTTCTACAGGCAGAACGCCCATGTAATCTAGCTGCTCTGAGAACTCGTCGAACAGTTTCAGGTGAAATTGAAGTAGAAAATGTTTTATTAAATTCTGCAGAAACTTTTACAGCACTCAAATGTGGATTTTTCACAAATTTTCTAATTATAAATCTCTGATCACGTTTTGTTAACCTTGCCGAACAACCTTTTCTTACCTTGTTTTCGATCCGATTTTCTTCTTTAAAGCGTTTTATCACATACTGCACAATGGAATGGGATAAATTTAGTAATTTAGCAATATTTCGAACTGATTTACCACTACTATGATGAAAAATAATAAATTTTTGAGTACTGTTTGTTGTTTCTTTACGACTACGAGCCATTTTTAAATAATAAATAGAAGAATACGGAGTAGGAAAGCAAAAATTAAAGCCAAACTATATTTTAAATGCCACAACAATTCAAAAATAAAAATTAAGCGCCAGACGATAATTTTAATTATGATTTTATCCGAAAATAGTATACGATGACTTTTGTGAGATAAAGTTATTGTTACTTTTTGTTTATTGGTTTCTTAAAAATAAAGTTTTACTATGTTTTCAAATTATTTCATGTAGTTTTGTTAAGAATAGATTATAGATCTTATTATTAAATACCCATTCTGAAATATTCATTTTAATTAATGGATAGACCCTTATGTCATTGAAAATCGTAAGTGTACGAATACTTTTGGGAGCCACTGTATATAGTATATATATATATATATATATATATATATATATATATATATATATATATAGGCAATTTAGATATAGTTGATAATTTAGCATGGCGTGAGTTGATGAATTTGGGAACTAAATATCGTTTACCTAGTACTTTAAATACTAAAATGATAGTAAAAATCTTAAATGCTGATATAGATAAATTTATTTATAAAATAACTATTAATTATTATATCCCAACAGAAGCCTTCAATCTATGGAAAATAAATTTACTGAAGCTAGTACATTCTAAACTACCTAATAATAGTAATTTCTTTAATCACTCTAATAAAAACTTAAAAGAAGCTATCAAAAACATACAAGAGTATTTTATAATAACATATGTAGATAAAGCTGCTAACAATTTTGCAATTATTTGTAAAAAATAATTTTGCTATATGTTTAAAAAACTGTTAGACAATTGTAATCTGTTTCAGCCTTTGAAAGAATCTACCTGTGTAATTATCAAGAAAATTATTGCTAAATACCAACTACTAGGTATAACAGCAGATAACTTTCACTTTACTTATCTTACTTTAGTTCCAAAGTTTCTAAAAACACCTATTGTTTTTAGAGCAGTCACCTGTGGTCACAACACTTATGCTACAAAGGCAAGTGTTATACTATTAAATTACCTTAAACTAATGTATAAAGTAATAACTTCTGGTGTTTGTGGAATAATTGATAATAGCTTAAGTCTGGTAAGAAAACTACAAACATTAAATAATTGCAAATCTATAGTCACATTTGATTTCAAAGATTTATTCAACAATATCAATATAATTGATTTAAATAGGGTAATTATAACTTTAGTAAAAAATAATATTCAGTACTTAAACAAAGAATTTAAACTAACTCATTTCAATAGGCTATTAGATTTTGTAACTAAACATAATTATATAGTACACAATAATAGTATATACTTACAGGTAAAAGGTGTACCACAAGGTGGAAATGCTTCCAGTATGCTCGCCAATTTATATTTGCATTTTTTTTTAAGTTGATAATATTAATAATATTGTTAATAGCAATTACCAAATATTTAGATATATTGATGACATAATTGTAATTAATAACAGTAATAATAATATAGACCTAAATTTTTACCCTTCTAATCTAGAACTAGTACAAAGTAGCCAAGATAAACTTAATGTAAACTTCTTAGATATAAACATAAAAAAATAACTTCTCATAGTAATTTTACTTTTGATCTTTATGATAAAAGATCAGAATATGACTTTAATATAGTAAAATATCAAAGTTACTTAACATGCTTACACAAATCTGTATTTAATAATATTATTGTCAATGAACTAGTAAGAATAAATAGGCTTTCTTCTAAGGACAATAGGAATAAGCATATAAAAGAATTATTAGTTGTGCTAAAACGTAATCATTACCCCGATAGTCTTTCCAAGCACATAATTGGTTGTTTTAGATTTAATGAATAGCATGTTCTGTTGCTAATAATTAGCAATACAAAACTAAATGATTAAAATTAGTAAATAACTACTAAAATAGTAAATAAAAACTAGTGTAATCAAAACAAAAAATAATAATAACTCTTAGTCATAATAAATGTCTAAGTTAACTTAGATAATTATGTTCTATAAAACAGTGTCCTTTGTAAGTCTGCAGGTGAATCCGTTAGCTCCATGGTTGCAATGTTTGCGACGTCAGTCTTCTTGCGGTCTCCTTAACTTAACTTTCACTTTGTCTGGCGCCGAGTTTGGTGTTCTATGATAAAGCCAATGATTATTCACTTCTTCTGTTTCTTATGGATTGTACGGTGTCTAAGTATGTTTATTGCCTAGATCATACTTATTAGAAACAATCCATTGGTTTTCAGACAGTATCGTCACCGCTAATGACAAGATGCTGTCTAAAACCTATTTTTCACTTATCTTTTCATGTTTTTAGTTCCTGGCTCTTGTGGTTCTGAGCATATACTGTTTTTCACTTTCAACTGTGTCTTTTATATACAAATATATTATATATATATATATATATATATATACATATACACTTTGTAAGGTTTACATAAGATTCGATTCACAATAATCGAACTTTTAAGTGAATAAAGTTAATGAAGCCGCTTAAGATATGCAAATTGCGGCATACGCGGTTGGTATAAATACCAAGCAGCTAGTTTAAAGACACGAAGTGAGAGGAGGTGAAAGGAGGAGTAGAGCTGACGAAACGAAGTATCGAGCTAGAGCTAGGCTTAGAGTCTGGTTTAATAATTGTTGAGTTTTGTTAGCAGCCGCTCGAGGCATAGCTAAGTTGCTTCAAATCTTCGCGATTTTTTGTTAGGCCCAAAGTTTACAAAGCAGCATTGCTGGTCGACTTTCCGAAGTATTTGTGAGTATCTCAAGTTGTATTGTCATTGCATGAATAGTTATACCAGAAAATATATTGAATTGTATTTCCCTTGCATAAATATTATATATCTCGTACTAGTAGTGCGCTTGCTTTATGTTGAAAAGCAAAATTTGCAATTGCAAATATTTGAATAAACATTGTTGTTATGTAAGAACTGTGTTTGAATGAAATTATTTAGAGTGCCACTTCAAGATATACACACCCAAAGTTAGGGTAGAAGTGCATATTCTCTATAACTTGCATACAAACAGATGGAAGTTTGTTTTAGCAGCAGCTGATAACTTCAAGAAGTTCTTTCTTTAAATGATTGGAGTTCATAATTATATTTGAATAACATAAAGGCAGAATTCAATATCCTTTTTCCAGTTTTATTCAAATGGGCCTACATATAATCGTGGCTAGTTATTATTCTTAAGTTTGCTAAAAAGTGTCTCCTTGGAATCTCAAATGGAATTTGACACATCAACAGTCGCTGCAAAGACCTTCCGTCAGCTTGTATTCGGTTCTCATTCTCTGTCCTCAATTAAATTTTATTACATAGTTGCATTTAAGCTTCTTGGTATGTTACAGGTTTTCAAACAGGTTCGAGGCAAATCACTGTCCTGTTTTGCCAGTTTGGACACTCGCTACCAGAGATCTCGCAATGACTTGGGATCCACGGATACAAAATGTTCCAGCTTGCTTCCATATGATTGTTTATCATCTGTCTAATGTTAGTGACTCTACAGTTGTCACAAGGTGCCAGAACTGCTAGAGGATAATATAGCGGCCTAGGAGTGAATAAGAAAGACAGCTTGATTTTTGTCAATGAACACTCTACTTTTGTTTTCTTTTTTTTTCAGTTTGCTGCATGGTTCATATTTCTGCATTGGAATTTGTTGCTTATCTCTGAAGAGAAACCTTTCCCTCAAATAGGTCACGACAGCGTATCCAGCACCTACGGTTTTCCATTCTCAAATTTGTTGAACCATCTGTGCAAATATCGATTCTTTGTGTTTTACGATTGTTCGTTTTTTTTTTTTCAATCGAAAACATTCTTAAGGCTTCAGAGATTGTTTTACTTTTTTTTTATTTTCCCTTTCTATTGCAAAACTGACTTTAACGGGTTTTCAAAACTAAAAGAAGGAAAAGTATATAAAAATCAATAAGAAACATTTTAAAAGAGCTTTTCATATTTTTAGTAGAGATAAAATACGAAAGTAAGTAGTCAAATGGTTATTAAAGCATTAGGACAGTTGTCGAAATTTCTCTTGTATTACTATTTAATTAGTTGTCCTCTGTCGTAACTATAAAAGAGGATGAGAAGTTGCAAATTCCTGATCGACAAATAAAGGAATATGAGGTAATTTCATTTCATTGACTGTATACTCTGCCCACTTGAAAAAGAGAATAATATCATGAAATTTTATTTTACCTAACCTATAATATTGTCTTTTCAAATCTCTGGACACACAGTGTTTGTTGGCGGGATATTGTAAGGTATTAAGTCGATTTACAAACAGTCGCGAAAATCAAACACAAAATATGTACTCTCATATAATATGAAGAAATGGAAATTAATGTGACACGAGCTCTTGCAGATCCGAGCAGCCAATACTAAGTGTAGATTTAATAAGTGCAGAGTAGGCAAAGGTGTCTGTTTATGCTTAAATATGCAGATTTATGTGTTTTCTAAAATTCACGATTCCCGTTATATTTGACGTTTTCCAGAATAGGAGACATTGCTTTTTAAAAAATTAAATAGTATAGCTACATTTAGTAGGAAAATACTTCAATTTCCAAACTTTCTGAAATACCGTCCTTCTACGTCTCTTTTGATATTATTTAGTATTCAAATAATTGGAATGGGGCCTGAGATAGCATAGTGGTAGCTTGTTGGACTTCGGCCGGAGGGTGCTCGGTTCAAATTCCAACAAATGCCGTCGAATGCCTTCGTGTCTACGCTGGGTATGCGCACGTTAAATACGCAGACCGGAATGTACTTCCATGTTGTAAAAGGGCTAGGGATGGTTCGAGCCGGCCAGATGTCTCCCTTGGAGGTGGTCGGCCAACATTGACGTGGCCTCTGGCCAAGTTGGACTCCGATCCTTGTGGTGCCATTGTAAACCGGAGCCACATTCCTCTGCCCGCAGACACTTATGGACTTAGTCTAGAATGTTGCGGCCAGGTTGCATAAGTCACAACAACAGCCCTTATTGGAATATAGAATGGAATGCTTTGGAAAATTGTTTAACAGTTAAGAATATCCGTTTAAGTTTAATAAAATGGCTAATAATTTCAAGTGTCTAGAGTGAACCTCGTTTTGTTGTATTAAGTAGTTAATGTGCCTAGAAAAGTAACCTGTATTAATTTGTATGAAATTTTCATTTTAAATATTTGTGTTTTTAGAAGTCTTTTCAATAAAAACTAACCAATTGTCTAGCAAGTAGTCGATAGGATATATTTAGATCGTATGCAAAATTTGATATGAAAGTGATGCGGAGGATATTAGCAACAGAATAATTGTTGAAGAACGCAATGAGTAGTTCTTATATGCAAGTTTTCAGTGATTTAAAAAAAATTGATTTCTTCAGTGTGTCTGTAATTTATATTAGCTCTGGATTCTGCAGTAATTTGAATCCATGTTTGTAACACTTTAAGATCTCAATTTCCAATAATTAGAGAAGCAAGTATTGCAAGTATTTATGGGGTAAAACATCAGCTTTTTTTTTCTCAACTCAAGAAATATAGCTCTGTGATTAAAGTATTAACTGTTCTACCTATTTCATTGATTCATAGTCCCTTAGAATGACCTTCATTTCTTTAAATTCTTCCAACATTTTGGCATAATATTTTTGGGGACTGATCAGAGTAATCGCCTCAGAGTAATATCCTTGCAAAATATGGAAAAGGGTTGGATGTGTTGAAACAAGAGTTTTTAATAATATTTTTGAATATAGATATAATGTTTTTACATTAATAATATTTTCGCAACTGAATAAAATGGCTGATTATTTATAATATATATATATATATATATATATATATATATATATATATATATAAACAGGTACCCCAAATGATAGTATGTAGTAAATATTTATCAATAAGAAACCCTTTTCATTGAGATTAAGCTTAAAAGTCTGATATTTCTCTATGGTTTTCGATTCTAACGAAACATTTGTATAATGGCCCATTTACTGTTCCTCTAACAAGATAAAAGTAAGTAATATAAGTAAGTACTTCATGTCTCGTAACTTTTATATTTGAAACTTTCTGCTGGTAAAAAATGGCTGATCAAGCTTTCAAAATTTGCATGATTTTGACAGAGAAAATATTACGATCTTAAATGTCCAAAATGATACATATTTTATATTGTTTACACTTAGGGTGATTTTAAAAACACGGTTTCGATGATTATGGAAAGGTATTTGTTGTCATACTGTAAAGATATTGTGAGGAGCGATCCCTCTCCCTTGACGAGGCTTAACCGCCCCCGGGTCCGTTCTTCGTGTTATGGGAAGGTATTACGCGATTTACGAGTCCAGACACGGTCTTCAGTCCCAAAATTTATTTATTTACACATCTACTGGGACACATCACACATTATAAAAACATATATATTCAAATTTACGCTGATCACACATTATAAAACCATATATATTCAAATTTAAGCTGAGGAGCAAAATACAGCCACTTTTACACGTGTCGCCTCCTCGCTCCCTTCTCCCTCGATACCCGGGGCGACTTTTTCCCCCGTCTCTCCTCCTTCGCGCCAAACAGGTTTCCGGCTGGTCACTTTACGGGAGGGGAGGGGAGGGAAGCGGATATATATATATATATAATCCATTCCTGACACGCCCCCACCGAGAGTGAAATCTGTCTCCTTAGCTGATTTCACCATCACCTCACAGGAATGGATAATCGTGGGCGGATGATTCGTAGAGTCACAACACACACAAGAGACAGTTTCTTTGGAATGCAGACTCTTCAGGGTGCCCTGGCACCTCTAAAAACCAAGATCTATCGGTTACTCCCGATATTTGCTCCCTCCATTTCCAGCACACAAGGAAATGACACTTGCCCCTGTAATCTGTAGGGATTCACAACTTACACAAGATAACACCACTATTCTTTAACTTCGCTAAGCAAACATATTTAAGAAGACATTTAATACTAACTCGATATGTTTATATACATATACCACAGAATAAATTTTAACCAAATTAATACACATCGAGAGAGAGAAAAAAACTAGGAATTTCCAACATAGGCATCTCCCCTCGCGCTATTGTTGTCCTCCTGCTCCAGACGAGACAGGGCGTCTGCTCCATAATGTTGCTTACCCGGTAGATGAGTTATATGGTGATTCCACCTCTGTAAAGAGAGTGCCCATCGGGTTAATTTTGGGCTCTTGGGAGTAGTCGCATTCAGATATTTTAACGGATTATGGTCAGTTATAATTTCTACCTGGGCCCCATATACCCATTTGTCAAACTTGTTTAATCCGAACAGCACTGCCCAGGCTTCCTTTTCTATACTAGCCCAATTCCGTTGCGTCGCCGACAATTTCTGACTGGCAAACGCGATGGGTCGATATTTGCCCTCCTCGTCAATTTGGGTCAAACAGGCACCGACGGCAACATTCGACGCGTCGCAATGTATTTGAAAGGGCATACCCATATTTGGGGTAGCCAACACCGTGGCTTCACATAGAATACTCTTTAATTTGGCGAATGCGGATTGCTCCGCCGTTCCCCACGGAACAATGTTCGGGGACCCCTTCTTGGTCAAATCAGTTAGTGGGGCTGATATTTCTGCATAATTCGGAATATAAGACCGATAGAAGCCCATCAAACCCAATACCGATCTAACTTCCTTTTTATTTGTCGGCCTCACAAGTTTTTTTATGGCCGCTATTTTCCCCTCCTCAGGAGCATGTTTACCCCCCCCCTATTTCATGACCCAGATATTTAATTTTCCTCGCCGCAAACGTGCATTTGTCTAGACGAATAGAGAATCCCATTTTCTCCAAGTTTTCCAAAACTGCAGATAAATGTCTTAAATGATCGTCGAAAGTTTCGGAGAAAATTACGACATCGTCCATATAGGCTTGAGCATAATCACTATGATTTTTAAGAGCACGATTCATTTCTCGCTGAAATGTACCAGAAGCTCCCGACAGACCAAATGGCATCGTTTTCCATTGGAAAACTCCGTTGTGGGTTTTAAATGCGGTTAACGGTTTACTACTCTCATCCAAAGGGATCTGCCAGTAGCCCTTTAATAAATCCAAACTAGTTAACCACTGAGCCGCCCCCGCCATGAAGATTAATTCCTGCATATCCTTCATAGGGAAAACTGGTACTTTCGTGACCGAATTTAGCGCACGATAATCTACACACATTCTAACCGTCGCGTCTTTTTTTGCCACACAGACAATGGGATGGGCAATTTCGGCTCCCGAGGGTTCGATTAAATCCCAATCTAACAATTCCCGTATCTGTCTGTCCACCTCCTTTCGGTAAGCAATAGGTACACTGTAACAATGAGGCTTTTTACGTACTGCGTTAGGAACAAGCTCTATCTTATGAGTCCCTACCCTAGCCGGTTGAACAGGTCTATTAAAAAGCGATTTACGTCCCCTGATTATATTTCTGAGGTCCCTTGTACGTAGCTCACTTAACTTTGGTAACCCCAGGTTGTTCATTTGTTCCATAAAGCAATCCTCTTTATTAATAGTAGGAACTGTTTCTACTATTCCAAACTCTTCCTCACCCTCAAAAATAACGTTCACCGCACTCGATTTCGTTATATAGTGCCTAATTTTATTTTGGTGTACGTGTTTCTTCGTATCATCCGGCAATTGAACTATGAACGAATGAGGATTCCTTTGCTCCAGAATTGTCGCCGGACCTTGCCACCTAGCATATAGTTTATTCGCCGAATCCGGTATTAACACAACTACCTGATCCCCTAGCTTAAACACCTTGTTAGATGATCTTAAATTGTAATAGTGCGCGGCTCTCTCTTGCTGGACTTCGGCCGTAAGATTGGCTTGTTCGGCAGCCCTTTCAAATCGCGCCTTTAAATTTTGCAAATACGTAGGGATCGAAGTGAGGTCTAACCGCAGATCATCATGTTTGCCGGTCCAAGCGTTTTTCAAAATCGATAATGGCCCTTGGGGTCTCCGGCCATACATAAGCTGGAACGGGGCGACCCCCGTTGTTGTATTTGGAATTTCCCTGTATGCCCACAGTGCATAAGGTAACTGCAAATGCCAACCCCTACCCTCCTCACGAATTATATGGTGTAGCATCCTTTTCAACGTCTGATTAAAACGCTCTACTAACCCATTAGACTGTGGATATCCCGGTGTTGAAAATCTGGGAGAAGATCCGATTCTCTTCTGAAATGCCCTCGTTAACTCTGACTTGAAATTTGTCCCATTATCTGAGGCAATTACACTGGGTATCCCAGTCCGCGAAAATATACCCAACAAAGCTTCACACGTACCCCTAGCGGTGAGGCTCGTTAAGGGTACGGCTTCCGCCCACCTGGTATGCTGATCCACCAGGCATAAAATATATTTGTGACCCTTTGAACTGATTGGGTCGATAGGTCCAATGATATCGACGTTCACCACCTGAAATGGCAATTCCGGTCTAGTTACCGGCGTAATTGCCGCTCTGTCCGATGTTCTCACGGGTCGCGTCAATTGGCACTCCCTACACGAGGAACAAAATTCCTCTACTTCCTTCTTCATCCCTTCCCAAAAGAACGAGTATCTAATGCGTTGTAGTGTCTTTTTCACCCCCATATGACCGCCAAACACCGAACAATGAGCTAACCTGACAATTTCTTCCCTTCGGCATTGGGGAACAACCAGCTGTGGGACGTTCTCCCCCAAAATTTTATCCCTGTGGAACAGCCACCCATCAGCTACATAATAACTCCCTTTTCCCGCCAACGCCTTCTCCCACCCATCCTTTAATAAATCACAACCTTCTTGTTGCCGCCGAAACTGGTCAGAAACAGACCCCCCCCCTATTTTCGCCCGGCACGAAATCTCTCGTCTCCAGTTCATGCTCATTCATCCCGGTGCAGTTCGAAACGTGAATGCCCTTTTCGCGCCCTGGACAATGCTCTGATTGTTCGGCGGTCGGGAAGTAGGACTTCTCTGTCTCCTTTGTTCTTCTCTGGGGTCTGTCATTTCTCTCGGGAGACCGAGAAACGTTTTCGATTCGACTTCTCGATAACATTTCAAATATTTCTGGGGGAAGCAAAACGTCATCTACCAACGATTTCGCAACAGCACATAAAACCTCCGGCCGTTCGTTAACGCCTGAATCAAAGACTCCCAAGGGAATATTCACCAACGGGCATTGAACTGCGGGTCCAAAAATCCCTTTTAAAAATATGGTGGGTTTTCCCTCCGTTTTAACTTCTGGTACAATACTTTCCCGCACTACAGTTATTTCCGTCCCGGAATCAATTAGTGCGTTAGCTATTCGCCCGTTCACGTTGATAGGAACCCTTTTTAACTTACATAACTGTTCTTTTAAGGACTTTCCGGTATTTCTTGGCACACTGAACGAGTTCGCTCTAGCAACTACGGTATTCTCTGCCAATATCCCCTGTTCTTCGGAATTTTCCTGTTCTTCTATCTCGTGGTCTTCTTCCGCAAACGACATATTTACGTTTGCCTTTTCCCTTTCCCCCCATGTTACATTTCTTTCCTGTTTTGGGAATTTCGGACAGTTTCTCTTTAAATGAGCAGTTGACCCACAACCATAGCACTCCCACTTTTTCGGCGTTCTACCGAACTTTTCATTTTCTCCTGAGAAAGAACCATTTCCCGGGAGCATATCTAGTTTAAACCCCTTGGCATTTCGGTCCCGACCCCTAAAATCCGCAAATTTTGTGTCGTTACCCCCCTTCGTGCTATAAGCTCTCCCTTTAGCCGAAGAGAATATATCGCACTCTTCCGAGAGCGTCTTTGCTTTAAACCAACCACTCCCCTGTCTAATCCTGATATGCATAGCCATTTCTTGGTCCAACGTCTGAAACATTCTATCAGCTACCACCAACTGATTTAAACCTTCGAAGTCATTTACTTCTCTCAATTTAACGTAGTGTAGCCACATAGACATTAACCTGGTTGCGAACTGACCAAAAGTTTCGTCGGTGCCCCTTTTAGCTTTCCTAAAATTATCTAGGCACGTCTGAGGAGACGGTTCGTATTCTCTCAGCACTATCTTTTTCACCTCCTCGTAATTATTGTACTGACCCTCATTTAAATATATTAACAAATCTGCCGCCTTATCCTCCAAAAGGTAAATTAAAATTTTGGCCTTCTGTTCTTCTTCTATCCTCTCACTTTTGAATGCCCTTTCTAGACTCGTAAAGAAATAACTCCACCCTTCGGGTTTATTTGGGACTTTCACGGTCAATAATTTTATGGTTTTAATAATTTCATCTATTGATTTGGATTTAATAGGTATGCGATTTTGTAGTTTTAATGTTTCGATTTCAATACGTTCGTCTTTCCCTTGTTTTTCCTCTCTCTCAGTAACTATCACGCTGAGCATATCCTTAATGAGGCTTTCTTCATAACTTTCATGTTCGAGAATAAGTTTCCTTAAATCTAATATCTTATATTCTTCCTTAACTTCGATTCCTAATTCTAGCGCTAGCGCTACCAAGTCGCACTTTCTCGATTTTGCAATAAATGCCATGTTAGAAATACCAGTTAGGAAATACAATAACAATAAAACTAATACACAGAGAAAAAAAAAATCAATTGAAACTCCACCCGACCTTTTCTCTTACAAAATTCTATCGAACACTATTAAATTTCATCTAACCATAAACATTTTTAGAATCCCAACAGAGAACAGAAGCAAATATCACTTACCTTGGACAACATTTCTGGATTGTATAGATTTCCTGGAGCTAGAATCGAAAATAGTATGGCCTCCTGTTGATCATCTTCCTATAGCCTTTGCCGATGACTGTACACTGATGATAGAGCGCTGATATCCTTACTGACGTAAAGCTGCGATCCTCGCTTGCGTATTTTACCATTCCACGCCACCGTTGCCGCCAGATGTGAGGAGCGATCCCTCTCCCTTGACGAGGCTTAACCGCCCCCGGGTCCGTTCTTCGTGTTATGGGAAGGTATTACGCGATTTACGAGTCCAGACACGGTCTTCAGTCCCAAAATTTATTTATTTACACATCTACTGGGACACATCACACATTATAAAAACATATATATTCAAATTTACGCTGATCACACATTATAAAACCATATATATTCAAATTTAAGCTGAGGAGCAAAATACAGCCACTTTTACACGTGTCGCCTCCTCGCTCCCTTCTCCCTCGATACCCGGGGCGACTTTTTCCCCCGTCTCTCCTCCTTCGCGCCAAACAGGTTTCCGGCTGGTCACTCTACGGGAGGGGAGGGGAGGGAAGCGGATATATATATATATATAATCCATTCCTGACAGATATATAAATAGCATACATGCTCTATTGATTTTCAAAATTTGTTATAAGAAAATAAATCAGATATCTTATAGCTCCTCTTCCCCGTCAAACCATTTACTCATAAATAAATATTTTAGCAAAAATGATTACAGATTCAACCTAAGTACCAACAACTTATCTCCTTTTATTTTAGGAAGCAAAGTATTATTGAATTTTTAATGGCGAAGGAGGTTGTCTATTCCCTCTTATATTCTCATTTGTAAGGTCCTAACAAATAACTTTTTTGATCACGCTATACGTAAGACCTTTTGTATTTAAAGAATAGAGTGGCGTTGAATGTCCTTTTTTGTCATTTTTTGGGTTGTATCTTTTAGTCATTAATAAAGCTTTCATCATTCTTGCTACTCTTCTACAGATAAGCTACCCCATCATGGATTCATTTCTTTTCATGACGTGATACTACTAGCAGCTGGTGCTGTGTTTCTTGAGGTATAAGTTTTTAATTAGTGATAGTTTTACCAAAAATTGATGATAGAAAATTTAAGGTAATAACAAATATATAGTGAAATAATTTATATGCACGTAGGTATAAAGGAAAACTTTACCGTTTATAAATTTAGCTCTTCAGGAAATTTTCTTTTTTTCTTTTTGCTTACACAAATTATGAAATGATATTTTTTAATAAATTGGATCTTCATATAAAAATCCTCTTGCCCCTAAAAATTCTTCAACAATTTTAAATTTTGTTTTCAAAAAGTTTCAATTCAAAAGTGAAAATGTGTTTAGTTTTTGATATATTTGATTAACCAAAGGCTCTATTTGCATATTTTTTATGATTTGTGGATAAGAAAAGTTACAAAAGAATTAAGGATTTATAAAATTTTGTTAATAAAATTTGTTAATCAATTTAAAAGAAAAACAATATTTATAAATGTTTGCTTGGGTTATCCAAATGAAAAATATGGATGACAATTTCATAAATATAGAGTAAATAAAAAACGCTGTAAAATATTTCTGAAGCTCCCAAGAAATTTTATGTTTCTTCTTTAAAAAGATAGCAAATCCTTAAATATTCATTTTCGGGATTAAAGTATAGACGGACACCGGGTTACGCATAGACGTCACAGGGTAAAAATGTTTTATCTGGCAATTTAATCATTTTAGAAAAAGCAGTTTAAATTAAGGAATTCTGAACATTTTATAGTGTGTTATTAGATAAGAAATAAAAATGTACTCTTTTTTTTAAATTTTGTGCCCCGAACATGTTATATCTGTACATAATAAAATTAAGAGAATAGCAAATTAGGAAGCTATTT
This sequence comes from Dolomedes plantarius, assembly GCA_907164885.2. Taxonomy (NCBI): domain Eukaryota; kingdom Metazoa; phylum Arthropoda; class Arachnida; order Araneae; family Dolomedidae; genus Dolomedes; species Dolomedes plantarius. The sequence continues at coordinate 16,489,633 of OU015501.1, forward strand.
TTGCAATTATCTGTCCAAAATAATGATGAGTAGAAATCAGGACTGTTTACCTGTTTTATCCACATGTTATATCTGTACATAAAAAAAATTAAGAGCACAGCAAATTAAGAAGCTATTTTTGTATTAATCTGTTCAAAATAAGGATGAGTGGCCACTCAGGACTATTAACTTGTTTTATCTCCCTGTTATATCTGTAAATAATAAAATTAAGAGCACAGCAAATTAGGAAGCTATTTTTGTATTTATCTGTCCAAAATAATGATGATCAGCAGATCAGGACTATTAACCTGTTATATCCCCATGTCATATCTGTACATAATAAAATGAAGAGCATAGCAAACTAGGAGGTTAATTTTATATGTTTTTGTCCGAAATAATGTTGATCAGTAGATCAGGACTATTAACCTGTTATATCCCCATGTTATATCTGTACATAATAAAATTAAGAGCATAGCAAACTAGGAGGTTAATTTTATATGTTTCTGTCCAAAATAATGATGATCAGCAGATCAGGACTATTAACCTGTTATATCCCCATGTCATATCTGTACATAATAAAATGAAGAGCATAGCAAACTAGGAGGTTAATTTTATATGTTTTTGTCCGAAATAATGTTGATCAGTAGATCAGGACTATTAACCTGTTATATCCCCATGTCATATCTGTACATAATAAAATTAAGAGCATAGCAAACTAGGAGGTTAATTTTATATGTTTCTGTCCAAAATAATGATGATCAGCAGATCAGGACTATTAACCTGTTATATCCCCATGTCATATCTGTACATAATAAAATTGAGAGCATAGCAAACTAGGAGGTTAATTTTATATGTTTTTGTCCGAAATAATGTTGATCAGTAGATCAGGACTATTAACCTGTTATATCCCCATGTCATATCTGTACATAATAAAATTAAGAGCATAGCAAACTAGGAGGTTAATTTTATGTTTCTGTCCAAAATAATGATGATCAGCAGATCAGGACTATTAACCTGTTATATCCCCATGTCATATCTGTACATAATAAAATTAAGAGCATAGCTGACTAGGAGGTTAATTTTATATATTTATGTCCAAATTAATGATGAGTAGTAGTTCACGACTTTTAACCTCAAACATTATCATTCACACTCAATCATTTTTTTACATATTAATCTTTTCCATTTGCGAGAAGAAATCTTTTTTATTAGCATAAAATGTATTAACTTAAAGTGGGTTTTCTAGATGTTATGCAAATTCGGGGTTCGAAGTGCTATCTAAAAAAGCGGGGTAATAATTCACATGTTGCCTATGAGTGTACGAGGGCCCTTTGATAAGTCTGTGCTAAAATAATGAAAATGCTTTTTAGTTTTTGAAAAAGTTTTTATTAGTTTTTCTTCGTACTGTCCCTTAAGGTCGATACACTTAGTCCGATGGTTTTCAAGCTACTTTATTTCTTCCATAAAATAAAACGTGCCCAACTCTGGAAAATAAACATTTATTTTACTAATCACTTCGGAATTTGATTCAAGTAATCCAAGGAGGAAACATTTTGTAGTTGGACTATTTCGTAGCATAAATTCTAACAGATTTGCCGCAGTCGCAGATGAATGAGCCAGAACATTGTAATAATGGAAAATAAAAACTATTTTCCACCTAAATGTGGCTTTTTTGTAGTAGTTTCACTATTTACACACTCCAGTAAAGATTTATAATTCTCTTCGGTGATTGTTTTTTCCTTCGCTAAGTAGTCAACCAAGATTATACCACGTGCATCCTAAAAAGGAATCCATAACATTTCTTACTGATGGAACGTTTTAGCCTTGTTTAGAGCAGGTTCACCAGCTTCAGTCGAATATTTTGATAGTTCTTTCATTTCTGGCTGGTTGTGATGTATCCATTTTTATCACCTGTTACAAAATGACGCAAAAATTAACTGGATTTCTTTGAAACAGATACAAATTGTACTTCATTGTACTTCGAAGTGTTCACTCGTTCACGTTTTTGATTAATTGTTAGTAAACGAGGCACCCACCTTGCCGGCGGCTATCTCGCGCACAAATATCCATGTAAATGTCCTAATGAAATGCCACCAGCCTCAGAAATCTCCCACACTTTTGATCTTCTACCCTCCATCCCCATATCAGGGATTTTTTCAATAATTTCTAGCGTAGTGACCTCGGCAGGGCGACCAGAACGTCGAGCGTCACTTGTGCTCATTCGGAAGAACGAAAACCAACAAACTACGAGTATATCATTCTAATCGAAGGGGCTGACTCGCCAAAATATTTATGAATCATGGATTTAGTTTCTGACACCGTTTTGCTTCTTAAAAAGTAATGTTTTATCATCACTCGGAAGTCTTTTTTTTTCCATTCCTTCCCGGGCATTTTTTTCAGTCGGGACATTATCACGACACCGTCTTCATATCATGATTAGTAATCTAATTTGGATATGTTTCTAGTTTTGGAGCAATATTTAGAATTGGAACGTTACTGATGATACATATGTAAAATCAGTGGTGAGGAAATCAAAGAATTCTCTTCACAACATATTGGCGCAAAATGTATTCCACGTGGGCCTACAGTTAATAAAACCTTAGATCTTTTAATCTCGATCCCCAAAAATCTAAACTCTGTTATACGCACGTCTACAAATTGCAATAACTCTTATAAGATAAATTTGTAAGGTATTTAAATTCTGTTTTCTGTTTGCTATCTTAAACTTTTTTAGATCATTACCTTATCAACTAATTTCTTCCGACTACTATTCTATAGTGAACTTTGCACTCTGCTCTTGGAAACTGAAAAAGCTACACGCTAGATTCAAATTAGAAGAATGGCGTAAATACGGTAAGATGCACTAACATGAAAAGGCCGTGAACCGTAGAGTGTGGGAGTTTTTTCCTCTACTGACTGAGGTGCCAGAGATCAAAATATTGATTTAAGAATCTGGCTATTCGCAGCCCTTTTATGAAAAAGTCAAGACAACAAGGAACTAGAACCATTGAGTAGTAAAAACTAGTTCCACCAGTAGAAAATAATAAGCGAAAATAATAGTGTGTGTGGGGGGGATTGAAATTTAACGTTAGGTATGAGCTACATGCGGAAAGTTATGGTTTACAGTAAACCTGGGGATGGCAAAAACGAAAAAAAGCACTTCTTAATTAAAAAAAGTAGGGGCCCCTTATTTTGAACTATTTAATATATCATTAGGCCGAGGTATAACTGGTGTGATTGACGCAATGAACAAATCCCAAATGCACAGTCACACAAATGCTCTTCTTGACGCTAACCTCTATACCATGTGCGCGGCTCTCACCAAATAAATTTATCATAAATCTTTTCTGATGTGATGATAAGATTTCTATTATCCAAATAAAACTGAAGATCAATAGTTATGTAAAATTATTAAATAAAGTCTAAATTAAAATTTAGAGTGGGTGAAAAAATAGGAAATCCCGGGAGGGAAAAATGAACAAAATTGCCTCTTTTAAGGTAAATATAAGTTACATAACTCTAAACGAGTCATAATTACGTTTTCTTTTCTCTAAAGTAACATCTTTTTTTTGCAGCAAAGTCTTTTTCTCGTTCCTTTTCAAACTTATTTATATGTGGATAAAATAGATTCACTTTTTATGACATATCGAAGCGTAAATTTTCATTTATCAGCTTCAGTCATAAAAAGTTATTTTCCCTCTAGCTTTAGCTAAAGGTAATGTTACTGATATTCGGTATAATATTAACAAATCAGGGAAAATGGAAAAACTTTCATGGTTCTTATTTGAAAAAAATAAGTAGAGAATACAAGCTTCATATATTTACTAGTATCTTATAGGGTATATCAAGTAGTTTATGCGTCAATAGATGCACCAATTCGCCATTGCGGATTTAAGGAGATGGTATCTTCAATTTAGAATGCTAGTTAATTTATTTTCCAATAAATGGAGCCAAATGTCTATTGGGTTTAGGTATTTTTATTTTTAACGCGTTCTTTAAATTGCTTTTAAAGAAATGGATCAAAATATCTATTCGTTATATGTATTTGTTGGATAACGAAAATGCAAATGACTATATGCGACATGCTGTTGCGTCAGCAGGTGATTCCTTCCCAGAGCGGAAGGTAGGTAGACGGGGAATTTTTCCTTAATGCGGAAGCACTTGTCGTGAAACATTATCCTTTTATTCACCGCGATCTTGCTGGCTAATTTAATATGGGAGCATCATTTATGTGAGCCAGCATTGCTCCTTATGAAGGGACAACACGGAAAAGTCCAAGCCTTACTCAGAATTCGAATCCAAGCCCATTGCGGGGAAGCTCACGACGCTAACACTATATATACCATGTGGGTGGCAGAAGAGGAATATATAAAGGGGGAAAATCAAAAGTAAAAGGAGGTTTTCTGCCTTGTTGTTATGTAGTAATGTCTTCTTTTTGATGATGTATTTCAGTGGGGCAAGTAACCTAATGTTATGTTGCTGTTCAGTGTTTGAAAGAACTTTAATAAAAACGTTTTTGTTTTAAAATCGCTGTACTTGAGTATTGGACTTCTAACAACTGATACACTGCTGTATGGGCAAGATTAAGAATCTTTCATCCACCTTGTCCCACAGTATTTTATATCAGTTTAACGCGATGATTAATTTATTTTATAATAAATAGATCAAAATGTCTGTCGGTTTTACGGAGTTATGAACTTGTGCCACAACCTACTAAGTCCATGTCCTCCGAACTGAAATATCCCCACGAGAGGTGGCACTGTCACGAAATCCTTTCCTCAAATATTCAGTTCTTTCTTTTACCGGATTGTTGGCCTGCACACACACACGCGCGCGCGCACAAACGCATAAATATATGCCCTTTTTTGACCCCGCCGAGTTTTATCCATCATGATTAATATGTGGGACGCAATATTTCATAATTTCTTTTTTCAAAGGTCTTAAGCCCCAGTAACTAACGTCTTCCATTATCGGGATCTAGCCCTAGTCTTTTTGTCTCCAAATCAATGTTTAACGATCTGACCTATGCCATCGACGGGAGTAATTCTCCTTCATGATTGCAATTCTTCCCAATCTGTCCCAATGTGTAAATAAGGCTATAAATTAATTATTTCACAATAAAGCTGTACAGCATTTATGTCTCTATTTTAGGCTGATACGATGAAGTGTTACAAAGGAGATAACAAATTTTTCAATTCTCCTAGGGTTTTTTCGGGGCTGTGTTCTGTTTTCTTTGCATTCAATCATCAATAAAATCCGTTTTAAATTTTATTCCGGAGGAAAAACAGATTAAATTGGTTCCTCAATTCAAATTTTTTCTGAGAAAATCAATCAAAATTGTGAGCTGATATAAGTAAGTATCAGTATGTTAGAAAAGTTTTCATTGTCAATTACTAGACAATCTTGCACCCTTTATTAGTTTCAAATGCTGTAATAGGGGCCCCGTTGCTCGAAATCAAGCAAATTTTATTTTATTTTCGGAATAACAAAAAACAATAACAAAAGACTTTCTAACTCAGGGAGGCAGTGCTTATTGAACTTTGACATTTCAGTCTTATCAACTTGAACTTATTGCCACGGACGGTCAAACTGAACAGTCAAGCGAGCTTCTTGGCGATGAGAAAATTTTCACATCACTTCGAACACATAGGTACGGTTCCTCCACAGTTACGGTTTCTTCTGGTTGTTAAACTTAAGTTAAAAGATTTTGTTTAGTTTCAATGAAGTAACTTGACAGCAAATGGTGTTTGCAAGATTGTGATGCCACCTTGTTAGTCATTTCGTCGGTATGAGCAATGCTTTTTTTTTAGCTTGACTTCTTTGATACAAGATTTCTGCTATTAAATACTATAGTAGAAACACTTCAAAATCGACGATTAGTATTTTTTTAAAAGAGTAAACTCGTATCAAACAACATATGTAAACTCGTATCAAACAACATATGGAAACTCGTATCAAACAACATATGGAACCTCTCCCCCCCCCCCCCACATACAACAAAAAAAGTTACAAATTCATCCAAGAACTTCATTAAATGCAATATTTTGAGTCCATCCATCTGCAGCAGGGAATCCAGGTACACCTTCGTGAGTGATCTTTACTGCGACAGAATCTTTGGATCTTGCTCGAGACAGGACAACGTACAGCATACCATGTGAGAAGACTGATTCTGGCAGGCATAATCCGACTTTGGCAAATGTCTCTCCTTGATTCTTGTTCATTGTCATCGCAAAGGACAGTATGATCGGAAATTGAATTCTTTTGGTCGTAAAAGGGAAAGTGTTGTCTCTTGGGGTAAGCGGAATGCGTGGCAAGTTGTGCAGTAACCTCTTATATTCCCAGCACAAAATTTTCGCAGAAATTTTATTTCGGAAGAGCGACTATAGAATCATACGCGTGCCATTGACTAAATATTTCCTTGTGTCAAGGTTCCTGATATGTATCCCGATTGCGTCCGTTTTCAATCGTGAAATATGAGGCTGAAGTCCATTCATCTCGATCGTGTGCAAAAATTCAACTGGATAGTTAGTCTTTCACTCTAATCTTCAGTCACAACTGTGTCGAGACTGTGGAAACTGCGCTCTTCGCCTGGAAGTTGGTCAAGGATGTTGTTGATGATCCCATAACAATGGGAATTCTTCAGACAAAGGATTGCTCTATATTTCAGTTCGTTTTGAGACAGAGTTTGAATGTTAGTGCAGTATATCATTTTAATAATGTCAATAACAATCTATTTGGTATTTGAATGAAAGGCGAATCTGTAATATTAGCAATGCCAGAACCGACCGCAGATAGAAAATCAGTGAATGCTACCTCTTTAGGGTTTGTACGCATGTTCTATGTAAGGAGATACTTTTCAAAGTGTGACCACAGGGGTCATGATTTCAAGCAGTTCTCAATAATGGTTCCAAGCACTGAGTGTCGGACTACGGGTAGAACTTGTTGAAAATCTCCTCCAGGTATCAAGTATTTGCCACCAAATGGTTGTTCATTATTTTCGATGTCGCAGAATAAACGATCAAGGCAGATCAGACCATTAGCAGGGATCATGGCAGCTTTATCAAAAATGTAAATCCTTGACGATTTCTGTTCTTTTTCAGATTTCGAACTTGTCTTAATAGAACTAATTGAATTCTCGAACAAAGGAATCGGAAATTTGAAGACGATGGGGCTTGTACGTCCTCCTGGGAGAATCCTTTCTGCGATACCTGTCCATGCTACAACGGAACATTATATTCCTTTTACAGGATAGAAATGTAACAATGCTTCAAATAAAAAAGTCTTTCCACACCCACCAGCATCAGAAAGGAAAAAAGCATTCGTATATGTTTCTTGGTTTGTGACGCAGGCCATTATACGATCGAGTGCCCGCAGGGTCTTTTAGTCCACAAAAGACACCAGTCATCTGTAAAAATTTAGAGACATTTTGATTTTTAAATTTGTTATTTTCAGAGTACGTTCTCCTATGCCATGTTAAGGGTCGTATAAAGTGACCCTTGTTCCATGGCTGCTGGTAGCGTTAGATATGCTTAATTTTGTATTAGTTGTCATTCTTACGAAGGTATGATATATGCATTTTTTCAAAAGACAAATATATTATTCTCATGATAGCATTAGATTTGAATTTTTTTATAATATGGCATTCTATTACAAGACACTGACATATTTTTTTAATTAATGGCACGCGCCAGGAAGTATTTCTAATTTTTCCGATTATGTATGACGCATTTGTTTTGCCTTTCTTTACTTGCTTAAAATCGTGACGTAAATTTATTTTCCTTCAAAAGAATCCGAAATTGACAAGTTTTTATATATAAAAACAATGTTTTCCTTTAAAAGGCTTAAGATATGAATGAGAATCCTAACCTTCCCCCTGCATTCTAGCAGAACTTACATTGCATTTCATATCCAGACAAATATGAACTTGATGAATAGTTTAGTACTTTTGCTTTGTGGTATTGTTGATACTACTTATGAAAGATTAAACGTCAAAAGCTTCTTCCAATTTTCAGCTTCTATTATTTGAATAAATTCTAGTTTTACATTTATTTTCCCCCTGTCTCTCGGCTCAACCTCTATGATCAAGAGACTAAATGGATTTGAAAAGATCAGAGCGTTTAAAAGATCAGTTAGGTATAAAAATATGACACGAGAAAAATATATATAATTGCTAAATCCTTTTCTCACGCATTCTCCTCTTAAGTTATAATCCACAATTATCTGCATATAAAAATGATAAGCTAGTAGTGTTTAATCTTCGTACAGAACAAATGACAATACCTGTTGAAGAAGTCATTATAATAGCTTACATGGTATCTATCGTTCTCCTCAGCTGCTGTACAGGTTACAAGTTATATGGGTGACAGTTAACAACGATTGTAAGATATAAGTATCTTAAAACGTAAGCTCAGGAACAAGGATATGTCGCATGCGTGATAGTTGATGGCTCAAGGTACATACGTGTTATTTTAGAAACTTTATAGAAATAGATCGTATTTGAAACTTTTCAGGCATTTTCACCCTCTTGCTTTACTCTGCTTATGGTGTTACGTTGATTATTTCCATTATATTGAAACAGAGAGCTATCTGAAGTGATTCAATGATTATTATTTTTTTTCAAAACAAAGTATAGTTCTTGATAAAAGCTGAAATTCTTACTGATATTTATCTCATTTACCAGTGAGAAACGCTAGGGATTACGGAAAGAACAATATTTTTTAATCAATATCTAAACTGCAGGTCTATTTCAAGGGCACTATAATGATCTTCAATTTTTTGTTTTTGAAAAATGTCATGTGGCAAAGCGAAAATATAAGGAAACAATACATTACTAATGTATGCAATTTTTAAAGTTAATAACACATTCAAAACATCACAACAATACTCAACACTTTTGCTTAACAGCAGTGATTATTTTTTCCCTATTATTAGATCTTTCCGATACGCTTATATTAGGATTTTGATTGACAATTTTAGAAGACAAGAGAATATTTTTGGGATCTTTCGCAGTGGTTACTAATGGTTATTTATAAGAGATGCAGATAAAATTCACCACAATTATAAATTATTATCACTAAAGCAAAAAGGATATTTCTTCTGACAGCCATTAAAATGACGATATTTCATAATGAAATATTTTGAACCATTATTCTTTTATTTTTTCCCATAGCTGAATTAATATAATTTTATATCCTTGGACTCTGTTTTAATAAATCAACTTAAAATACTTTCCCTTTACATCACACAATGCGCGATAAATTTGTCTATTATAAATGGAATGGGTTGACAGTCAAAAGGATAAGCCATTGTTGTTCTGTATATTTATGAGTCATTGAAGATTTAAAAAAAGTTTTATACAATTGAAATAAAAGAAGAATGTTGGCACATTTCTTCTTAATGCTTGGAATTTAAGTACAGAATAAGTGGAATACGAAGTACTGGACTTGTCCTCTTGCATCTGTAACATGAATAACTTAATTACCCAATGTTTTTAGATATTTTTGTCAAATTATATTTTTGAAACCTGCCTAAATTAAAGATAAATTAATTTCCAAAGTGTTAACTTTCCCCCAAAACAACCATTTCTAAAAATTAACAATATATACTTAACACTAAAATTCAATAGGCATGTAAGTATTGATATAATTTAACTAAGTATAATCCACTTCGCGATACATTTAACTAACAGCTATAATACCATTACTCCATCTCTTCTCCCTGGATATTACTTTTTGCCAACAGAAAATAATGATAAATGTAGTTATAAACAATCATTCCTCACTTGGTCGGCAATAAAGGGTCCTCCTTCCCCCTAAAAAAAGAGAGAGACAATACACATATTCAGAGTGCCATGTGGAAAAAAATCCTACAAATTTTGAGTTTATTAACACACAACAAATATACAGGCTTATACAGGGTGAATCTGAACAAGTGGGCAAAACTTTACGGGGTGATAGAACGCATCTACACGAGCAATATTCGTCATAGAATGTATGGGCATAACGCAAACAGCGAGGCGCTAGGTGACGCTGTAAATGGTACCCGCATGCCACACGTCCTTATTCGTTCCAGCGGCGGTTTTCCGTAAATGTTTGGGCAGGGATCCTCCATGACCATTTGGTTGGCCCATACTTCTTGCCACACCGTCTGGATGGCGAATCGTATCACACATTCCTACGAGAGGTGTTGCCGGCCGGAGCTGCTGCGTCCGATTCCAACCCCCACCAGGTCGAGAATGTGGTTCCAGCACGACGGTGCGCCTGCACACTTCAGCTTGGATGTGCGGAACAATTTAGATGCAACATTCCCAGGGCGATGGATTGGTCGAGGTGGTCCCATAGCTTGGCCACCAAGATCGCCGGATCTCTCGTGCTTGGACTTTTTCATGTGGGGACATATGAAAAGCCTAATCTACGAGTGCCCCATTGAAACCAATATGGAAATAGTCTCCAGGATCTCCGTTGTTGCCGGCGATATCCAGAAAACGTCTGGTGTCTTCGCAAAAGTGCGTCAGTCCCTATCCCGCAGGTATGAAGCCTGCATTACAGCTGGCGGAAGCTCTTTTGAGCAATTTCTTTTACCATGTAAATCAATTACATTCCTGTTAATAAAATGTTTTCTTCAGTATCTCCTCTCATTCTTGTGTTAATTATTTAAATGTGACAGTGGAAAACTACCTTTTAACTTCTCACCGTTTGCGTTCCGACCATACATTCTATGACGAATATTGCTCGTATAGCTGCGTTCTATCACCCCGTAAAGTTTTGCCCACTTGTTCAGATTCACCCTGTATAAAGAGATAATAATTAGTGTAAATAGTCGACTTTTGTCTTTTGAGTTTTATCTGAACAAGTAGTAAGCTTCAATACAACAGATTGTTATGATATCACATATTTGTCGAAATTTGATAAAACAAATAAATGTCAGTTCAGTCAACTGCTTTCTCTTCACTGCTCTTCATAAAATATTTAGGGATCTCAATTCATTATCTTGAACTGACATATGGCAAAGTCACATCGTTTCTGAGATTTCAGTAACTTGTGTTTTATTAAAAGGTGAAAAAAATTGATACAGCATGACATAATGGTCTCAAATGCTACAAAATATGAGTAGTATTCCCCCTCTTCAAAAAAAGTTAATGTATAAATCTGAAAATATTTGTTAGAGGAGAAGGTGGGATTATGGACTCTACATTTATTATGAACCCCCTTAATATCTGCCTTATGCACAGGTGCAGCCGCTTGAAATAGCTGTGATCTAGAGCTCCTAGATGGCTGCAATGGTTAGTGAAGGTTATTGACCCTAGTTCACTCCCGAATGACGCCCTGGGACCAATTGTTTGTTTTTCGAGTTTTCAAAGCTTTTTTGAGGAAAGTAAAAGTGAATATTTTACATATCTTCTACTACGTTTTGTAAAAACTGATTCCTGTGCCTTATTCTACATGAGATAAAGTTCCTTTTGAGATAGTTCGAAATTAAATTCCATGTAACTGGAATTTAATATGTGATTAACCGGATCACCTGTATTATGTGATTAACCGGATTGTTTCCAAGATGGCGTTGTTTGAATTATGGACCCGGGTTCATATTACCAACAATCGGTTTCGATGATGTAATAATAACACAGGCCTGCGAAATTGAAGTTTTTGAAAAATACAAGAGAAGTTTTCATTGAGTTTTATGTTATTTTGTGTACTGATTTCGAAAATGACCTCCATTTTTTCCCATCACGTCAGGATTTTTTGTAAAATTGATATTGATATTTTTGCTAAAATCCTATTTGAAAAGGAATTTTCTCAACAATTTTGCATGTACTATCTATCAACAGTGGTTTTTATTCATTTAAATCTATGTAAAATAACCGATTCTTGGTGAGGCAGATTGAATTTTCAGCAATCGATTATTTTTTATAGGTTTAAATGCATGAAATCCACTTTCGCCAGATCGCACGAGCCGCCTCTGATCGAGAGAAAAACAAAAAGTTCCCTTGAGTTTAAACTTTTTGCATCAAATTATGGTGCAGTTTCTAGAAGAAAATCAGCAACATACTATTTTAATTTGTTTTTATTAAGGTAACTTAAATAAAATAGACGATTGAACAAGAAGAGAAAATATTATGTATGTGTACATGAAAGTTTGAAACAAATTTTAATCTGAGCATAAAACAAAACAAAACAAAAAAAGTTTATATTTAAGTAGTACTCTTTTTCTTTTGAAACTTTTTGACGTTCTTCTTTTATGTTCAATCTCAGGCCTATATCGTGTTAACATCCAACAGTAGTCGGCGAGCATGATCTTGCCCCCTCTTCCTTGATATTTGAGCTCCATATCTTTGATGTCTTGGTGGAACCTTTCAACCTGCTCTTCGCTGACTGATCCTAAATTTTCGGGGAAAAAGTCCCCATGTGAGTGAAGGAAATGTATTTTGACACTCTTGGAGTTGTCTCCAGCATATTCATAACAATTTCTTTATAATCAGGATCCTTGTAATTACCCAGAAATTTTCCAGGTTCAAGATTTTGTCTTTTCGGCCATTTGCCTTGTTGACCAAGAAGCATGGAGATAACTTTCAAATCACCACAAATGGTCCAACCGTGGTGGGCATATTTTATTTTGTTGAGGACGAGAGCCAGGTTTCCATAGCATTCTTTTAAATGCACCTAGTGTCCAGAGTACAGAGGCATACTGGCTTCCGTGATGAAGAAGGGCAGGTTTAAGGTTCCTTTCCAATGCATATATAAACAGCCTTCATTCATCTTTATGTTAGGTGATATTAAATTTGCTCTTGAATCCGGGAACATTAGCACAATAGACCAGGTTCTCCTCTTCCTCAAAGTACTTAACAAATTCTTTTTCTCGATTCCTGTACCAATAAAAAGAGGTTCCTTTGGCCAATATGTTTTTTCTTTCAATCTGGAGCCCAACAAGACAGCTGCCTCTTTCGAAAGGCCCGTATCTCTAGTCAGATCATTAAGTTCAACCTGAGAGAAAGGTAAAGGGCCTCCCAAGTTCTCCTCTGGAGGTCCTCACTTCCAGAGGGCTTATATTTGGTAGCGGAGCTTTGAACTTCTAGATGTTCCGAGTCTGAAGACTCGGAACATCCAGAAGAGATGACTGGCAATTCAGTTGGAGGCAAAGGCACTGGCACATCAGGTCCATGAGGAACGGGGCGTATGGCCGATGGAATGTTATCAGGATAAGAGATTAGCTTTTGATTTTTGCGGTTATACCCACGGACATGGCAGGAACAAAAGTAACATTCACCAGAGTGGTTTTTCTGCTCCCATGTCATAGGAATTCCAAATTGTACAGCAGTCTTCTTTCCTTTGAGCATAAGCTTAGATCATTGAGAGGCACACAAACTGCACACAGACTACACACAAACTTTATGAGGAATCCACGATTTGTCCTAATCTCTCAGTTTCATGCCAAAATACGCACGATAAAGTTGTCTTACATAGTCTGTAATGCTAGGGGAGGTGTCACAGAGGGGTATTCTGTAGGTTTCACTACGGTAGAATGATGGTCAGGCAGGGAAGAAATTCAACGCCGAGAAAAAAATTATGGTAAATGTTCATAAAAATCAAAGTAAAATAGAATTTTTCAAGAAAACGTGACGTGATAGAAATTTTTCATTATTTTTTTTGAAATCAGCACCAACAAATACATAAAGTTCAGCTGTCAGTTCCCTTGTATTTTTTTCATCGCAGGCCTGTGTAATGTTTCCGTGAGAAAATGCGATTCTACGGAAGATTTCATTGTGATACCTTTAATTTTCATGTTCTGTAATCCCTTTGGGTTATTCTGGAAGCTAAGAATGCAAGTTAAGAAGAAATCACCCTCTGGCAAGGATGCTGTAGTGCGCAGAAGAAGTTGGGATACGGTAAAGATGGCTGAGGCTATCCAGAAGGTAAGATGTGGAAGAATAGGACTAAAGGAAGCTGCTGGAGCTCGGAGTGTTGATGTACCAAGGACAACTTTGAGTTTGTTGGGGCTTCACAAGTGGATAAGTCACCAGCCGATTTGGTTGTACATAGGCAGGAAACCTGTTTTATCAGATTATATTGAAAAAGAGTTAGTGGCGTACTTGCTAGAGATGGAGTCAGTATCACTGGAGGAGTATTTCACTGTCTCACTCGACAAGACGTGAGGAAATTGGCTTTCCAATTGGCTGAACGCAATAATATTCGCCACACTTTCATATACGAAGCAGCAGAGAGAAACTGGCTAAACCGATTCCTCACTCGTCATAAGGGACAAATTTCGATCAGGAAACCTACAGGGAAGTCATATGCATGAGCAGAAGGATTCACACGTGAGCAGGTGGCTGATTTGTTTAATTTGCTTCAAGGCTTGTGTTCTGGGAATCATTTATAGCCTGACAGAATTTTCAATGTAGATGAGACTGGTTTAAGTGTTTTTCAGTCAAAAGTTCCCCAAGTCATCGGGTTGGAGAGAAAACGTCAGGTGGGAGCTCTGACTACAGCTGAATGTGTTTCTCTTGAACTGTGGCATGTTGCATGAGTGCTGGGGGAACATATGTCCCACCAATGATGATATTTCCTTGTAAAAACATGACGGATCAGCTCATGAAGAGAACCACATCCGGAACAATTGGAAGAGCTCACCCCTCTGGGTGGATACAAGCTTTTATGTAAACCACAGAAGAGATTATGATTGTAAATGACGTCATCTATTTGAAGTGTATATTAATAACGTATATTTCATGTGAGTGGCAACAAAGAGTTGTTGTTCTGAGAAAAAAGTAATATATATGTAGCAACCAACTTTTTATGTAAAAAAGAACACGCAGATTTGATTATGAATATTAAAGATTATTTTGAACCCAAATGAATCGGGTAGATTTATTGGGTGTATGAAACATTCTGGTGACCCCGGACGTCATTTGAATTTAAAAAAAGGTCAGTTTTTCATTTTCTAATATCGTTATAATTTACGCTTGTGATGGATGCTCTCATCGTCAAACGAATTCCTGTTCGAGGAAATTTTACAAAACGTTATAATAAGTTAATGAATGCGATTAACGATGATAAAAGTACTCGTAAAGAAATTGAAATTCAATTTTCATCTTTTGAGCGTACTGCAAATGATTTGGCATTATTAGATGATCAAATATATAATTTATTAGTTGACGCCAAATCAGAAAATTTGTCCGAAGAATACGATAAAATTGAAGAATATAAGGAAAAAATTATACAGCTTGCATTGAAGTAAAAATATTTATGGAGAAATTTTCCACATGTCCTGAATTGTCTTCGGTGGCTGAAAAAACAAAATTAAAGCTTCCAAAAATAGAATTAGTTAAATTTAGCGGGGAATTGAAGGACTGGCTAAGCTTTTGGAATCAATTTAGCCGAATACATGATGATGAATTTATGAACAACGAGGATAAATTTCAATATATCATTCAGTGTATGGCTATCGGAAGTGGAGCAAAGGAAATTGTGGATAGTTATCCACCGTCTGCTGATAACTATGCCAAAGTAATAGAAAGTTTGAAAACGAGAAATGGCCGTGAAGAACTCCTTGTCGAATATTATGTAAGAGAATTGTTAACTTTAGTGGTGAGAAATGTAATGAATACAAAAGCAAAGATGAATATTACGCAACTTTAAAATAAATTGGAGTCATATCTGCGTTCACTAGAATATATTGGCGTAACAAAAGATAAATATGCGCCATGTTGTTTCCTCTTGTGGAATCATGCGTTCCAGAAGATTTATTAAGAGTTTGGCTACGGAATCCTGTAATTAGTGCAGAAGGTGATTCTTATGGGGATAAATTGTCACAATTATTATCATTTTTGAGAGCCGAAGTTGAAGGCGAAGAACGCATTTCTTTGGCAAAGACTGGTTTTAAACAGCATGACTCTTCGCATCGAAAGAGAGACAAAGATTTTGAAGCATACGCCCCTGTTGTTAAGGCAAATGATTTGCTCTTTGAGGCTAAATCCATTCCCCAACATACCAGACTCAACTGCATTTTTTGCGGAAGACAGCATAGTTCAGAAAATTGTTTTAAGGGACAAAAATTGCCATTAGAAGAGAAACAGGGAATAATAAAGAAACAAAAGGCCTGTTTTTTGTGCCTGAAGGTGAGGCACCGCTCGAAAAACTGCAGGGCTAGTATTTGATGTATTGTTTGTAGCAAAAGACATTGGCCTATATTGTGTCCAGAATTAAGCAAGACAAATAAGTCACAAGCCCATCTGTTTGCAGATATGACCCAAACCAGCAAGAAGCATCATGCATCTTCTGTCATGGTGCATTCAAAGATGACATATGCAAAGAACTTTGGAATCGTTGTGTGATGTGCCTACACTGGGCACTGGGTTCATTCTGTGTGCACCGGAGCCGAAGCTGAGTTTTATATTTGCGACTTCGTCGCCAATTGTTTTTTTTTTATATATTTGTACAGATAATGCTCGATATTCCAGGTTTTTAATAAATGAACTTTCTTTTTATAATTTGTTTCTTTTGAAAACTTTTCTTTGTTTTATTTCCTTCTGTTTAATAAATAGATAAAATAAATAGATAGAAATGATTTTTTGGGCAAAACGTTGGGGATATTAACCTCCACTTTGGGCCACCTGCTAGTTTAGACTTTTTTTACTTACGTATGTGATTGCATACATCTAAATATTTGATTCAATGGCTAATTCACCTAAGGATGGTTAGATCAGGAGTTTTGGAAGAGGTTAGAGCCAAAAAATAAATTAGTCTTTGGTATGACCACAGTGAGCCAAAAACAAAATTGGGGTCCATAATCCCAGCTTCTCCTCTTTACCGTATCTTGGGTTTATGCTGGGCTATAATGTCACTCCCTAGTTCTCCAATATAATCCCTGCAAAGTTTATTTTACTATTGTAAATTAATGGTGGTAATTTTTTGCATATTTTAGGTACGTGTTCTGTTGGTAATATTAGATAAATAACACAGGCCTACAACCAAAAAAGTGTTTAGAAACCAATAGCTGATACTGATAGATTTTTGGACGCCAATTTCAGGAAAAACAGTAAAAAAATTCCATGACGTACCATTTTTTCAAAAAATTGAAAATTGAAAAAATTGAAAATTTTACAAATTGAAAATTTTGATTTTCGTAACCATCAATCGATTTGGTTAATTGAGGAATGAGATGAACACATAGTGTCATAAGTCGTCATTACTTGTGAAAACTGGAGATTTTTCTGTCTCTGGTGCGAAAAAAAACAGAAAAAAGAAACAATCTAAAGAATCTGCCGATATCTTATGCTCTAGGCCAGGGGTCGGCACGTAATTTTAAATGGGGTCCGGATACCATTGAAATTTTTTATCGAGGTCCAAAAAAAAAACTCATAATACTTACTAGTTTTAAATTTTTATTTTGACTCATTTAAGTAATTATATAAAATACAATAGGTAGGTGTTCTTAAAAATTAATGCGAGAAATTACACCTGCGGTCTTGAACCAGTTTTTTATAGTTTGGTTCACGCGGGGAAAAGCTAATGCGAAGAGAGTCTTCAAAGTGGGCGTCCGTTAATCTCGAACGATATTTGTTCTTCGAAAAATTCATTTTTGAAAAAGATGATTCACATACATATGTGGAGCCAAACATAGTAACCATGTTGAGAGTTAGTTTTTTGCAATTTACATACTTTTCTGAAACATGTTTACCCCAAAATTCTTCAGTGGATGCAGTTTTATATATTTGCAAGAAAATATCTTCTTGCAAGTCAATTATCTTCATTTGAAGTAAAGGCTTTGAAAGACTGAACAACTTCACAGCCACGCTAGTCCATTCTGCCGCTGCAGCAACTTCATAAGGCGATTTCAGGAATTGAGACAGCTTCCCTATCTCTGCAAAGTCTTGGAATCTTGCAGCAAATTCCTTCCCAAGATGTGATATAAACCTAAAAAATACTGCAATGTCTTCTTCGGAGTTCTTTTTATATTTGAGAATTGTTGGGAAATGAATAAATTCTTGACTTGCAATATCTTTTTCAAAGATATACAGCTTGCGACGGAGAGCAGACACACTTTGTATCAGATCACATATTATTTTTCCATTTCCTCTTAACTCGGTGTTGAGCACATTTAAATATTTCAGAATGTCTTTCAGGAAAGCCACAGCTAGCATATTGCGCTCGTTTGTTATGAACTCCAAGTGATTCCTTGCTTCCTGCGTATCCAAGTTTGGCAAGAAGAAGGTTACTTGTTCTTTTATTTGCCAGAAACGTTCAATAACTTGTACTTTACTTAGCCAACGAACATTGTAGTGTTGCAGTAAGTCAGAATACGACGAACACATTCAGAAAGAAACTCCTTGAACTGTAGGTGCTGAAGAGCAGAAAGAGACCTCATAAAATTGATCAACTTGACCAAGCTGTCCATTACTTTTTTCAGAGTAGCACTAAGTTTTCCACAATGGACTATCTGTGAATTATGTACTGATAAGATATTAGGCCTGCATTCTTATCCCTGATTCTTTTTACTAATCCTTTTCCTTTGCCAATCATCGCTGGGGCCCCGTCACTTGAAAGGGACACCATTTTATCATAACTAATATTTGATTTTGTTATGAATTCATCAAAAGTCTTGAATAAATCTTCTCCACTAGTCTTACCTTTAAACGGCAATATTGCTAGCAATTCTTCTCTGAACGCTTTACTTTCAATGTAAAAAAAATCTCACGAAAATAGGCATTTCTTCATCGTCAACAATGTCACATGATTCATCAAGTACTATGGCGTAGCAAGGTGCCTTCTGCAGAAGTTCGAGCAAACTACTTTTGTTGTCAGCAGCTAAAATTTCGGTTCTTGTATTACTTCTTGCCGATTATGGAATACCTTGAACTGCGGCGACAATATCCTTTTTCTCTTCAAAAAGTGCCGTAGCCACTTCTAACATGCATCCTTTTACTATCTCTCTGAAAATGAGTCTGAAAATGACTTCTGGTGTTTATTAACCGTCCAGCACACACGCAATGCTGCTTCTGCGGATTTTTCTTGTTCGCTCATGCAGCGAACTAGTAAGGCCGTGCTTTTTTTTGTAAGAAGTTAGATATGCTTGGAATTTTTCTTTACGAGCTTCACTGCCAAGAGGAAAGTTTTTGGGAAATTGCTGATGAGTTGTTTCGTAGTGTCGCTTTAAATTGGCACTTTTAACAATAGCGACAGTTTTGTTGCATATGAGAAACTTCCTATTTTCACTGTCAACTTTTCGCTTTTTGGATTCATATTGATGTACGTACGAAACGTTTTAGTACACCACAAATTATAACACGAATAAACGAATGCTCCTCACAAGGTCGCAACGTAACTACCTAATAACTGACGACGTGTCGAAACATGCCGGCCAGTACGCTCCCTCCCGCCCGCACCCTCACACTCCAACGCACTCTCTTGTGCTACACAGCACAGCATAGCAACAGCTATGTATCTACCTACTAAAACTAATTATATAAAAATATTAATTAAATTGAATAGGTAGGTAAGTTATTTAACAATATTTGGCGGTCCAAGTTTCGACCTTCCGCGGTCCGGATACAGACCGCGGTCCGCCTGTTGCCGACCGCTGCGCTAGGCTAAAGCAAAAGAATTTATTGGCTCCTGGTACCTCTTTCTCATGGTTCATAAAAAGAGAAACAGATTTCGATCCTTACTTTTCTCGAGATAGTAGCTTGGTTTACTGTAGCAATGTCCCTGGATTGATGGAGGGTTTCAATATACAGTATGACGTGAACGAGTGGAGGCTCTTTTTTGACTCCTCAAAAAGAAGCCTCAAAGCAGTGCTTCTGCTTAATTTCAGCAAGTATGCTTCAGTGCCATTAGGACATTCTGTGTACCTGAAAGAATCTTACGAGAATTTAGCTTTGATTCTCACCCATTTGAAATATAAAGGGATGATATGCAGATATCTAAAAGGTCTTTCCATGCTTCTTGGACAACAAGCAGGAAACACCAAGTACCCTTGCGAATGGGACAGTCGGGATAAAAAGAATCATTGGATCAAAAAGGAGTGGCTGCAAAGGAAAGCATTAACACCTGGAAACAAAAATATAGTAAAGGAAAGTTTGGTTGATCCCAGGAAAGTCCTGTTGCCTCTACTTCACATCAAGCTTGGTGTTCCGTACTGATAACGGCAATTTCCGGCGATTGTAGCGCCACCTTTTGGTTGTATGAAAAAACGCGCCAGTGTGAAACTTGTTCTAATTGAGTAAGTCGCGTCGCTTTCAGCGGCCATTTTTCAAGCCCATGTTGCGGCACCGCTTTCAATAAAATTGCTATTTATATACAGTCCTCTGCTTTCCCTCCGTACCATTTTGGTCCTAGCGATACGGAGGTGGAACCTTTCGAGTAACTATGGAGAAATTTACCGCTTTAAAAAGACAAAAATCAAGTTTGAAAGGAAAAGTAACGCAGATCGAAAACTTCGTGCAAAACTTTAAAAGCAGTGATAAAGCGAGAATTGAGCTCCAATTGAAACTGACGAACGTTAAAAGGCTTCAAGATAAAACCGAAGAATTACGCAGTGAATATTATGATTTACCTGAGGATACGGATTTAACAGAAATCGAAGAAGAACTTCAAGATTTAGATTCCAGACTGGAAGAATTAGAGGTAAGCCTAAATTGCCTCAATAGTAAACTGTATGCAAGTAATAAACTTGAAAATGATCATAATAAAATAAATAATGCTGATCTGCCAACTTCATCGCCAAATGTTAAGCTCCCAGAAATCCCACTTCCACAGTTTTCAGGAAAATACGAGGAATGGAGTCAGTTTAAACTCCAATTTTCTAATTTAATTGATAAAAATGTTGCCTTATCAGAAACGCAAAAACTATATTATTTACGCGCAGCACTAAAGGGTGAAGCAAAACAATTAGAAACTCTAGATGACACTTATAAGTCTCTGTTTAATGCATTAGATGAACGCTATCAGAACGCCAGAATGTTAGTCGAAGCACATATCCAAGCTCTAATGAATTTCGAGAAAATCACGCATGAGTCGCCAAAAGAATTACGCAATTTGGTAGATTGTATAAATCGAAACTTAAGAGCCTTGAGCGTTTTAGAATATAAAAGAAACAATCTTTCAGATATTATGTTGATAAATGTTATTACGAGTAAATTGCACAGAGAAACTAGAAAACAATACGAGTTATCTCTGAATTCTAAGGAAGTTCCATCATTAGACGAATTTTTAAATTTCTTAGAAACGCGAAGTTTGATGTTAGAAGGCTTAAACAGAAATTTTTCGGTTAAGTCCAGCCCTAAAAACGTTTCAAATATCTCAAATCGTTCCAAAACTTTCATGATTAATTCCAAGGAGCATTTAAAGCTTTGTGTTTTATGTAAAAACCCACACCCTTTACATAAATGCTCACAATTTCAAAATATGAAGATCTCAAGCAGATATGAATTCGTTAAAAATCAAAAGTTATGCTATAACTGTTTAAATTTCCATACTGTATCTCAATGCAAATCGAAATACGTTTGTAGTATTTGTAAAAAGAAACACCATACATTATTGCACTTATTCGATGAAATGAAAGAAACACATGGAAATCAAAACACTTTGCCTCAGAACATTAAAAGTGATGAGTCAGATAGACAAAATGGCGCGACACAGCTTGGCGCTGAAATGAGGAGTGTTTTGCTTAGTTCCAAGCTTTCAAAAAATGAAAAAGCAAATGCTGCACTTCCGCAGAATGAAAGTGTTTTATTAAATACTGTGGTTATTTATGTTAAAAATAAATACGGTCAAAGGTGCAAATTTAAAGGCTTGCTGGACAATGGAAGCGAAATAAATCTCATTACTAAGCGCTGTTCAGAAAATTTGGGGTTAAGAAAAGAGAATATTAAAACTTCAATTTCAGGAATAAACAACTCAATTCATTCAGTTAAGGCTAAAGTAAATGCTAATATTTCTAACAAAGGAGAGACATTTTCGGTGAATATAGATTGCATATTGGTTCCAAGAATAACTGAAATTTTCCCAGTAGCAAAACTAGATATATCAAGTGTTAAATTTCCTAATTATGTGGAACTTGCAGATAAAGGGTTTTATCTACCCAGCCAGATCGATTTCTTGATCGGAAATCAACTTTTTTTTGATATTTTGAAAAGTGAAATAATTTATACGGAAGATGGAAAATTAATGTTACAGAACACTAAGTTTGGTTATATAGTAATCGGATCTTTACAACACGAAAAATATAATAATTCTCGTTACTGTTGTTTACTTAATGAAACTAATTTAGATAAATCACTTAAGAATTTTTTCGAAGCAGAACTGATACCGGAAAATAACGTTGAAATGATTAAAAGTGCTGATGATAAACTATGTGAACAACATTTTTTGAATACCCACAGAAGGGACAATTCAGGACGATACATTGTTCAAATGCCGTTTTCGAAGAATCCTGATTGTTTAGGTGATTCCAAAAAAAATGCCTTACGAAAACTTGATTGTTTATGGAAAAGATTAAATCAAAATCCCAAATTCTTAAAGATGTATAAAGAATTTATTCGCGAATATTTAACCTTAGGCCATATGGAGGAAGTTTTAGAAAATGAAGAACCAGAAATTGTATATTATCTCCCTCACCACGGTGTCTACAGACCTGATAAGGAGACAACGCCTTTAAGAGTAGTATTTAATGCTTCGTCTGTTACGTCTTCAGGAGAATCACTAAATTCATTACAGTTGACGGGAGGTATAATACAGGATGATCTTTTCGCTGTTCTACTTAGATTTCGAAGGCACGAATATGCACTTACTGCCGATATAAGAAAAATGTTCCGGCAAATTTTGATAGACGATTCTCAACGCGATCTATTGCGCATATTTTGGAAGGAAGGGATGAACGAACCTGCAAGGACTTACAGACTGTGCACTGTTACATATGGCACGACAAGTGCTCCATTTTTAGCAACGCGATCACTTAAACAACTCGCAATTGATGATGGAGATCAATATCCACTAGCATCTTCAGTTCTTCAATCAGATACATATATGGATGATATCTTAAGCGGAGAATCTGAATTCTCCAAGCTTAAGGAGCTTCAGTCTCAGTTAATAAAGTTGTTGAAGTCTGGAGGTATGGATTTACACAAATGGTGCACAAACCACCCTAGTTTATTAACAGATCCATCTCAAATTAATCAAGAATATGCTATTAAATCAGACTCTGAATTAGATGTGGTAAAAACATTGGGTATGTTGTGGAAACCTAAAATTGATATGTTTACTTACACGACCAAGGTAAATCCTAAATTGAATTACACTAAATCAGAAGTGCTTTCACAAATAGCCAAAATATTTGATCCTCTTGGTTTAATTGGTCCGGTCATTGCAAAGGCTAAAATCTTCTTGCAGCAACTGTGGTTACTGAAAATTGCATGGCATGAACAACTTCCAGAATCTTTAGCTAAGGAGTGGCATGATTTTTCCTTATCACTTTTGAATCTGAATAAATTAAAGATACCTAGATATTGCCTATCCAAGACACCTGTACGAATATTTCTACATGGATTCGCAGACGCCTCAGAAAATGCGTATCGTGCAGTTATCTTCATACAGTCTATAGCGTATGACAACACTGTAAAAAGTCAATTACTCTGCAGTAAATCAAGAGTAGCACCAATTCGAAAGGTAACAATCCCGAGGTTAGAATTATATGCTTGTCTACTTGTATCTCAACTTATGAGAAAATGTTTAACATCATTACATCTACATGTTGAATCAGTGTTCTTATGGTCAGACTCAACTATCGCTCTTTCTTGGATAAAAACATCGCCTCATCAACTAAAAACTTTCGTTGGGAATAGAGTTAGTAACATTCAACAACTGACTGAAAATTTCCACTGGGGTCACGTCTCCTCCAAGCAGAATCCGGCAGACATTATTTCACGGGGACTAGATGCTAAAGACCTTTCATCAAGTGTTTTGTGGTGGAAAGGGCCTACATTCCTACAAGCGGATATTATTGTTCCAAGGGATATTCCTGAATATCATTCTACTGAAAATGAACAATATTTAAATGAATTCAAAGGGCACTCCGATAAAACTCTAATTCTTACAAGGGACAATTTTTTTGATACATTTTTAAGTTTAACTAATAATTATTTGAAGTTAATTCGCATTTTGTCATATATTTTTAGATTTTTTAGTAATTGTAAGACAGGCCACAAATTAAAAGGACCGCTCACCACCAAGGAATTGAGGTGGTCGGAGATATCTATAATTAAAGCCGTCCAGGTAAGATATTTTGAAAAGGAGATTATCAATCTTCTAAAGGGAGAACCTGTGCCCAAAGGTAGTGGATTGCAAAACTTAAATCCATTTTTAGACGAAAACAACATTTTAAGAGTTGGAGGTCGCTTAGGCAATTCTGACTTAAAGTTTGATCAGAAACACCCCATTATTATTCCCAAGAGTAATAAATTGACTCGAATGATTTTTGAGCATTTTCACAGGAAAAACCATCATGCAGGCCCACAAACTCTCCTATATACCGTACGTCAAGAATTTTGGCCCATTAATGGCAGATTGACTGCAAGGGAGGTAGTTAACGATTGCATAATTTGCTTTAAGCAAAACCCTAAACCTGCTGTACAGATTATGGGTAATTAACCCTCTGATAGAGTAACTCCTAACGCACCGTTTAACGTTACCGGCGTGGATCTCTGTGGACCCTTTTCTATAAAAATTCCTTATCAACGGAAATGTATATTGAAAAACATTTATGTTTCAATTTTTATTTGTCTTGCGACTAAAGCTATTCACATGGAAATAGTTTCGGATTTGACATCAGAGTCCTTTATCGCATGTCTTAAAAGATTTTTTGCAAGACGAGGAAAAAGCGCGATAATTTACACAGATAACGCCACAAATTTCATTGGGGCATGTGCTGAATTAAAGAAACTGTACAAATTAATTCAAGAGCCTAATGAACAGCTTGGAAACTATTTGTCCTCAGAGCAGGTAACTTGGAAATTTATCCCCCCTAGATCCCCAAACTTTGGAGGGTTATGGGAAGCAGGGGTAAAATCATTCAAATATTACTTAAAGCGAGCAGTTGGTAATACTAATTTAACCTATGAAGAATTTTTAACGGTCATCACACAAATAGAGGCTATTTTAAATTCGAGACCTATTTGTTCATTGTCACCAGACCCTAATGACTTTCAAGCTTTAACACCGGGACACTTTTTAATAGGACGCCCACTAAATTCTATCCCCGAACCCGAGCTTGTGGCTATAAATGACAATAGACTATCTAGGTGGCAACTAACAACCAAATTAGTGCAAGGCATTTGGAAGAGGTGGAAGAATGATTACTTAACTAACTTACAACAAAGATCGAAATGGACATTTGAAAAGGATAATGTAGAGGTGGGTGATTTAATTTTAATCAAGGAGGACAATATTCCCCCCTCAAAATGGTCCATAGGTAGAATTAAAGAAACCATTAAAGGCAAAGACGGTAAGGTTCGAGTAGTGATAATACAAACTCCCACTGCTGTACTAAAAAGACCTATATCAAAGATATGTATTTTGCCAATGCAAAATTGAACCTTCTTATGTTTACTTCTTTTCTTTATTATTGTATTGTTGTATCTTATATTAGTATAGTTATAATGTGTTTATTTTTAATTTTTTTTGTGTATTGAAATGTTATTTCAAGGCCGGCGGAATGTTCCGTACTGATAACAGCAATTTCCGGCGATTGTAGCGCCACCTTTTGGTTGTATGAAAAAACGCGCCAGTGTGAAACTTGTTCTAATTGAGTAGGTCGCGTCGCTTTCAGCGGCCATTTTTCAAGCCCATGTTGCGGCACCGCTTTCAATAAAATTGTTATTTATATACAGTCCTCTGCTTTCCCTCCGTACCACTTGGCTTGATGAAACAATTTGTTAAAGTTCTATCAAAAGAAGGAGAGTGCTTTAAATACCTAGGTAACAATTTTCCAGGACTGTCGGAAGCAAAAATAAAGGAAGGTGTTTTCGTAGGTCCAGATATTCGGAAACTTTTTAAAGACGAAGTATTTGAAACTAAAATGCTTTCGAGGGAAAAAGAGGCCTGAAGAGCTTTCAAGGAAGTAGTCACAAAATTCCTCGTGAATGTTAAGGATCCCAACTATAAATCTATCGTGGAAAACATATTAATGAAATTCAAAGACTTGGGTTGTTCAATGAGGTTGGAAGTGCATTTTTTAAATTCGCATTTGGACTACTTTCCCTTTTTGGTGCAGTTAGTGATCTTGGTGCAATTAGTGTAGAACAGGGTTAAAGATTTCACCAGGATATCAAAGAAATGGAGCTTAGATACCAAGGTAGATGGAAAGTCAATATGATGGGGACTACTGTTGAATGCTACACAGAGAAGTCCCGAGTACTAACTACAACAGACTAAGTGCCAAAACGAGCTTTCAGGGAAAAAGGAAAAGAAAGCATTATGGATATATGAATCCAGGATGTATTAAACAATAACAACCATTAAATGTTCTAATTAATATAATTTCCAATTAATATATATTTAGCAAATCATTTCCAATTGTTTGATATAGTATTAATTCATTCGTAAATAAAACACTTAAAAATATTTTGAAAAGACCTTCTCCCCAGAATATGTACAGTTGGCTTTCTTGCCCATATATTCAGGCGCATTTTGTGAAAAATCCTTAAGTGATTGAGAAAAATGGATGTCATATTTGAAATCAGCCCACCAAATAATATAAAATTCAGTCATTACATTGCAAACACTTTTCTATGACTCAAATTTTGCAGGCCTGTGTAATCAATAGAAGTAGGAAATTTTACACTTTTTTTGGTGTATTTTATTTGCATGCAAACTCAAATTCCCTTTCTTTTTTTAAGAACTTGAGCGTTATGCTCTCATAAAAGGCATTTTCCTGGTTCTTTTCATTTTCAAAAATTTTGTTTCACTATTGACGCAATAGCCAAATTGCTCACGCTTTCTTGTCTATTTGTAGCTCTTTGAGACCCAAATGTGCTTATGCCACCCATTTGATTTTCAGTTTTTCAAAAACCATAAATTATTAATTTAAACCAGAGAAAACAGTCTTAATTCCAAAGAAGTTAAAACTGGAAAAAATGGTATGCACTGCAATCCCTAGATCTGCGTAATCATCAGTATTTTTGGTAGTCACTTACAGCAAAACACCTTGTATCTGATCAGTTCTTTTCCTTTTTCTCCATTTTTAATTCTAAGGCTCAATCCAAAGCTTATAATTATATGAAAAGCCAAGAAAATGGCGTCTTTTTCAACAAAATACAACTGAATATAACAAAAAGTGTGACACTCGGGGAACCTGTGTTTATAGGCAAGTGAGTGCGAGTGCCAAATATTACTTAGAGTGTACATCTCTTTTCTAAGAAGAGACTTTACAAAGCGGGGACAGTTCTCCCCGGACCACTTGCTTCTCATGTTGCCATGGAAATGCTAGTCAGTTAATGTATTGGAGAGTCCCGGAATCTGTTATTGAGCACTGAGAGTAAAACTGTGAGTTCGCTGACATAGCTTGCTAACCTTTGATGATTATCATTATTTATTGCATCTTTGGTTAACATCAGTTTCTTGGCTTGGGCTTTGCAGATGGTCTAGTTGCTTCGAATATAGCTATTGAAATCCCGTTTCCTTAGAGTGAAACTCAGCAAAATATCGAAATAAAAAAATTTCTCGTGGTGTTTTGCCCTTTTGATACAATTGCTGTATACTATAAATTGTTTAAGTTTTTGCATTAATCTGTTTTTGCATTAATTGTAGCCTTTGAATTTCGTTTTGGCAAAATGCTTATAAACATAGATTTTCTATTATTATATTAGTTATTCAATGTGCACATAATAAAAAAAAATCAAGCCTTAGATAAACTGTTTCTTCATCATACAATATGTTGTTTAGAAAAAATAGGTATTTTAAGAGACGTTAACATTGTGCCTTTTATAAGAATCTATTCTACTTTAGTAAACATTAGGAATACTTATAGGGGTAATATTAGACGGTATTAGTTAGATAAACTCAATATTAATATTAATTATTAATTTTTTATAACGAGAATTAGATTATTATAATAAAATACTAATTTTAAATTTTATTTAAATACCTGATGGTATAAACTTTATATTTATAAATTACTTTGCAGACATGCGATATAATAACAAGTGATTCAATAAGAGTATTTCAATGCCTTCCTTACATATTATAATAAAATATCACCTCATAATTTCCCGTGCTTTCTTAGCTTGCAGGCAATTTTCAGGAAATACATATTTTTCTTTCTAGAAAGGCAGTTCAGAGTTTTGATTATATTAGATTATTTAGTTGCAGACTTTCTCATAAAAATACTTCTTTAGAAGAAGGAAAATCATATTTTGTTTACCAGGACGTCTAAATGTAGGATTTTTTTGTTAACGATATGGGTATGCATAATTGTTAAAATATACATCAGGGAAGAACAAAAAATGTCATCACATTACTGAGATGGGAGAGTGACAGGTAATTTTTTAATAAATCCATAAATAATGAATTATACCTCGAAGTTTATTTATGTATGAAGAATCAAATTTAAAATAGATTCATTATTTGTTTTGTGCTATAAGTTCCTTTAAATGACACTCTTTAATTAACAAAGTTTTGAAGTTTCAGCCCATTTTTCTATTTTTAAGCTTATATACATTATATTTTTTTAAACAATTGATTGACTTCGTCGATTCGCCATAATGGATAAGTGAGTTAAATTTTGCTTCTCCTTGATACTTTAATCCGCTTATTAGTGTTTAGAGGTTAACTCTGTTTTGTGTTGGCGTTCAGTTCCTGTGGGTTCGAGTCCCACTGTTGGCATGGATGTTTGTAGCCGTTCGTAATCAGCTTTAAACTGTAGGTCTCGGACTAATTAGCCCTCGTAAAGTTGACTGTGTCGCTCCAAACCAAACCAAACCAAACTCTGTTTTGTTGCTTATAGTGTTCACTCGTTTAGTTGATTTTGAAGGAATCTCTACGCCTTTAAAAGTTTAACGGATAACACTTCTTGCCTACTTTATACAGTTAAACTCAGAGATATATGTTTATAGATGTAACCATCTAGAAATGAAGTCCATCCACTTAAATAGAGGCTAATTAGGCCATAACTTGCACGGTGAGTGATTTGTTACTTTGCTCCAGAGGAGGTAGATGATTTTAGCTTTCGAAATTCAAAATGAGATTTTTCAGTATCATTATATGAATCTACTTCTATCCATCACTTTTTATTTTTTAGATCTGGAACTTTTACTATCCATATTCTGTCACAGATTCAAGAAGCTTACGTAAGTTAAACGACTTGCGTACCTCACGACCACAGCCCTAGACTACATTAAGTATTACTGTTTTGAAACATTAACACGCAAGTTTTATCAATAAAAGAGGAATAAAATGCCATTTTATAACCTACAAAAGTATGATTTTAGAAGTCATTCCTTTAACTAACATCTTTTTACGAATACTGAGAGTTAAAATGATGCTATACAGAATTTGAAAGGCCTAGGATGTTTGACACAAGCAAAATTCCAAGCAGGTGGGTTACGTAAGATGACAGAAAAAGACTGTTGCAAAGAGGAGCAGTGAAGCGACTGAGAATATCACCCCAGTTTTCAATTTGCACTCATTACCAATATCCATAAGAACAGTGAAAACTATATAATTACAACTATCTCCTGTTAGGAGGGTAAATCGAGCCCATAACTACAGGTGTAAGATGCCAGTGTTCCAGCCACAAGACTATCCAGAGGGTGGGGAGATTAAGACAATATCCTCTTTTTAACACCTTTCATTATATATTGCCTTAGTTTTCCATCTAACGACACAAGGTGTTCATCGCACATATTTTTAGTTATATGTTTCGACGAGGAAGTTTTGTACACATTGAATATTTTACCAATTCATTTCCTAGTGCTTCAATGCCCTTTCCACGTGAAGTACCCACTTAACGACCACCTGTGAAGAGTAGGAAATGAACCAATGGCTTTTGTAATTCGAAGCCATTGTTTTAAACACTGAACCACCCCTGCGGTGAAAGGGAATCTGCACTTATGAATATGGTTCCTCACACTGTATAAGAGCTATTAACTTATGTCAACCTGAAAAGATAAGAACTTCATTTTGTGATAACTAGTAGAATCGCTAGTTAGGTTATAGAAGATCATACATTAGTATTATACTTCAATGTTTCAGTATGTAAATCCTCATTATTGACCTGTTTTTTAAGAAAGATTATTATCTATCATTTTTCACCAATAACATTTTCTGATTTATCTCAACATTTTTCTAGAATCCGTCGTTGATAGCTGTACAGCAAAACAGTTCTTTATTATTCGCTGTATTTTCCGGTAACGTCTTAATTGTTGGAATTTTCAGTTATAAATTGCGTTCTTATCAGGCGAATAATAACTCTTTCTGATAGTTGAGAAAATTTAAAAGAGGTCCTCCGAGACAGCTTGGCAAGTATTCCATTATTATATTTCAACACCATAGAGGCACGACACCTTGAGGTTGTTATACCAGCTGAACGACTCTAACGATGTGACAAACTCTAATTTTTCTCTGAATATATCTCTCATATATAACTTTATTTCTTTTGAAACCGATGACGCAGGATGTTCACTTGTGTTTTTTTAAATTTTATTTTTAAATTTCTTTTTTCAAGATGCTGATTTTTTTCCTCAACGAATGATTGTGTGTGTCACCTAAATGTCCCTAATGATTCATCATCATTATTTTCATTGGCTTATTGTAAGGACGGTCTGGCAGGATCAGGGATCGATGTGGATCTCCTAACCTTGAGCCAACGCTCTACCAACTGAATTATCCCAGGGTTGTTTATGTTTTGAAATTCAATTCCTGGCAAATAATAGTTCTTACCTTCTTGGAGCCAAAGAACCAGGATGTTTGCTTGTAAATGTTTTATTTTACTTTAATTTTTTGTTCAGTTTGAATATTTTTCTTTTAGACACATTTCTCATAAGTTTTTCTAACATTTCACATATACATATGAAAGAAAAAGATGATATGAATGTAAAGATGAAATAAATTGTGTAAAAAGGGTAATATGGATGTTTTTTATAAGAAAATTGTTAAGGTATGTGCCTACCTTTTGGGCACTTTTTTTAAAAAATAGGAAATTTTTATGAAACAGTGTTTTTAGTTAGAACAGTGAATAAAACCATGAATTAAAAAAAATTTAATGGAATTTTCATTAACTTTTCATATTTAGGCAATTTTTAGTCAAATTTTAGTAAAAATTAGCGTATACGCCAAATCTTATAAAACAAAATCTAACCAATATATTTCACTTTTTTTCAACAATACATCTATTAGTAAATCACTTACCTGTGTTATGAAACAAAATATTTGCAATTCCTCTTAAAATTACTAACATATACCAAATTTTGTATAGAAGATTTTTTTTAAAAATTTTCATATATTTTTCAAAAAAAATATAGCTCTTAAATTAATAAATGCATACTTACAAGTTATATTTTGGTTCATAACATACCTCTAGATGAGCAGAACCTTATGACAAATTTTATTTCAAAATTTTAAAAATCTTTTAAGAAATAAGATTTATTGTAAACGTAAAAAATGAAAAATGAAGTTTTCCAGAAAACGCAAATAAAGATTTTAATGTAGCACAAAAAATTATGTATGAACTTTACAACCTCAAAATTCACCCTATTTGTAGGTCAAGCCTTCCGTGGCTTCATTTTAAATTAGTTTTGATTTTCTTTTAAATTTTAGTATTTTTCTGGATGTTTTTGTAGTTGGCAGAATTTATCGCCTCGATTTCTTCATTCGCTCAAAGTCGATTTCCATGTACTTTTTCAACATTTCTGGTTCAGTTTTTATTTTTAAATAATTGAAAACAGGTACGAGACCCATAAAACCTGAATTAAACAGTAACAGAGCAATAGAAGCCCCTAATAACAATGTTTGCAGTTGAACAAAATTTTCTTTAGGTAAAACATTCCACAAAACATTGTTAAATGATTCATTATTGTTTTGAGTCATGCCATGCAAACTCTTTTTTAGTAACTTCTGACCACAAAGTTCTAAGTAAGCTGGTTTTGTAATTTTTATAATTGTATCTGGAAGTCCTGGGGATTTTTCCGAAAACTGCTTTCCATGATGCAATGCTTGCTTGCTTCACACCAACTTTCGGGACCCTCAGGACACTGTCCATGCATCAACTTTTCATTGCTTGAGCAACAATGAAAAAAAGCAGCTAATACTGCTGAATACATATTTTGAAGATTTCCAACATTGCTGTGAATTACAATACCATAATAGTTCTGTAGCTTGTCTATGAAGTTATCAGTTAGTTTACCCTTTCCACCAAGTCCTTTAATGTTTTTTTAATGGTCTTAAAACTATAAAAAGTAAATAGAGGAAACTTAATTCTACATTAAAAACGAAAAATGAGCATTAAAATTGTTTGAAAGTAAAGAAATAGCTGTATAAATGCATTATTTACATTTCCGTGGCCCTTTAAAGGTCGATTTATATAGACACGTTAAGGGAACGTAACGGGAACGATCCGAGCGCGCGACGAGTCGTCATAACCATTTCCTCCCTGTTATTCAATGGAACTGTTTATACTGCGCCGTGACACGTCCAATTCTCGGCCGATTCCCGGCCGAGAATCGGCGCCAACGATTCAGAGCAGGAAGTCGTTCACTGCTCGGCCGTCTCTCGTTCATGGCAGAAAGTAAAAAGTGGCTATCTATATATATAAAACGCGTAGGTATGCGGCACAAAAATCGGCGATATTTCTACACTCCGAATGGCAACGGCTGCAACTACCAGATGTAAACATTAGCGGCCAACCGCGTGTGTGTAGTGGTTCGACGATAGTACGTAATTTGGTACAATTTAATTGCTGTGTTTTACACGTGAATAATTTTAATTTATCCACGAGATAATTTATTCTTTTGTTCCATCGGTTTTTCTAAATGTAAGTAAGAGAACAAACTTTTGACAAAATAAGTTTAGACCTATCAAATCCAATGTTTAGTCATGGACAGTTGTATGTAGGTTTATCTAGAGTCCGTTCTTTTGATTCTGTCACTGTAGTATCTCCTACTTCTGAAATACTCAACTGTGTATATCAAGAAGTTTGAGGAATATCATAGTAAAATATTAATAATTGCATTATAATATCTTAATAATAAGTAAGAGTTAATTGTCTACACTTTTTTTACCAGTACTTGCTGAATTTTTACTCCATTTTATAAGTGAAGACATTTTCCCAACAATTTTTTATTTGGTACGATTAAGTGTAGATATCTGAATTATGAACAATAGTACATATAGAGAGTGATGTAATCCATACTATATTTTAGTACTTGCTGCTTTCTTACTCCTTTTTTAGTGAAAAAAGTTCTCTAACAATTTCTTATTTGATGTAATGATAAAGGATAGATATCTTAATTTTGAAAAATATTACATACAGAGACGAATGTAATTTTTAAAATCTTTGTTGTTTGATTTCTCACTCTTATCTTTAACCCTGTTCTGAAGTAATGAAAATTCATGTTTTTTTAATCACGATATTTTAGAATCAGCCTTATAGAGAATTTTGCAATGATTATAAATTTTTTGGCTGAGATCGCACTACCACTTAACAACGTATATTTATGATGACAGGTAATAGTAACATTCCTTACATACGTTTCTTTCAGTTGAGTTGTTTTGCAAAAGAAAATATAAAACTAAAAGCGACCATGCTGGTCGCGCAGCGGCTAGTTCAAGATATAATTTACATACTGTTATTTATGTTTGATATTTGATATGGATGATGAAAAACTCATTGAGCTGGTCAGAGGATTTGTACTATTTGGCCCATCAAAATACATTGATCCAAAGTTCAAAATGACAATTCGGAAGGCAATAGGAGAAAATTATACTTGAAATTATAATTGGTCCACTAAAATATAAAATTTATCAATTTGTATGAATAATGAAACAATGGAAAAATTATTTACACTATTTAGAAAGTGTAAATTGTTAAAAACAAATACTTACATGTATGGATTTGTTGGTTATAAAGCAATTTTTCTTGCTTTCTGAGCATAAAAATTGTATATTAAAAGTGAAAAGTCCAAAGATGATGAGAGATCATTTTCATTAGAAATAAGTGCCAAGGAGGACAGGCGTACAATCCGTATTCAAAGCATTCTGATTGTACCTGCTTTGTAATATTTTCAATTCTTGTGGGAAAAGTGGGAAATAAAATCCATTATAATGATAGAGAGAACAAGTAAAAGCCATTTTTTGTTTACCTCACTCCTTCAGCCTTCAGACCCCTTTCTTCCCAACAGGTTTGGAGCGCATTTACTTATTTGTCTTACACTCGCTGGAGAAATGTCTTGTCTATTGTTTGCTTTGAATAGACCAAACATTGGACCAAATGGTATTAGTAGTCGTTCACTAGGATATGTTCACGTTTTTCTCAGTTTGCAACTATTCCGTGAAAACGAACAAAGTCCGACAAAACGGTTTATAATTCTTCAAATGACTGTATGTAGTGACTGACAGATAGTAGAAACTGATATTGAA
Organism: Dolomedes plantarius; assembly: GCA_907164885.2. NCBI lineage: Eukaryota > Metazoa > Arthropoda > Arachnida > Araneae > Dolomedidae > Dolomedes > Dolomedes plantarius. Next base: position 16,524,231 of record OU015501.1, read on the forward strand.
AAAAAGGATTGATAATCAAGGGTTTATTATAACTGAATTGAAGATAAATCATGTTTTTTTAACCGAGAAATTTTTCGAACCAAAAGGGTAGTTTGTCAATTAAGATTCTTTCTGCGATTCTTTAGAAAAAATCGAAACATATATATTTTTATAAGTTGAATTATAGAAACCACGAAAAATGAGGGATTTCTTTAAAAACCCGTAACATTTAGAAAAGTGTTGCTATGAGAAATAAAAATGGCGGCCCAGGGCGGTTGCCCAGTTCACCCACCCCTAAGCACGGCCCTGGCTCTCCTCTTCCTCCTCCTCTAACAAAAGTGTGATAATGGCTAAATCTTTAACTGAAAAATGAAACCGCGCCATGACATTACAAATCTTTCACAACTAATGAAACACATTCCCGCCACTTTCTACTCCCGTCTCTGTATAAACACATGCATCCGGCGCTCGGGCTCGGCTCGGCTCGGCTCGTTCCCGTTACGTTCCCTTTACGTGCCTGTATAAATCGACCCTAAAAGGTCGCTTCCGGTTTCAGAAAGTTCATTTCCGGTTTATAATTTGGGATAGAACTTTGTTTCTAACTATCGCTGAAAAGTAAAGCATTTTTGGAATCCTAAATGTTTGAAATTTAATTTAAAATAATAAAAAAAAAAAAATCGAAATTTTTCGCAAAAACTGCGATTTGAGGGTAGGCACATAAGAAAGTTTAATGACTGTAATAAGTCTTTCTCTGTTTCCCAAAATATTGTTTTTTAGTATGTTTAAATTTACAGAGCGACCATTCATACATCTGTAAACTCTAATGATGTACAGGTTAATGGTGAAATCACATTATTATCTGACATATGAATTATACCTATATAATGGAAGTCTGGTACTTTTATTATCGAATTTATTTTATTTCTCAGGAGATGATTGTCTAAATTCAGAATATTTCGTTTCCCTGATACATTTTACACCTATCTATAATAGGGAGTCAGCATGGAAGCAGCTTTTTAATCAACCTGGAATAAAAGAAACGAAAACACCAACTAAGGCTGGATTTCTTATAATCTCAACTAAAAGAAAAAGAGAATCGAATTAAATATATTGAATTGCATTCAACGTGTCTAAAAAGAAAGAGTTCTGTGGAATACGAGCCTTCCCATAAAATGCTTTTTTAGTTGGGCTTCCATTAGAAGCATCATTCTAGGCTTTATAGAATAAATATTGCTCTATAAGTATATTTTGTCTCCTTTAAAACATGATTTTATTCTAGATTATATTCTGTGATAACACATACTTTTCTTTCTCACGCTCTTTTTGTACTATATCCCTTTAAAACACTTTAAAAGATTTCGATGAAGAGTTTTGATTTTTATACCAAATTTTAGATTAGCCATTTTTAGTAATATCGTTATTTAACGAGACAGGTTTTTAATTGATGAGTTTCATTTAATTACTGTTCAAGATTATCATTGAAAAGGAAGCCTTATTTATTTAATGATTAATAATTAACTATACTTTAACTATATCTTTTCGTTTTTTACGGACAACTGTTTTTCCATTATATATATTAAAAATATCTTTTATAGTCAATAATCTGTCTGCTAAAATTGTATCTGACTTCAGAACTGATATATTAATTTCATAAAAATGCAGTGCAATGTTGTATGTGTAAAATGTGTGGAATGATTCTTATTGGACGATATTTTCCTCTACAGCTCAAATTCTTCCAAAAAATAAGAATATTTGCAACGTTATCACACCACTTATGAATTATTTATTTCCAAAATGTTATTTTTAAATTATGAATTATTTTCTTATTTTTCATTCCGTAACTGAAGTTTTTAGCTATCTGTTTATCAGATTCCATGGCACTGCAAGGGGTTCATCAAGAACTGCAAGAAATGTGATCAAACTACTTAGCTGCCCCATACACACATCAACACTGAGGTCAAGCATCGGTTAGATGTAAATAGTTACTCAACGGCTAATAGAAAAACATTCTCATAAATAATGAGTAATGACTCTGAAATAGTTTCTTCTTCATCTTCTTCTTCGCTAGCACTACAGCCTGTTACAGGTCAAGACTGTCTCACCAATTTTTCCCCACCTAGCTCGATCCCGTGCAATGGCCCTCCATCGGTTCACTCAAATTGTTCTTAGGTCCTTTTCTACCTCATCCATCCATCTGGTTGGGGGTCTTCGTCGCCTTCCCTCCAAATTCGAAAAGGTGACTTTTTTTTGTGTGGGAAACGTGTCATCATATCTGAATATGTGGCCTAGCCACCTAATGCGAGATGCTTTTGCCACCTTTAAGATGTCGGGTTCGCCATACTTTTTATATATTTCGTGATTATAGGCGATTCTCCAAACGTTGTTTTGCATCATTGGTCCAAAAATCTTCCTCAAAATGTTTCTTTCAAAAATCAATAAACGATCTTCTTCTGCCCTGTTCTGGGCCCAGCATTCACTCCCATATAAGACAACAGGTCTTAGCAGGGTCTTATATAGACTTTTTTTTGTTTTAATACTGATGAATTTGGATTTCAGTTGGTTTCTAAGGCTGAAAGAGTTTAGTTTCATAAAAATGCATTGCAATGGTGAGTCATCTTTCGATGACACACCAAGTGAATTCTATTTGCACAAATACCAGGTTAACACAAAGTAGGATGAATTTTTAGTTTAAATTCGATGGAGTATCATTCTCGAAGACACTTTCATGTTTCTTGTCTTCTTCCTTGTCTTTTACCACCCACATACTTTACTCCATAGTTCAATTTGTTGCAAATCAATATTGCGAGCTCTAAAGCTTACGACAAATACGAGGGTCTTTTAATAAGTAAAAATAAGGAAAAATAAGTAAAAATAATGCAAAAATAATGAAAACTATGTTTTTTTAGTTTTTATTTATTTTACTACATAAGTTTTCTTAAGGTCGATACATTTCATTCAATAGCTATCAAGCTTTTTTATTCCCCCCCCCCCCCCATAAAGTAAGGTTTCTCCAATTCTACAAAATAAGCGTTTATTTCACTAATCACTTTGGAATTTGAGGCAATTTTCTGCTCAGTAAGGAATTTCTTTATAATTTTGAACAAGCAGTAGTTTGAGGTTGCGAATGTGGAGAATACTGGAGAGTGGGTGAACAGTTTCGTAACGTAACTCTAACAGTTTTGCCATCGCAATCGCAGATGAATGAGCCGGAGCAAAGTAGTGACAAAAACCACTTCTTTCGGTAAATGTGGCCTTTTATTCTTTATTTCTCTATTAAACGATCCAGTAAAGAAGCAGAGCACTCTTTGGTGATATTTTGTTCAGAGCATGTTCAACTGGTTCAATCCACCATTTTGAAAGTTCTCTTATTTCTGATTGGAAGTGATGTATCCATGTTTCATCAACTGTTACGATATGACGCAAAAATTCATCTGGATTTCTTAGAAACACCTCTAAGTAGTGTTCTGATATGCTCACTCGTTCCTGGTTTTAACAGATTGCCTGCAAACGCGGCACCCACCTTGCAGACACTTTTCTTATAAGCCAAAATTAATGCAAAATATTATGTACATGCTCTGATGAGATGCCAAAAATCTCAGAAACCTCACGCACTTTTATTTTTCTATCTTTCATCCCCATATGATGGATTCCTACAATAATTTCTGGCGTAGTAACCACAGCGACGTTTAGTGACACTAGTGCTTATTCGGTAGCAACGAAAATCAACAAACCACCTGTAAATCCACTTAAAGTAGTAGTTTCAGTATATGGTATAATAGTAAATGTGTACGTTCACATGTGAGCGAATGAACATCCCAAGAGAGAGTAGATCAAACTAATAACCTTCAACTAAATTTTAGCAAAAACTCTATAACCTCGGATAAATTCCTAAATGTTCATAATGAGTTCACAATCCTAAAAGAATATTAAAACGTTAAAAAGGAAAAGAAGGATAATAATGTTCATATGTCAGACTCGTTTTTTTCAACTAGAACTTTAAATAAAGCATCTCTTTGGAATTAAACTTCTTCATTCTCTTGGCTCAATAACAAAATAACAATAACAAAAATTATCCGATTGCTTTTCCGTTTTTATAAGGTGAAATGTTGTTAGTATCACTAGGTTATATCTGTCCCTTTCTGTGTGTCCTAAATATGCTCAGACCCATAAATTCGACGACAGAGGTTTCAAATTCTGCTTAATGTCTCTAAAGCAATGAGACTTTGAATGGCATCTGATGCTGGAAGAATGTCTATTATGACAGATGCAGTCTCCTATTTCAAGACTGGATTCAATAAAACTGAAAATCTATGACGTTTATCATTTGGGAACGAATTGCAAAACGATTTTGGGAGGGATTTCTTCGCTTCGATATCCGGGCACTTTTATTCGAATAAGATTAGATTTTGGTCTCCATTGAATATTTTGAAAGGTTTTTTTTTTGCTTTCTTAGTTTTTCTTTCACAGCTTTAAATCTGAATATTGAAAAGAAGAGGGATAAAAATAGAGATTTAAACATCCTACATGTGAGTTTTGTAAAAATAATTCATTATTTGACGTCCAAGATTCGGAAATAAGTGGATGTAAGGATTATTTCCCAGTTTTCAAAAATTTCTATACTTGTACCAATTGTCATTTATTTTTCATTATCGATAGCCTGAAATGTATATTTACCGTTTAATATATTATGTCTAAAAATACATCTTGTTATTTAAATGTATTGCTCAAAAAGTTTAAGCCCCTCATAAGGGCAAGATTTTAGAAATATCTTCCGGAATACTTTTGTAGGTTTAAAAACCTTCTACTTCTCTTCAAAGATGTACAAACAAGGTCACTGCCTAAATGTTTTTTCTTTCTTGTGCCATGATACTTAATATGGGAATTTACGGTCTTTTGCCTCTGGCTTTTGTCTATGGTATTTTATGATTTGAAAAGTTTCAGTATCTAAACTAGATTTATTATTATCTGCTATTCCTGCCAAGAAAAATCATTGCGTAACCTTTCTTCTTGAATATGTTGATATATTTAATCCCTTAACAACGGAGATTTGCACTCACAGTGTGTAAACTTACACCTTAAGGGGGTCCAAGACACATTTAAGAAAAAAATTATTCATTGATTTAAAATTTTGAAATTTTTTTGTGATTGTTAAACATATAATTTGTAAACAAAATCACATCCTAAAACTTCTCAAAAAGTTTTTAAAAAATTTTAAAATTTAAATTTTTTTTAAAGTGGGATAATTTAAAATCGTTATAACTCGAAATATTATTTGTCGAATTTCAAAATTTTTCTATTTAATTAAACAGGAATATTTTTTTAAAAATTTAACCAATGCGGAGGCACTTGTAATCGAACATTGGCCTATACTACGCATTTTTACTGCCCATTTTATTATGGGGGCACCATATAGGAGGACAGCATTACCCCCTATGAAGAGACGACACGAACGGAGGCATTTTTCATTGCGCAACGACGAGATTCGATCTGAACACCCTCAGAACCGAAAACCAGCGCGCTGTACCACAGGGCCGCCACAAGCACTTAAACAGGAATATATAAGTTTTAATTTTGATTCAGAATTTTTTAAAATATTAATTAAAAAAATTTTTTTAAATATTTAGATACCTACAGTTAACAAATAAGTTACATAATTTTTTTTGTAATTATTTTTAAAAAATCATATTTTCAAAAGTAAATATTTTTTCAAATTTGCTGAATTAAAATTAAAGTAAAATAGTTGAAAAAGACATGTTCCAAGTTTCAACCATTTATCTCTAACGGTTCTTGACTTATAAAAATTTAAAGACGAGAAATGGGGAAAAAACCCATCATGCAGAAAAACGTATTTACAGGTTTAAACAACGATTGGTTACTATTAGAATGTTGCCAAAAAAAAAAAAAACCAATAATTTCTCCTATTCTAATTAAGATAGAAACATGATTTATATGTCATTTTAAGTGTAAAAGTACATGGAAATTTTTAATGCAAAAAATGTTTTTTGAAAATTTGAACAATTTTGTGTCCTGGACCCCCTTAAAATGCAAATAAAAATAGAAAAAAGTACCGAAATACCCTTTACCTTTTTTAACAAAATTGCAATATGGTGCAATTTATTGAATCACCATTAGTTTATATGCTTTAACATGCCTTTTAAACATTTGTACATATTGTTGTTTCTAACGCGAGAGGCATTTTGTTTATTAAGGCATTCGCCGATCCACAGAGCGAATCTTTTTGCTTCTTTATACTGACAGCACACAGCACCCTTTTGGTGAACCATCATAACTCCCTAGTCTCGGTTTAGTCCTCGGCCAAACGGGAATCGAACCCACAACCTGATGGTGGAAACATTCAAAGAACGCTCGTGGGCTAAACCAATGCGACAGCCGGACGGCACATCTTTATATATGAAACATTTTTAACTATCTGCTATCAAACTTAAGACGTTTGAACTGGGAAAAAATCCAATTACAGTCATCATCCATTTCGTTCATCCAAAGTACGCCGGAAATTGTCAAAGAGTTACGGTGCTTATGTTCGGAATCCGCCTTTCTTGCAGATATTCGTATCAGCTTAGTCCTCAATTCGCTAAAAAGGACCGTTGCGATCGGAATAAAATCAGCTAAGCCAAAATAATGCAGTACCAAATTTTTAGTATGTGATTTAACGTTACATTTAGAGCAATATTTCCCCCTTTTCATATTCTGTTGAAGTTATTAAAAATTAACTGTTGATGAAGAGATATGTTGTTGGAAAGTACGAGAAGTATTCCCGGAAAAAAAAACTACTAACATTGTTTTAAGTAAGAGCAATTTAAAACTCCACTGAAACTTAACATAAAATGGAGTTAACGTTTTTGTTCATAAGGCTAGTATCTGCTACATACCCTTCTACAAATCAAACGCACGTGCAAATGTTCGACCTAAATCTTCGACGTTACTTCTACCCGTTTAATTTGCACGTACTGACTTCTCACGGGTAAAGTATTTCAAAGACTTTGTTCTCGCAAAGTGCTTGAGTATTTGGATATCTTAATAGTTTTCTTACAGCGATATTAATTAAGGTTTAAAGAAAATTTTTAGTATTATAAATTTGAAGAAACGTTTCAGTTTTATTATCAGTGTGGCACAACAGACTTGTAGGTGAGTTTGCTCAGTTAAACCACTCTCTAAAACTGAATAACCAATCCTGTATATAAATTAAATTTAACGTGGCTGAAGCTTAACTGTCTGATTGACTTAAATTGGGACTACTCTTCTTGCTAAAATAAACATATAGCTATGTTTACTTTAAAAATCAAGGGAACTCGCTTTAATCAGTCTTCACAATCAGAAATTTAATATTTTTTTCTCAGTACATAATTCATTTAAAGGCTGCAACTAGTTTTACAAAAATCTTAACTTACATCCTTATATGTAAAAAAAAACAGCGAATATAATAGAAGATAATCAAAAATGCATGAGATACTTAAGTTTTTTTGACATAAACAGAAATTTCTGTCTTTTTAAAGGATCTACGTGTTTTAAGAAAAATTCCAATTAAAGAGCAATTTTACTTTAAGTTACTGCTATTCTATTTAACATACATAAAATTTCGGAATTCTGCATTCCTGTAATTTTCAATGATGGTGTTTTCAAATCTTTGCAACAATGGATGCAATCTAGCCCAGTAAAGCCCCTTATAATGCATATTTGAGCTTAACTGCCAATATTTATTAAAACATTTGCATTTTGTGACAATAGATCACGCAAGAAAAGAAAAGCTTTTTTATTTAATACTGAATGAATTCCACTAGCCACTACGGTTCTATAAAAGCCAACAACCATCATAATTCCTGTCGCTGCAGTATTTACGACCAGCTATCTACGCTCTAACTTGATATCTTTAAAGATACTCAAGATCAAATAAACCAGAAGGAATGCCAATAGCTCTTTGGCTTGATCATTCTTCTCACTTGATTTTAGTTAAAATTTTGATTAGGAAAATTCGACAAATATTCTGGATTAAGAATTAGCATTTTAAGATTAAAACGTTTTAACGAGCACTTTAGTCTCTGTGAAGATTTCAGTTCGATAAGTGCAGTAAAGATGGAAATAAAAAGTTTCATTTATTTACTGTTGATTTTTTATTTATCGGTATTATTTATGTTTTAGTAGAGAAATGAGAATAAAAAATGATAAAAGCTTCTTCTTTGTTTGCAGATTATCCTAGTCTGTTTCGAAATGCGAGAGAAATTACGTTGAATAACGTTGACTAATGGATTTTAATAGTCTAAAACATACTGGCAATTGCGATAATATTAATTTTCACTAACTCTGGATAATATACTAATTAGAGATTATACTCTCTGACGGTTTAAAAGAGTAATAGAATAATAAAATTATATAATCTCTATAAACAAACCTCTTTTAACAAACTCTGTAAGCAAACCTCTGTAAACTAACTCTGTAAACAAACTCTTGCTCAAAAGGAAAATTTCATAATTTTAAAACCATTGCTCTCTAGTCTAGAATTCGCAACAAAGCAAGCTAGCATGAAAACAATCTTAAAAAGAAATTACTGTAAATTATTCTTAGTGACAATAACCTACGAAAAGGTATTCATTTACGAAATGAAACCATTGCCACGTTGTAAGGGATACAGCTTCATGCATACAAATACAAAAAGATACAAAACAAAAGTGATCAGTATAGCCAAATGCAAAAAAACTCAGAATTGTTATTATGCCTTAATACCCTAGCTAACTGGTTGTTAGAGCCTTGATTACTAGGAATTCTCTTGAGTGGCTTACTAAAATTTAATACATATGTGTAGTACATACATTTAAAACATAAAATGACTATGATCTATTAATTAGAAACATATGTATTCATCGTTGTTATTTTATTGTGGTTATTAAGAAAGCTTTTATTCCTATCCAGTACATAAAGCAAACTCTGAGTATTCGGTCATTCTAAATATTAGGTGGGTATTCTTTCTGGAGAATTATCCGATTATTAATGGGCTTGAACGAGGCAGAGAAAGGAAACATAATTTTAATTTTCTCTTTTGGATAAGTTGTTTTGTATGTTAGTTCTATTCAGTCTCCAGATTGCTCTTCTCTAGGGTTTCATTCGGAAGCCACAGTCAACGCGCATTTAAAGGCAAGTTAAAGCAGTAGTTGGGTACTTAAGCGAAGCGTAGAATGGATTAGGATTTAGGAAGCTCACCCTTTAGCTAAACCTCCGGAAAAGACTTTTTTGTGACATTTCAGAACGTCGTTTTTGTCACTTCACATTTGTGACGAAAGTTCTAACTGACGTTCAAGTCTGCAAAGGACTGAAACGAGAAATTTTTTGCAACATCGCAGTGCTCACTCAAGAATGTTTACCAAGTCATATTTACATCTTTTTTTCATCATCATCTTTTGCCATTTATTCATATTAAAAAATTTGTTTCGGAGCCACAACAAAATATCCTTAAGACGTAACATCACAGAAAAGAATCTAAAATGAACATATCTACACTGATGAATTGCGGCACAAACTGGCAATAACGTCATACAATGTCGCAGCCACCATGACTTCACACGGTGAATTAATGCTAAGTTATCATCGTCCCAATGCTATGCTGGTTATGTCACCGTCAAGAACGGAAACAGTCTTTTTATCTATTTATTAATTCCTTTCTGTCTGTTTATATTCAAGTTAAATACCGTACAACTTGAAACAGAATGTAAAAGCACATAAAAATGAAAGTTGAAACAGAAAGAGAAATAACATCAGATATTTGCAGGGCATATTCAACTCTCTTTACCAGTAAACGTGTATATCTCGCAAACATGCTGCCAAGATAACTTTACAACGTACAGAGAGAATGTTGCTATCTCGCAGACTAAGAAAACTATTAAAAGATAATAAATTATCAGAGAAGTTGTCAAACGGAAAAACAACCACACAAAATATTAAATAAATAGGGAAAAACAAAGCAAGAACTTAAAAGAGAGAGAAAATAACGAGCGAAATAATATATATAAATAAATAAAATTGAATTGAAAATAAAATAAGAGTAAATACAATTAAAATTTCGATACATAACAGATTTACAAGCTAAAATAATATACAGTGCAGAACTGTTATCGTGTACCTTAGTGTCTGCGTAATAGAGATACTTTCTACTAAGTCCAGTTTGAAATCTGAAGTGGGAATGCAGAGCATATAGTACTCCACTAAAGAGTCAGGAAGTGTGTGCGTGGAAAAATCAATAACATCTATTCCAAAAATGCCCTTATATAACATATAAGATAAACTAACGAGTGGTTTCAAGGAACTGCATACTAATTTAAATAGGATTATATTAAAATAATAATGATACTTGCGAAGGTTTTTTTTTTTTTTGTTTTGAAAAAAGTCTCTTATAATCCTTTATTTTCGAGTTGAGTTGGTATCCTATCAGACAATTTGAATTTTAACTATAGGGGAATTCACTTGAGAGGCTGCGAATATTCAGTAATAACTCTCGCTAGGATAAGGCAATCTGAACGAAATAACGTAAAATGTGTTCCTCGGTAGATGGTACTTCACATCACAGTGTTCTCGGACAGTTCGGACTTTTGAACAGTTCGGGAATCAACTGGATGATTGTGAGTTAACGGAGGTTACTTCAGCAAGATGGAGCAGCATGTAACACATAAGAAAGAAGCATTGTGGAAATTGGGTCTTTCATTGGCAACAGGATAATTTCAAAGGGACTTTGGCCACCACGGTCACCGGATCTCCTACAACCAGACTTCTTTCTTTGGGGAATGTCTATTAGAACAAGCCTCGCACTGTAGAAGATCTGAAGAAAAATATCCTACGTAATATTGCTTCTATTCCCCTCTATATCTTTGTCAATACGTTCAGGAGCATGAAGCGCCACGTTGAAAAGCATCTGGCAGAAAACGGAGATCACATAAAGCATAGCATAGAATGTAATCGATTGCACATACGTCAAGGTATGTAGCTTATTTTTATTTCATTCAGATTGCTTCCTCCCAGCAAGAGTTATTACAGAATATTCGGGCCTCTCCCGAGTGAATATACCCTATATAATTTTTTTCTGTTGTGATGACGAATTGACCCCTGCATAATCGGGAGTTCAGTGTATTTATTCATTAAATCATTGAATGATTGGCAAATGATAAAAACAAAAACTGAAGAAACAACTCTGGGATACTACAAAGGAGATTTAGAAGTTTGATTTACAATGAAATACACTGTGTATACTGAAATGATCGCAACTGGCCGTAGAACAACTTATTCATAATAACATTGGTTCGTTCTGCTAACATATACGTTGAAAAATACTTACTAATGGGAAACCCATTGTAGGCCTACAGTGTAGAGAAAAGTTACCATTCAGTATAACCTTATTTGTACAAAAAATACTATACAGAATCAGATATATAAGTTTGAAAATGATATAAATTATTTTAAGTAACTTTTACACATGTACAGGAAAATGGCATAAAGCATAAATATCCATCCTTTTACGGAAAATATACTATATCTTAAGAAGCTTCAGTCCCTCTTTTTAAAAAATAAATCCAGACTTCACTGCTTTATCTTTCTTAGACCCTCTAAAAGTGTCGCATTAAAGTATCATTAAAATGATTAAGGCGCATTTACGAGTGGAAATATCCAGTCTACAATCTGTCACGGATATGATTTGTTTCCTCCCTAGGAAGAGGGCCCTTGAAGGCTATCTCGTGGAATCATGCAACTTTTCCCTTTGTTCTCAACTCCAACCCCTATCCTGTACTCGAGTGTCTAAGTCTCTACATTGTAACGATTTTACAACTACTCAGATGACAGATCCTTTAAAATGACAGCTTCCACTTTCTTATTATATCCTAATTTTTAAGTAAATTTATTTTCTTAATTAATTTTGGGGGTTCATGATTTAAATTATGCTCATAATTTAAATTATTTTTCCTTATAAAGACTGAAATACAGCTCCAATTCAAAAAAATTAGAATAATGAAAGAAAATATGGTCAAGGGAATTGCAAATCTAATTTATCAAATAAATGATCAATGATATCAAATATAAATTATCATAATATAAATCTGCATATTTTGCAGATTTTAAAAATATAAACATATTACAATGAAATAGAAAATATATTTAAAACAGCAAGTGAAAATAATTCAAAATATTAGAATACTTCATAACATGGTTCAAAAAATTAGAATAATGTAAATATATTGTACACAATTTAAACTCGAAGGGTTTTTACATGCTTATCAGTACTTTGTTGCATCCCCCTTAGCTTTAACGACAGCTCTTAAAGGGTTTGGCATATGATTGACTAAAGGTTCACAAATTTTTTTATCAATATTCGCCCATATGTTCTTCAAGCTAGAAATAAGATCTTTTTGTCTCTTTGTGAAACTTTTTGAAGTCTTTTTTCATAATTCCCCACAAATTCTCGATGGGGTTTAGATCGGGTGAATTCGCAGGCCAAGGGAGTACATTTATTTCCTTCTCTTGGAGCCATTTAGTTGTCGATTTGGAAGTGTGGGAAGAAGCTGAATCTTGCTGAAACACGAAATCGTCATCACATAAATCCTCAGATGAAGGAATCACGAAGTGTTCAAGAATTTCTTGATACACTTCTGAATTGACTTTTGTGTAAATAATACACAACCTACCTGGGCCTTCTGCAGTCATGCAGCCCCATACCATGACAGAGGTTTCAAATTTAACCGAAAGTTTTAAGCACTCTTTATCAAAAGCTTCTTGTTTAAATCTCCAAACACGTATACCTTGATTCCCATGGGACACACAAAACATACTTTCATCGCTGAAGAGTACCTTTTTCCAGTCATCTTGACCCCAAAATAGCCTTTGTTTACACCATTTAACTCTAGCATCCTTTTGCTTAGATGATAAGAGTGACTTTGTCTTAGGCACACGTGATCTAAAACCTAATTTGTGAAGTCATTGTAATGTTGTAGATTTTGAGGCATTTACACCCACTTCTTTCCATTTTCTCTGCAAATATCTCACACTTCGAAAGCGATGTTTCTTCACAATCTTTTTCAATTGCCTTTCATCTCTTGCTGAAGTTACTGGCTTTCGACCATTTTTGAAGTGTTTATTTTGAAAACACTAATTATTACAATATTCTCTCAAAACTCTACTCACACTTGCTTGAGAACATTTCACTTCCTTTGCTATAAACAGGTGTGTTTTATCCTTTGTGCAAGTGCACAATACGAAATTTCACAGCTTCAGATAAGTCGCTCTTTCGTCCCATATTAAGCAAATACTGAACTAAAATCAAATGCCAAACTACTTTTCATTTTCCGCGAAACACATTTTATAGTCCCGCACATATTAGCCCCGCAGCTGTTCTCTAAACCAAAAGGAAAATAGTTGCATATTCTAATTTTTTGAACCATGTTGTCCAGATATTCTAATTTTTTAAATAGTTCTAATATTTTGTTTAAATAGTTAATTATTAGTATAGCAAATAAAAATAAATATTTATGTTATATTTATAAATGTTCTGAAGATATTTAGACATTTTTAATATTTTTTTTCTGAACACAGTATGCAAATTGACACTTCAGCAACATTAAACCCATTCTTTTTTACATTATTCTAATTTTTTTAATCGGAGCTGTAAGCTCATAATTGAATCTATGGAACAATATCAAGTATGATGTAATAAATAAAAAACTTAGAAAGAAAACTTATTGAGGGTTCAAGAAACTGTTTACATGGCTTAATGAATAATGTCTCCTCTTTTGTTAACTATGCATTTCACTACTCGTCGAACCATGGTATTATACGGACACTGTAGTGGATGGCGTACCTGGATGGTTATGCCTTTATTGTTCAACCAGTTTATGAAGCTTTTCTGTTGTCTTCGATTCTTAAGTTTCAGTATGTACAGGATATCCGAAGATGCCTCAGATATTTTCAATAAGGTACTATAAACCTGTGATTCAATAAGGCCATTATAGCATGTTTGTGGCTCATAGATATTCTTATGAGATGTTAAGTGTAACTGGATGGAAGATATGTGAATCGGGGTGAACTACGGCATAACCTATACCAGTTATGAAGTGTAGATCTGCAGGTTGCAAGATATCAGACACAAGCAGACAAGCTCGTAAATAACATGCAAAACTTATTACTTAACTAGACCGGCTATCATAACTGATCAATCCTCAAGTCATACTGTCTGTTGCTGGGGATAAATACTTCCCTTTTTCTTTACCACGTCAGCTCCATATGTGCATCTGCATATCTCAGAATATGAGCTAAAGGGGAAATTGCCATTTAAGACGATTTAATGCTATCCTGCATCCCATGTCGTTTGGCTACGGCATCAATCCGAACGCAGTCAATAATGGATATTAGTAGTTAACGACACAAGAATCTATGAGAATGCAACCCTGCTTCCGCCGGGCTATTGGAATGGAACTTGAACCATTTCTGTAACGTTCTTGAACACAAATTTTCAGGAAAATAAAATAAATGACGCTTTGTGTTACAATTTCTATTTGACTCCGTACATTTAATATTTTAGTTAAACCAGGGATTCCCAACCTTTTTCCTGCACCGACCCCTTTTAAGGGGGCACAGGACCTTGAAGCTCGACGAAATGACTATAAATATGGTTTAATTCTAACCACAAAAACTTAAAAAAATTACAAAAGAAATTTCCTTTCTTTATACATATAAAGTACATATCTTTAAATATGTCATACATAAAAATGGAAATTATAAATCTATAAATAATTTTCAAATTTAGCAGTTTAGAATTTTATATGAATAACTGCTGATTTTGAGTTTGTGTGCAGCATTATTTTTAAACTATCAATAAGAAACTGATAAAACTACACTCATGTATAGTTCATGGTACTCTACATTTTAAAACCAGAAAAATGAGCAATTTTGGAATACATTTTTTATGTGGGAAAATAATGCAAATAATTGTGATTATTTTTGAAGTTTTCCAATTTTATGCTAAATTTTAAATTTAAATAAAATTTATTACATTATATTTCAAGGCAGAAATCCAACTTTGGTCGACAAAAATCCATTCGACACTGCCTATGATGTGGGGTCTGTGGTAGGCGTCTTAATGGACGCCGGCTCTTTATACCTGCGTCAGCCAGTCGTCTCCGAATGGTTTCCCTTGATACCACCGGATGTCTGGAATGTGGTAAATGGTGTCGAACCGATTCTAGCGACTTTGTTGGTGCGGATGTGGCCGCTCTTATGATTGCGCGATCCTCGCGCGCATTTGTGTTCCTAGGACGCTCTGACCCCCCATGACGGTAGACTATCCCTTCCGTGATCCATTGTTGTCAACACCGACCAACTACCATACCGCTCCGACCGAGGTGGCGGCCGATACGCCTATTCAACCAACCTGTTTCTCTGAGGCCTACTAGACGCACCCTCTCAAAGTCCGACAATTGTTCGTACTGTCGTCGGTTACGTTTCAGAGGTATCTCTATTCACATTACCGTCCATCCAAGTCGACATATTTTTTTGAATAACCCTATGGCACGAGTAATCATGCTTTTAAACTCTCCCAGCTGCGCATCTCATATGCGCATAGCGCACTTTCCCTTGTATCATTGGCGTCGAAATTTTAATCATTTGCATATCTCTTACCAGACTGCATTCCTGCCAAGTTTCGTGATAGTAGCTCGATTTCTTCTGGGTGCATATATTTTTTGTGACAGAGAGTATATATATATATATATATATATATATATATATATATATATTAAGTGGGTCGATAACATGAGGACCAAGCATGCTTGGGATCTAACTCGGGGGTCTCGAGTGAAGTTGATCACCTGACCGAGATATATGCTGTATGGCACCCCAAGCCCACGGTCAAGAAATCGGAGATGGGCACCACAGGCCTTCGTCCCTACGGACCGTTGAGTCATGAGTTTATATATATATATATATATATATATATATATATATATATATATATATATATATATATATATATATATATATGTGTGTGTGTGTGTGTGTGTGTGTGTGTGTGTGTGTAACATTTTTAAATGTTTCCTTTTTTATCCCATGTGTCTTTATATAAAGATTAATAATCTAAAGAATTACTCTTGAATAGTTTAAAACTGTGTTTTACAAAACTTAAAATTCAAATTTTAAGCTGTTTTTTTATGTATCTGCTAAACTAACTACTCGATTTGAATCTTGTTTAACTTTTGGGCTTTCAAATGGATTAAAACAATTTGTCTTAATGATTTATATAAATTTTATCTTTACAATTTCATACAGTTTAAAAAACAAAGAAATATCTCTTTTTAGAGTTTTTATTTAATGCATACTTTTAAACAACGAAAAAAGAATCTTTGTGAGAGTATGTTGAGAACAAAAAAAAATGCTGTGCAAAATATCACAACGATACCTTGCAAGGAATTTCAGAGATATCCTTTTAAAGAATTCATAACCTTAAAGTTTCCATTTCTAACTAAAGTGAACTAAATTTTAGATAAACCACAGGATACGCATGAAAAGAAAAGCATAAAAATGTTGTATCTGGTAATGTGATCCTCATAGAAATATGCTATTTTTTTATTCTAAAAGTTATATAGATTTTATGAGGAAAAAAACCCAAAATGTGTTTTCTTTTTAAGAATTTAGTCTGTAGTTTTGGGTTTGTAAACTATTTATAAATTATTTGTTTATGATTCGCCCATATATATATATATATATATATATATATATATATATATATATATATATATATATATATATAAATATATATATATATATATATATATATATATATATATATATATATATATATATATATATATATATATATATATATATATATATATATATATATATATATATATATATATATATATTGCCCAGCAAAAGTTAAGGTCCAACATGTTTTTTAGATCTAATTTAAAAATGAATGAAGAGAGAAACAAGAAATTTGGACGAAATGTGCACTAAACAGTTTTTCATGAAATGCGACAAAGAAATTTACATAATTTACATGAATTACAGTAAAAAAATCACTCTTGACAGAAAACTCCATTTTTGGAGAAAACAGAGCATCACAGTTTCACGGGGGAAAATGTCATGGAAACATAAAACAAATGGTTTCTAATAAGGAATAATATGTCCCCCCTAGCTGTAATGCATTGTCGGCATCGACTTTTCATGCTGCCAATTAAGTTGTCGGACACCAAAATGGGAAGCGAAGACCAGACACGGAGAAAATCTTGTTCCAGCTCATGTAACGACCTTGGAAGAGGAATTAAAGCAGAAAAGTGTCTGCCAAGGTAGTCCCAAACATGTTCTATCGGATTCAAGTCTGGTTATCGAGCTAGCCATTCCATTCGTTCCAAACCATGACCCTCAAGATTATCCTATAGAAGCACATCTCCGTGAGGCTTTATATTATCATTCATTATAATGAATTCGTTGTCAATAGCAGCAGCATATGGGAGGACATATTGATCAAGGATCTCGATCCCATATCTTACACCAGTAAGAGTTCCTCTATGGAACACATGCAGGTCAGTGTGACCACCGAGAGAAATTCCTGTCTAAACCATGATTCCACCACCTCTGTAACTGTGTCTTTCAGCAATGTTGAATTGGTTGTATCTGGTTCCTTGTTCCCTCCAGATCAGCACACACACTGAATCACTCTCTAGTGTGAACCTGGACTCATCTGTGAAGAGTACAGAAGCACATTGCTGTCTGGTCCAGGAAACATGTTCTCTTGCCTAACATAAACGGACACTTGTCTGTCGTCAGTTAAGTGGGACACACACAACTGGTCGTCTTGCATAGAGACCACAATTGTGAAGGCGTCTTCACACCGTAGTAACGGATATTCTTGTCCCTAAAGCGATAAAATGATCTGAAACAAATTCATACACAGTAATGCTTCTCCTTCTTTGGACCGAAAGAGCTAGAAAGCGGTCTCCCGCCGCAGATGTTATAATTCGTGGTCTGCCTGGAACATGTCTTCTAGACACAGTCTTCTTATGTAAACTGATTCCACAGTTGCTGGACCACACTTCGAGACACATTGAGACGTCTAGCAGCATCAGCTTATGACAATCCCATTTGCATCCGCCACATTAATGAATCGGATAAACTACTTCTCAGAGACATGGTAGACTCTCCTGGGCACTATCAATGAAATTGCCAACAAAAATTGAAATTAAACAATCATGCACAATACTTACACACAAAGTCAAGAAAGTTTGATTTTTCCACATTTTCTCTTACTCTTATATAAGTGACAATTCTTTAAAATGAAAGTGATGACCAAGGTTTTTTTTTTAGCCTAAGTTTTCTTAAAGTTCGATAATATCATTCATATACACTATGAATTTTATTGTTACTGCCTTTATTTCAATGGTGAACTTCGAAAAACATGTTGTACCTTTACTTTTGGAGGGCAGTGTATATATATATATATATATATATATATATATATATATATATATATATATATATATATATATATATATATATATATATATATATATATATATAACATACAAAATAAAAAACCTTTTCTAATTTCCCAATTCTTTTCATTTTCCTTTAAAATTACTTCGGCGTAAGCAATCTAATTTCGTTTTCATTTTTCGTTTTATTGTGAATAACCTAAAAGGAATAGTAGGTACTTAATATATCGTCCCTCTAAACCCCCAGTCTCATGGGCGCCAAAACTTATATAACAGGTAACAGGATTGAACCCAGAAATATGCTCTGACCTATGAATGCAGAGTGCAAGGGTCAGGTGACAACGCCCTCATGAAGTTAATTTAGGCCACAGCAAGGTTTTTTGCCGGGGCCTTTTCTCTCTGTCTTCGTGCTTGCAACGTTGCGTGCGTCCTGTGTTTGTTTCGTCACGTGCCTATTCTCCAAAATTCAAGATATTTGTCGTCTGCGAGTTTTCGTGAAGTATTTGTCCATTCAATAAAAAAGTCCAGTTTAACGTGTGGACTATGTTTTCCTTGTGTTCTCCACTCAGGCCGTGTCTACACTTTCTACGTTAAAAGGGATATTATACTATTATACCCTGTAGCATTCCCTCTCGTGTGGCTGCAGTGTGTCCGGTGTTCCGGAACCAGTGATGTGCAACATGTTACACACACACACACACACACACACATATATATATATATATATATGTGTGTGTGTGTGTGTGTGTGTGTGTGGTATGTCATCCATAGAACCATGATTGCCACTCTCATAGAGTGCGCCCTTGTAAACTCCGTTGAGCGCCACCTAGCGGACGCCGCGAAGAACAGAGGAGAGACGGTGTTATGCCTTCGACGAACGCGCACGTGTGTGACACACTGCTTGTTTCCCCGCCTCTATTTTTGACGTTAGTTCCCCCTGTAAATAATGTCCCTTTTTGAATAAATGTTACTTATGTTAACATTGTTTGTGCTTATTCCCCCCCCAACCCCCCTCTACACACACACACACACACACACACACACACACATATATATATATATATGTCAAAACATTAATTGAGAAAATTATAGGGGGCTTTAGAATAGCAAAAATTAACATTAAAATCATTGTCAAAACGCGTTGAAAAAGGGTTTTCCCCCGTTTTGGGAAGTGACCTCGATTCGCGAAAGTAAGTTGAAGTTCCACCTTGGGAATCTAATTTAGTTGTACAGGTTTAGTGCGCGAAGATATTGCTGACATAAACAAAAGACGATTCTGGAAGTTTCCATGTGGTGATTTGAGCATGCGCGATAGGGGGGGGGGAGCGCTCTGAGAAGAATAATAGAAGTAGTGGCAGATTAAGCTGAAAGGTAGTCGCTACCGGACGCGCGCTACTCGGCACCGCGGAGTTTTTGAAAATGGCTATGCTAGGAGATAAACTTTGAGCGTGGTTTTCTTGCAGAAAAGAAATAAAGTAAGTGATTGAATTATGGACTGTTTATTGATCAAAGTGCCTTCCACTCGCCAACCATGTTAATGAACACGATTACAGGTATATTTATTATAGCGGGTGTAAATCCAACGCCTGTCATATATATATATATATATATATATATATATATATATATATATATATATATATATATATATATATATGTGTGTGTGTATATTATATATATATATATATTCATAACATTATATTGAGCATTTCTTTGTTTAGTCTTCTTCGGACTAGATAGATGTACACCAGCGGCAAGGGATATTTTCGACTTCCATTCTTCCAATTTTCAATTGATGATGAAAAAGAAAAATGTATTTTTAGTTTCTTGTTTTCTTTTTTTGCTTCTTTAGTTTCTTAATCCTATGTTTACACTTTCCTTTTCATAGAGGTTGCTTGCTTAAACCCAAATGTACTAAATATCCTGCCACAGCCGTTGTTAATTGCTATTGGCATAGCGAGGCGCTTTTAATTGCCGCCATTGGCCTAACGAGTAAAATAATATCAGAGTAGTGAGACACAAGTGGCGCTATTCGAACACTTCGTCTGACAGAGACTAAAGCTACTTAATTTATAAAAATCTCTAGCTGAAATCAAGAATAAGTAAAAAAATAAAATTTCTTGTTGTGTATGTAGTTTGATTACTTGTTTACGAAATTTTCAGTGTGTTGTGTGATAACTCCATACCAAAGTTTCCAACAAAAGACATTCCGCTAATGGTAAAACATCCCACTAATGGTAAAAAACAAATGGTAAGCTTAGAACCTTAAAAAACTAATGGTAAGCATAGAACCTATGTTTCTAGGCTTACCATTAGTTTTTGAGAGTGAAAAATTTCTCATATTTGAGTACGAATGATTCAAAGGGAGGGATTTAATTCGATATATAAAGTAGTTCAAACATTGTTTAAAAAATGCTTAATAAGAGCGATAATAATAATAACGGAAGTGAAATATATTTTTGTCTCGCAAGAAACTCAGTTGATTACGCAAAAATCGTTTAATGTATGTGGTCATAAGAAATAGTAGTGTGCTGATGATAATTAATATTTTATTAAATAATTAACTTTTACTTTAATATCGGGTATTGAGATAATTAAATTAGTAAAGTAAGTAAGTAAGTAAGTAAATTTTAGTAACGGTTATGCTTTGTATAAATAAATTTATTAAGCCTCTGCTAAATATACTTGGTTAAACTTGTGGTGATCAAATATTAATTGATTTGATTAATGTCATCGCATTTGGAGAAGTGTGCGCAAGTTTCTCTAAATGTTTTGACATTGTGAAGAATTAAATTGAAATAGATCATCACATGTTATACCTTATTGTTAAAATATTGATAAATTTATAAACCTTGTAAGTGGCTGGTACGTATTTTTTGGCTGGCGAATTTTACTTCAAAGATTGAAGAAATTTAGTTAAATGGTAAATGTATTAGAGATATTTATTATTTTCTCTCTTTCCCTAAAACTGAATCCTGTGCCTAGCAACAAGTTCTCATCGCTACCTCCGCTGTCTGTAACCCGATACTTCCGCTGCGTGCCATTTTTCGAATGGGGAAGAAATCTCAGAATAACAGGAGATGGGTGATGCGCAAGGATACATCGTCACGGTGGACCAGGGCACCGTGAGACAAAATTAATCAACAAGAACGAGATGAGGGGTGGAAAAATAAATTGTATAACGATTTGCAGAGTGCAAGAATGCAACCTGTAGCCTTCCCCCTCATTTCGACCATCAGAATTCACGGCGCGCCGAGGAACTACTTTGAATGGAAGCTGATTTTACGCGACTGATGCAAGTGGTGACAAGGAGCTGACTCGGGAGCACGACAGTTTGAAAAAGATCATTCGGGGATCCTGGACTGAGAGCGGGGGCGTGAAGACCGAGGGTTGGGGCCATGAGGCTCTGGCCTCGGGACGATGCAAAGACGACGACCCCGGAGATGCATGTTGGATCTGGAGAGGATGAGGATTTTTGCCCGAGCGTTCCCTAGATGTCTGAGGAAGGGGAGAAAGACTTTCCTGACCATGATAAGACCTGCTGGCCCATCCCCTTTTAAATTCTGCTAATGAAGACGGTACCGTCCCCCTTTTTTTATTATTCGCTGCAGCTATAATGATGTTTTTCCTTATTTTTTTTAAATTTAACTTAATTTAATAATTAATGAATTTAAATTTTTTGTTATATTAACTTATAATATGAAGGAATTGCTTATGATGAAAATTAGAGGAGAGTATATCCTCAGTGTGAAATTAGCCTATAGGCAGTGTGTACTTAATGGTCAAACAACGTTTAATAAATTATGTTAATTTTTGGTATAAATTTTGTCATGTCATTCAGTTGCCTCGTAGTTTTTTTCTTCGTTCCTTTTTTGGTAATTCTTATTTCAGTTTTCCTTTTCAGTGAAATATTATCAAGTTAATTTAAAATAATTTTCATGATTCAACCCTCTACAGCAGGGGCATCAGTAAGTCGAACCAGATATTTTATTTTTTATGTGTTATTGCATAACAATGCACGTCTTTAAAATGTACTAACCACAACGCAATTGAATTAATATGTTTCATGCAACTAATTTTTAAACACCTCTAAGAGTGTATGCAAGTATTAGTAATCTTAATATTTTAACTCTCCCCGTTATAAGGATATAAAACGTAACAGTAGCATTTAACTCCAATAGCAGTTAACAATACAAGCAAAGCACCTCTTAAGGCTGCTGTGTACTAACCCCATTGTATTCGCTCACCTCAATGTTAAACTATGGAGAAAATTTGTCCAAGGATTGCCGACTTGGATTTAAAGATTTTTTAAAAATTGTACTTCGTAATAGAAAAGAAATTTTACCCCTTGGGACATTTTTCCTTTAAAAAATTCAAATATTTTAAAATTTAAATTATTCGGGGGAAAATCTGCTATAGTATGTTTTAAACACTCAGAAATTTCTTTGGTGAACGAAATTTATAAAATGAATCCAGTTGCAAGGTGCAGAAAAGTTCAGGCTATCTAAAAATTTTTTGGTGGATTGTCAGTATTTACCATTTTTTTTGGATTGTCAGTATTTAGCTGTAAATTGTAGATAAATTTTCACCATAGGTTTAAATTGAGGTGAGCGAATCCAATAAGGTTAGTACACAGCAGCCTTAAGGGGATGTAAAAAGGAGTTAATGGTCAATATGCTAGCGTGTTGATTTATTGCCACGTGCGTACACACACGCGCGCACACACACACACACACACACACACACACACACACATATATATATATATATATATATCTCAATCAAACATTTACCCTATTAACACCATGGCGACTATATAAATATATAAAGTAAAATGATTAAATTTTTCTTACTATTTTCTACTATTACAATAAATATTTTTTAGGCCTCTATACAAACATTTAAAAATTATCTATAGTGCTTCGTAAACTGTTATGAATAAAATTGTAGCTCAAGATAAAAAACAACTTGTTTTTGTAGAAAGCCCATGTTTTATTAACTTAACTCCCTCTATTATTCACCGAAGACCTGTCTTTGAAGAATCCGAAGAATAATTAATTATTACGTTCAGAGCAATCTTGCGGAGGTAGTTTAAACACTAACTGCTCTATTTTAGCCTGCAATTCCAACTAGCTTTAGATCAGAGCTGCAAAAAATTCTTGTAACATGATCTCATCGACAAAATACGTCATTAATTTTGATAAAATTAGTACCTATCTTTGCATCCAAGATTACTTAAAGGGTTATTTTGAACTTCGTTCTAAGACTAATTTTCCAGAGATAGCGTGACTGTTTAAGGCTTATTATTCATAAAATATTAGAAAAAATTAAAGACTTTAAACTGCACGGTGTTGCCATTTGGATATCTATAAATTTTTTATTCTGATCTTCATAAACTCAATGAAATGTCCATATAAAAAAACTATTGAGGGTACGGGTTTTTGAATGCGATTGTGGGTTGATTTTAGTTTTGCCTAGTATTATTCTTTTATTTTTATAATTATAAACTCAATTTTAAAATTAAGAAAAGCCATGCTTCATAGAGTTAAATAATCTTAAAGCTATATCAGATGCATACAATTGAAAGAAAGTCAGCTATGGCAACTCATACTAATAGGTATGAAATTTTATTAATGCTAAAATTAAAACATTTACAGGTAACCCTCCTCTAACACGGTAGATAGGTTCCCAGAAAATGCCGTGTTGTGTGAAACTGTGTTATATGAGACCCAGAGACAGTACAGAAAGGGGGGGGTTACGTTCCGAAAACTTATTAAAAACAAACAACTTCGTTTTAAAATTCCATGTAAGCAACTTAATGTTTATTAAAAATATAAAATGTATGTATAACACAAAACGAAAAGAAACAAAAAAAACATATTACTTTCATTTAATACGACCTTAATTTAATAAATTTCTTCCTCATCACTGCTCAGTACAATCAAACGAGAACGTTTTTTCGGTTGAACGATATCACCTTCACTTTCAGAATCTTTCTCTTCATTTAGATTTTTTGCAACTTCTAATTTGTTTATACATTTTCATGTAAAGCCACTATAGTTCATTATTCCTTCCCGTCATTATTTAAATGAAATTTAGTTTTTAAAATGTGTTAAACAAAAATCATGTTATATAGTGCTGTAAAAGTTCAGTGGTGTACAAAGGTTGTGGCAATTTTTTTAATCGTGTTAGAGCGAAACAGTGTTACAGGTTGTAGTGTTATACGAGAGTTCCCGCAATTTATCCTATCGTGTTAAAGCGAAACCGTGTTGTAAGATGCTGTGCTGTAGGAGGGCTATCTGTATATATTATTTCATTTGCTATATTTATTCAAAGAGAATATTAAGAGGTTAAACTTAAAATTAAAATAGCTGGTGACAGAGCAAAAGCAAACAATATTTAATGTATTTTATCAAGCATTTCCTATTTTATAAAACAAAAGTCATTGCAATATAAGGATAAGTTTAATAAAAAATGTTAGAGAAAAGAAAACAGTTTTTCTAATGACCAGTTACGTTAAATACATAAACTGAGACTTAATACAATAACTTACCATGATAATTTAAAAGGTTTATTGTAAATGTAAAATTCCTTAGTATTACCATAACACATTCCAGTAATGTTTGGACAACAATGTGTTTATCTTTAAGGAAAATCTTTTCTCCCTGAAATAGTACTTATTAATCTTTTGGGAATCTAAGATCCCGATTTTGTTCCATTACAATCAGCTAACCATTTTGATATGTTGCATTCTGTCTTCTTTCTGTCTTGAAATTGTAAGTATCTATCTGTCGTTGTTGGATAACTTGAGAGATAGTTGAGGACTTTTATGACGGCAAGCATGTCTGCATAACACTCTTATGCATTGATTGCTCACTGTTGCATATTGACCATAGTATTACGTGCCTGATATTATCGTGTCAGAAATCACAGGGATATCAATGGTAAAAAAAGTGCTATGTCAGCAATATAGTTTCAGTGTCTGAAATATACTAAAAAATACTTTAATTCTCTATTCTACAGGAAGTGAGCAAGAAGTTTCATATGACAGTTATTTCTATACACAGCAACAAATTTTAATTCATGTAACCCTATAATATAACTTCACGGTATTTCTGACCGGATCAGATGGTTGCAAACTCAAAGATGGCATATCATGTCAGATTAGGGAATGCAAACAATTTCCATTGAAGATATATATTTCCTGGAGAATTATCCCGACATGTGACTAAATGCGTCGTTTTAGCATTCCTATTTAATGTTGTGTTGTCTATAGCTTCGAATATCGTGGAAAATAAGAATTGGTTTTTAGCTTTGGTTTTGCTTTTAGATGACATATAATGAAAGAAGAACCAGAAGGTGCTTAGCACACCGTTTAGAGTTACAAAATTCATTTTTTAAAAAAGGTCTGAATAAAACAGAGATGAATAGAATAACAGGTGTTGTCGCTCAGATTGCTCCAAGAGAGATCGTGTATAGCTGTGAAAGATCAAATGCAAGTCTTTTCAAATGCTAATTCAAATACAAGGAATGTACATACAGAAGATTTGTAATTTATGTTTACCTGAGTAGAACCTTCGAAAGTAAAAAAATTGTAATTTGATCCTCCAAGTTTCAAACAGATTTAAAACACAAGAAGCAGATAAGAGTAACAAAGAAAAAAAATCATTTAAAAAGTTACCACCAGATGAGAATAAGGCACTGTGGCTGCAGTAAATAATGTTCAGAGTCAGGATTTTAAGTTACTTTTTCAACGTAAGATATACTCCTCGTGACATCCGCTGTAGTCATAAATAACATGAATTGTAAAGAACTAAAGCTTTACTACGATTTGTGAATTGTCTAGGAGAAATGCTACAGTGTTGGAAATTGATTTATGAAAACAGGATTTTTTAACAAAAACTACTTTAACATTCATTAAAAATGAATGAAATTTCATACATTATATATGCTATGTATAACCAATGATTTACAAAAATAAAATTTCAAACACAATAATAAACAAAAACATAAGGTTAAAAAATGAGATTTTCGTAACATATAAACATGGAAATTTATTTATGAAACATGGCATTTCATTGAAATTAATATTTAGGAAAGCCGCCTTTCTTCATCAAAGTTACTTTTATTCTAGATGGCATTGATAAAACAAGATTTTGGAATGTACTTCTGATCAATTAATTTCCAGTTTTGACAGATTGAAGCTTTTAGTTTTACAAGTGATGTGTACTACATCCCATCTGCATAAACCATTTGAACAAGCTGTCCTGAAAAATTTTCGATGAGGTTCAAATCAGGACTATTAGGTGGATGATCTAAAAGATGAATATTCTGTTCGTCAAACCAATCTTTCATTGCATTTGAAATGTGAATACTTGCATTGCCTTGTATGAAGATGTAATATAAACTATAATATTGCCATGCAAATGGAAGAAGGGACTTTTCTAAAAGTAAGCAGTAATCAAATGAATTTTGGCTACCATTTAGAAATACAATTTCACTTCTGTCATCATAAGCAGTCACTGCCCAAATCATCAAACTTCCGTCCCCAAAATTTCTGCTGAATGTAGATTTCGGGTCTATTCGGAGATTCCTCCAATAATATTTCAAACCATCGGAGCCATCCAAGTTAAATTTATTTTTATCGCAAGAAATTGTCTTCTTCCAATTGTCGCCCATTGCCATGTACTTCTCGCAATACTGCAAACGCATCTGATAGTGACGCGAAAGTAACTTTGGACCAGACTTCATTTTCAATCGCTTCAAGCTCCATGAAGAATGTAAAATTTGCCTAACTTTTCTAGAAGTAGCAGGAAGGGATAGATCTGCACAAATCTGTCTTGAACTGCGGCCAGTTTTTGATGCAAGTTTAAAAATCCCCCTTTTTTCCATCTTAGTTAAACGTGGTTTACCTTTGTTATAAATTTTTTGCCATAATTTGCTGTATCTTTTCTACAGTTATAGATCACAGCAACTGATCTTTTAATTAATTTACAAATTTGCGAAACAGATTTTCCACATTCTAGATGTGCATCGATTTTGGCTCTTTCGTCCTCAGACAACACCTATTGTTTACCCATCGTGAAAAGTATGACTGAAACGCATTGTTTGCAATTTATAACGCTTTTTATGTCTACTGCGCATGTCACGTTACTTTGTTCTATGGAAATTTTTGTCACATTACTTCAAAATAGCCAATGAAATGTGATATTTCATAAATCAATTTCCATGTTTGTACGTTACTAAAATCTAATTTTTGACCTTATGCTTTTGTTTATTATTATGTATGAAAATTTATTCTTGTAAATCATTTGTTATACATAGCATTTATAATGCATGAAATTTCACTGAGTTTTAATGATTATTAAGAAGCCGTGTTTTCATAAATCAGTTTCCGCTACTTTACTGAATTGACGGGTTATAGCAGAGGTGGGGAACCCGCGGCCTTGAGGCAGCATGCGGCCTCCGTGATCTTCTCTTGCGGCCTTCATAAAAGCTAGCACTTGTATTAATTAATATTTAATTATATAGATTACAACAATTTCCAAATCAATGGAATTAAATAAAGAACGGCATGAATGTATGTACAGTGTCGGCCAAAATAAAGTTGACATTTTGAAATTGTTGTCTAAAGTCGCTACAATTGTATATTTATCCAAATGAGCTTCGTATACCTTGATTGTATGATACTTTAACTACACTTTATATGTAATTTAATGCTCAGAGTTTCTTAACAATACTACCTGACATGTTATATGATCTCTACACAAAAACTATTTTCTTACTATTATTGTTGTGACTGACTCCATGTACGTTAAAACGTATTATTTTTCCTGCAAAAAAAAAATAATTAATGATTAATATTATAACAAGTTTTTATCCTTATGTGAATACAAAAATATTTTATATTGTAACTTTTTATGTCAAAAAATAAATAAATAATGACTTAATTTTTTTGTTATTTTTTATATAATGCACCAAATTGTTAAAACTATATCTTACTATAATAATTTCATAAAAGTCACATTTATAGGTTCATCAACTTATGCGGCCTCCTTTATTACTACCTAATTTACATGTGGCCTCTAATGGTAAAAGGGTTCCCACCTCTGTGTCCCCTCCTCAGATCTACCAATTGATATTTGTTATTTATCTATAGGACACTTTTCAAATAAACTCTGAGCCAAAATTGGCAAGGATTCAATTCAAGATAGCTTGGGGGCCACTTCATAGAAATGTCTGCGTTTTAGGTGATGAAATGATGTTGAAAGATTTGTTTCACTTGTCGGCTAGTATAAGGTTGAGCTTCGTTTTACAAAATGGTCCCTGAATGTTTCATAAACACAAGACTAATAAAATTTTTTACTATAAAATCGCTGTCTTCCGATTCGTTTTCATTCGGTGATCATTACACACCAGCTCAACCATTACGGGCACCGCAGACGCTATCTGACCTGTGAAGAATATAAGCAGAATATAAGAACTAGGGGTAAAAAGAAAATCTGTATTAGATACCTACTATATCTCCTTAAAATGTATTTAACTGTTCATACTGATCATTACCCCGTAGAGCATTTATTAGAAAGTTTCAGCCTTTGCTGTAGAAAATCAAAGTTTTGACCTCGAACACGATGTATTACAGTTACAACACCATACTTTCCCTTACAGTTAATCTTTCAGCAAAATGTTTGTTATTATGCTTATTATTATGTGCTCCACGATCCAAATGAGTTTCTCCAAGATTGTGCTCTTTTCTGAATCATTTGGAAGTGTATTAAAATTAGAATTCATCCGCATATTGATTTTTTGTTTAAGTGTCGTAAACAGTTGAATCTGAATAATGAACATTCTGTATATACAAAAAAGAAGTTTGGTGAACCAATAAAAATTATCTATGATTGCCGTTATCAAAATATTTTTGTTTAGATTGAAGATTTAAAAGTCGTGATGTCATGCATTCACTCTGGGAGTTTTGCGCTACCCCCCAATGCGCTACCACACAAATTCACAACCGCGAAATTATGGTTGGAGGAACACCTATCTGAGTTTGGGAACATGATATGGCTTCTTTGTCCACCACATCACAATGTTATTAAACATATCTGGGATGCCAAGCAATGTTCCGTTCAAAGGAGAGATCCACCACTAGAGGATATTACAGAATTGTGGATCGCCTTTCAGGAGGCATGGTGTTCTTTGTCTATAGACTTCCTCAGAAAGTTCGTGAAGTCCATGTCACGCCCTAATTCTATAATTTTATAATCTAGAGGTAAACCAGATATTAGAGAGGTATCGGAGTTTTTCTGGCATTTCTGTGTGTGTTCAAATATATATATATATATATATATATATATATATATATATATATATATATATATTATATATATATATATATATATATATATATATATATATATATATATATATATATATATATATATGTGTGTGTGTGTGTGTGTGTGTAGCTCGAGGTAGCTTAATGGTAACGCTTCGGCTTTCGATGCTGAAGGTGCTCGGATCGAATCCCGACAAGTGCCATTTAATACTTCTGTGTCTAGGCCGGATATGGCACGTTAAATCTGTAGACTGGAAAATCCCTCTATGAGGTCAGAGAGGGTGGGAGAGGGTACAATCCCCCCAGATGTCGCCCCTGTGGGTGCTCGGTCAAAATTAAAAATCGGACTCCCTTATAGTGCTATTACAAACTGGAGTATCACCCCTTAGCCCGCTAGCCTATATGGATCTGGGCTGGAATACTTTCGACCAGGGGAGATTAGAAACCACAATAAGAACAACACACACACACACACATATATATATATATATATATATATATATATATATATATATATATATATATATATATATATATATATATATATTTAAACAAAAAAATATAGTTAAATTTAATTTTACTGATGTGTCAGCTCAACCTATTTACCCTTATCTAATTGAAGATACACAGTCCTCAAAAAGAACTAAAAGAGGTAAAAGTAATAATAAAAGTAAGTCTTTTGAATGTAACATATATAAAACTGCCTTATTAAGTTTTCAGGATAGGTTTATAATTGATTATAAATATAAAATATTAAAAGCTTGGATTTTTTCTATCGTTAAAAAACATATCATTAAGCTTTACCAACTATTTTTAAATATGAAACTAAAGAATTATCATTATCAGCATCTGGTATATGATTTAATACTAACAAGGGCAAAACATTTAAAAATAAACTTATATAAAAAACATAATTCAGATAATAACACATTTTGTGTACTAAATTTTACTAACCTTAAACTTAATTATATTAACTTCAATAGTATATTTGATAAACTTCATGATATGTTTCCTATAAAAGAAATAAAAATAAAACGTGCCTTTAAATATACTCTGCCTATGGGTAGACGTATATTTAACTATAATCAGGTATCAAAAAATTTTTCTGAGTCATTAAATTTAACTTGTGTTTGTCATCTGCCCATTTACAATAGTTATTTAGATACGACACATGGTCATGTAATAACAGGCAATATGGATATTGTGGAAGATGATGCACTGCGGGATTTGATGAATTTAGGAACTAAGTTTAGAATACCTAGTACTAATAATAATAAGAAGATCATTAGTTTCTTAAATGCTGATTTAGATAAATTTATTTACAAAATAGCAATTAATTATTCTGTACCTACTGAAGCTTTCAACCCTTGGAAAATTAATTTACTAAAACTAGTACAAGCTAAATTACCCAATAATAGTAATAACATTAATAATCCTTATAAACACTTTAAAGCTGCTATTACAAAATTACAAGATGACTTTATAGTCACTTATGTAGATAAAGCAGCCAACAACTATGCTATAATTTGTAAAAAATACTTTGCCATATGTTTAAAAAAACAGTTAGAAAATAGTGATCTTTTTCAGCCATTAAATGAAACTACTAATAATATTATTAAGAAAATCATTGCTAAATATAAACTGCTAGGTATTTCATCTAACATTTATCATTTTCCTTATATAACTTTAGTTCCAAAATTTCATAAAACACCTATTGCTTTTAGAGCAGTAACCTGTGGTCATAATACTTATGCTACAAAAGCAAGTAAATTATTATTAAAATACCTTAAATTAATCTATAAAAATATAACATCAGGTGTTTGTGGTATAATTGATAATAGCTATAGTCTAATTAGAAAACTACAAACATTAGATAACTGTAAATATATTGTAACTTATGATTTTAAAGATCTATTTAATAATATTGATATAATTGATTTAAATAGAATAATCATAATGTTAGTACAAAATAATATTCAATACTTAAACAACGAAATTAAACTAACTCGTTTCAATAGGCTCCTAGAATTAGTAACTAAACATAATTACATAGTTCATAATAATAATATATACTTACAGTCCAAAGGTGTACCACAAGGTGGTAATGCTTCAAGTATGCTAGCTAATTTATACTTATATTATTTTGAAATTAATAATATAGAAAATAGCAATTACAATATATTTAGATATATAGATGATATAATAGTAATAAATAAAAGTAATAACCCTATAGACTTAAATTTTTACCCTCCTAATTTGGAACTAATTAAAAGTAGCCATGATAATATTAATGTAAACTTTCTAGATATCAATATTAAATTAAGTACTAACAATAAATTAACTTATGACTTATATGACAAAAGATCTGAATATAATTTTAATATTGTTAAATTTCAAAATTATCTAACCTGTTTACATAAATCTGTTTTTAATAACATTATTGTAAATCAGTTAGTTCGTATAAATAGGCTATGTTCTAAAGACAATAGGATTAAGCATATTATAGACTTGAAAGCAGTGCTAACTAGTAATAATTACCCAGTTAGTCTATCCAAAAACATAATTGGTTGTTTTTGTTTTAATGAATAGTTTGTTCTGTTGCATTAATAAGTTAAACATAAATAGGTTAAAATAAAAATAATAACTACTAAAAACAAAAATATAACATAAGAATAATAAAAAATAATTAACTAATAGTAGTAACAATAATAAAACTAAATAAATAATGGAATAATAGTCTTAAAATAAGTTACCTTAGTAAGTCTGTAACTAAGTATCCATTACCTCAATGGTTGCAAGTTATGACGTCAGTCATCTTGCGGTTACAAGTTCTTAACTTCCACTCTGATTAGCGCCAGGCTTGGTGTTCTTTGGTTAAGTACTTTAATACAAATTCATTTATTATTCAATTCTTCTGTTAATAATGGATTGTACGGTGTCTGAGTGTGTTTATTTAATAGATCATACTCATCAGAAACAATCCATTGGTTTTTAGACAGTATTGACACCGCTGATGAAGAAATGCTGTCAAAAACCGTATTCATACTTATCTTTACATGTTGGATGTTCCTGGCTTCATGTAGCTTTAGAGCTATTACTGGTTTTCTCTTTCATCTTATTCTTATTTATATATATATATATATATATACTAGCATTATTGCCCGGCGTTGCCCGGGTAGATATATAGATAAAAAATATTTCATGCATTCCATCAAAAAAATACTGGGCTGCACTCCCGCTCTTCATGTTCATCTGGCCAGACAGAATGCGCTTAGCACGTTTCTACTGTAATGATATACAAACAATAAGAAAGAAAGAAATTTTGAGCCTGCGGACCTTCGTCTGATTTTAAGGTCATTCCCAACCCTCTTTCTCCCGTTCATTGGAATTGGACCCCCCCCCCCTCCGTCATCCTCAAACCACCCCTCTTAACGCAGCTGGTCGAGGGGAAACCACAGAGGGTAGACGCACCTCTATCGGGCACAAAAAACATTAAAAAATTAATTTTAAAAAAACTAATTGAGCCCCAAATTTCGTTTTTCCTGATTTAAGTTTCTCGGGTCCAAAACATTAACTGTGCCGAATTTGGTCCCGGTGGGTGAAACAGTCTATGATTCTATAGCGGACAAACAAACAGACAAGCTCTTTTATATATATAAGATATATTATTTCAATCTGTTGAAAACTACTTTTAGAAAACAACCTACAAATAAAAAATATGGGAATCTTTATAAAGGTAATTTCAAATTTATATCTTTAAAAATGTATAAGATATAGTTCTTTTCCCTTTATCGAAAAAAAAGTCTGATGGAGATTGATAGTTTTGATCCTACACCCCTTATATGCTTTAAAATACCTGAAAAGCACCCTCCACGAACTTTGAATGTCATACATTGCTATGAGATGCCACACTCATGAAATAATTTTATTTCTCTATCTAATTAAATACACCATTGTGCGAAAGGATAATTGTTCAGTTCGAAATTATCTATTAAATAACAATTCGTATTAGAGAAAAAATAAAATTTGTTCTTTACACGAGTTATTTAAATATAAAATTATTCTGTATCCCTCGTTAGTTGCTAAATAAGAACGCTATTAACCTCTCATTAGTACTCGTATTAATGAACTATGAAAGTTAGGAACCGTTCATTCATTCAACCCTAATTACTACACTAATGGTGTTACATGGGCGAAATCTCGAGAAAGAGCGGGCGTCATAAATGCAGACAGGAATTTACGTCACAACTTAGTCCAAGAATATGAGGGTATCATTATATTTGAAGAATACCAATCATTATGTGTGTAACTGTTTCTGGGAGAAAAAGACTTTTCTCAATAACTCCAGAAATCTTCAAATAATGAAAGGGAATAAAATTCTCTCTGCTGCTTATAACGGAAGAATTAATTGATTGAGTATAACCTAAGCATTTTTTATTATTATTTCTATATCAATTAAATAGTCTCAAACTCCTGTGCATGCAATTTTTAAAATAAAAATTTTGGCAAATGAGTTGGATTTCAGAACAGATATAGTAAAATTGTAGTATTATTTAAACCAAAAGCAGTCCAATTAAACTCGCATTAGTTTTCTTATGTATAAAAATAATTCATATGTAAGCTAATGTAAAGAGTTCTACAATTTCCTATTCCCTGTATGAATTTAGAAGTATAAGCCTTGAAAGATTAAAATTTAAAATGTTACAACCAGAAAAATGAAATAATGAATCACATAGTCTGATTAGTATGAAGATTGATAAATCCTTATCTAAGTATCTTACTATCTAAGTATCGTAAGTAGCCTTAAGTATCTAAGTATCCTTAGCTCAATGTTGAAAAAAAAATGGAGATTGCTAGTTTTTATCCTATATTATAACTCAGATTATGTAAATACACTGCTGGCCACTGCAAATGCAACACCCTGACGGAAACATGCAAATAACATAAAATTTACAACATGCATTAGCGGAGGTGAGATATGCAAATGATTAGAATTTCAGCGCAGACGCACATCACGCTCGCCTGTGGCGCCACTTCAAAGCACTATTTAAGGCTTGGAGATTTCGACGATTTCAAGTTCGGCAATTGTGTTTTTCTTGTGGTTTAAAAAAAAAACGATCAATTATGCCTCGTCGAAAACAGCGATCATGTTTTGATCAAGTATCCGAGTTCGACAGAGGAAGTATAGTGGCCTACCGAGATTGTGGATTATCTTTCAGGGAAATCGGTAGTCGTGTTGGACGAAACCAAACAACTGTAATGCGGATATGTGATCGTTGGATGCAGGAGGGTACGACGGACCGGCGTGTTCGATCGCATCCACCTCAGCGCACCACTTCACGTGATGACAGGCAAATTGTGCGCATGGCAGTGACGGATCTCTCAGTCACATCACGAACCATAGCACAGCACATGCAGTCTGTAACGCATCATCCAGTGTCTGCGCGTACCATTCGACGCCGTTTACAGCAGAGTGGTCTGTCCGCAAGACGTCCATCGCTTTGTCTACCCTTGACGCAGAACCACAGACGTCTCCGCCGCCAATGGTGCGATGACAGAAGGATGTGGACGGCAGAATGGAATGAAATTGTCTTTACTGACGAGTCACGCTTCTGTCTGCAACACCACGATGGTCGCATTCGAGTCTGGAGACACCGTGGAGAGAGGATGCTGAACAGCTGCGTTATGCACCGCCACACTGGTCCTGCACCGGGTATTATGGTATGGGGCGGTATTGGATATCACTCTCGCACACCTCTAGTACGCATTGCCGGTACTTTAAACAGCCAGCGCTACATCTCCGAGGTGTTGGAGCCAGTTGTCCTTCCTTACCTTCAGGTCTTGCCCACAGCGATATTTCAACAGGATAATGCGCGACCACACGTGGCACGCATTGTCCAACGGTTCTTCGTCAATCGCCAGATTGAATTGCTTCTCTGGCCGCCTCGCTCTCCGGATCTTTCGCCGATAGAAAACATGTGGTCCGTGGTTGCTCTACGATTGACCCAGATTCCATCCCCAGCTGCCACAGCAGATCAACTTTGTCAACGTGTGCAAGCTGCTTGGTCTGCTGTACCCCAAGAACTCATCCAAAGTCTCTTTGAATCAATGCCGAGGCGTGTGGCAGCGGTGATCTCCAACAATGGCGGCTACTCTGGCTACTGATTTTGGCAGGAACCACACTTCACAGAAGTCTGTAAATTTAATCATTTGATACTTGGTCAACATGTTATCTACAAAATAAATTTTGTTGTGATATCTCTTGTCTTTCTTGGTGTTGCAATTTGGGAGGCCAGCAGTGCAGTTCACTTATAAGGTTTCCATATAATGCATTACTCTTGTGGTACCCTATAGTAAGAGCTAAAATTGGAGGCGCTACTCTCAGCTCTGCAAGGGGTACATGTGTGTATGTGTGTGTGTGTGTGAGAGAGAGAGAGAGAGAGAGAGAGAGAATGTGAGAGAGAGACGTAATGCACAGGTGTTCTGAGAGCTTTGTCTCAGTTCTTTAAGGCTGCTGTGTGCTAACCCTGTCGGATTCGCTCACCTCAATGTTAACCTATGGGAGAAAATTTGTCTACTATATACAGCTACATAAAAGCTGACAATCCAATAAAAATGGTATTTTCAGATAGCATGAACTTTTCTGCACCTTGCAACAGGATTCATTTTATAAATTTCTTTCACCAAAGGAATTTAGGAGCGTTTAAAACACTATACCAGATTTTTTCCCCGAATAATTTAAATTTAAAAATATTATTTGCATTTTTTTAAACGAACAATGCCCGAAGGTGTAACATTTGTTTCTCTATTACTGGGTAAATTTTACAAAAACTCTTTAAATCCAAGTCGGCAATCCTTGGACAAATTTTCTCCATAGATTAACATTGAGCGAATCCAATAAAGTCCAACAACAGACTTAAGTTTTGATAAACTATATCCCTCCAGTGCCCGTTTTAACATATATGCAGACTTTACTGTACCTTTCTTCGTTTAATTTTATGCATGCATAAATACACACATACCCACACCAGTAAAGCTAGCGTACCTAACATTTGTAATAGATCTGGCCGACATCCGGTGCATTTTTTATGGATTTTTATCATATCTCTGTTATTTAAATTTTACACCATAAAGTGAAAGATTCTCTAGTGGGCTGTATTACCATGGAGAATTTCAGCTACTAATGAAAATTCAGATAAAATCGACGCATGTGAAATACCTTTCTCGTCGGCTATGTTATACTGAGATCCGATAATGAATGCAAAATTTTGATAGATGACTACGGCATATGTTCCCAGGAGTCTCTCATTCTTTTCATTTTGTTATCATATGATACCGTTCCTCATTTATAATCATATCATATATGTCCAGATCCTAAATAAAAAATCTTTTCTTACGTAAAACAATGGTCTAACTAATGATCACCCATAAAGAGTGGGATCTACGACTGCCAACTTCCGGTGTTCAGACATGGATGTTTACATTAGTAGCTGCGATAGTTCTATCTTTCATATGATTTTATTTTGCATAGAATGATAAAAAAGTCACTATTTAAAAGTGGTAACGAACAGTGAAATATTTTGGGTGCGTGTTAGAATTAAGATTTATTTTATGACTAGCTGAAAACCCGTACTTCGTCCCGGAGTACATTCAAATTAAAAACAACGGTCAATGTATGCAATTAATGCCAAAAACATGTTTAAATATATTTATAATAAATACAATGATCAATGTATGCAATTGATGTAAAAAAAAACGAAAAAATATATTTATAAAAAAATCGTAACGGATATTTTTGTAGACAAATTAATGTAGAAGAAAATATTCAAATTAAATGTAATAGAACATACTAAAGAATATAGTACAGTTAATATAGTACAGTTTGAGGAACATATCTTTTACTGTATTTTAATATTTTATTGGATAATTTCCAGTCGTCTGCCGCATTAGCAAGAAAAAATATTTTTTTGTCTATTTCGTTGCTATGAACGTGACGATAAATACATTTAAAGTACCAGAAAAAGAAATCACGTGATCAGCATTTAATAAATTAAATTCTAAAAATTAATCTTTAAAAATTCAATCAGAAAATGGAGGTATTCGAAAAAGATTTCATTTTAAAGGAATTTTTATGATATTTCTCGTGATATAAATTTTATAACCCTCAAATTATTATTTTTAATGCAAACTTAAAAAAAGTTATAAAAACAGCTTAAGAATTTAATTTTAAAAAAAGCTAAGAAGAATTTTTAAAAAATATTTCTTAGTGCACCCCTACACTATAAGAAGAAGAATCGCCATGCAAAATTTGAGCCCTTTAGGTTCAGCGGTTTGGTCTGTGCGTTGTATGTCAGTCAGTTATGGAACTGTTTTATATATACATAGATAAGTGTCTCTAAAGATTTTATTTTCGCTTTGTAATTCTTTGTATACACCTATATATATCTGCATAGTCTCTTAAGTGCACGAGTTTTCTGTTAAATCACTATAACTCACCTGCTCTCTGAGTTTGGGTAAGATATACACTGTCTTGGTCATAACCTTCAGGTCATTGGCGGCTAACAACCACCGAGAGATCGCACGAATAGTCTATTCTGACCTCCAACTTCTCAGGATACTTATGCCACTACATATATTCATGTTATATGTACTATCAATCCGTTGTTCCTATGAAGATTTGTATGTTGCACGATTTTTTGATCGGTTTATTTAACGTTAATACAGGGGGACCCGGGGTTGCCTCAATTGGATGGCAGACCTGTACTGTTCATCCAGCGCCCAGGCCCTCAATAATGAAAAATGTCACCGAACTTGGGAAATCAACCCTCGGCTATGACTACAGGAATTGCTGCGTAGCGACCGGTCGACAGTTTGACAAAGGCGTATAAGCGAAAGCTGTGGTCGCTGTAATTCTCGAATACTTAACGTTAACACAGAAGGTCGTTCGCACTTTATGGAAACGATTTTGTAATTTATTTTCCGTGACTGCATAAAATATTTATAAATTTTTATAATAAAGATAAAAAATTCGATAAAAATAGAGATAAAAATTTCGCAACTTCAGAATAGTCGTCTTCTACTGTGTTGTTTTGATTGGAATGTAAAATAAAAGATTTGTTTTGAAAAAAACACCTAAAATTGATAGATGGCTAGAAGGCTACGTAATTGCGCTTTCCGAGGAGAAACAGTCGTATCAACAAATTAAAAAGTGGTATAAAAATCGGGGTTATGGCATTTCAAAAAAAGGTATTTATAATACACTGCTGGCCACTGAAAATGCAACACCCTGAAGGAAACATGCAAATAACATGAAATTTACAACATGCATTGGCGGAAATGAGATATGCAAATGATTAGAATTTCAGCGCAGACGCCCATCACGCGCGCCTGTGGCGCCACTTCAAAGCGCTATTTAAGGCTTGGAGATTTCGACGATTTCAAGTTCGGCAATTGTGTTTTTCTTGTGGATTTTTCAAAAAAACGATCAATTATGCCTCGTCGAAAACAGCGATCATCTTTTGATCAAGTATTCGAGTTCGACAGAGGAAGGATAGTGGCCTACCGAGATTGTGGATTATCTTTCAGGGAAATCGGTAGTCGTGTTGGACGAAACCAAACAACTGTAATGCGGATATGTGATCGTTGGATTCAGGAACCATAGCACAGCACATGCAGTCTGTAACGCATCATCCAGTGTCTGCACGCACCATTCGACGCCGTTTACAGCAGAGTGGTCTGTCCGCAAGACGTCCATCGCTTTGTCTACCCTTGACGCAGAACCACAGACGTCTCCGCCGCCAATGGTGCGATGACAGAAGGATGTGGACGGCAGAAGGAAATGAAATTGTCTTTACTGACGAGTCACGCTTCTGTCTGCAACACCACGATGGTCGTATTCGAGTCTGGAGACACAGTGAAGAGAGGATGCTGAACAGCTGCGTTATGCGCCGCCACACTGGTCCTGCACCGGGTATTATGGTATGGGGCGGTATTGGATATCACTCTCGCACACCTCTAGTACGCATTGCCGGTACTTTAAACAGCCAGCGCTACATCTCCGAGGTGTTGGAGCCAGTTGTCCTTCCTTACCTTCAGGTCTTGCCCACAGCCATATTTCAACAGGATAATGCGCGACCACACGTGGCACGCATTGTCCAA
The DNA here is from genome assembly GCA_907164885.2 of Dolomedes plantarius. Classification (NCBI taxonomy): domain Eukaryota; kingdom Metazoa; phylum Arthropoda; class Arachnida; order Araneae; family Dolomedidae; genus Dolomedes; species Dolomedes plantarius. The sequence continues at coordinate 16,564,179 of OU015501.1, forward strand.
CGGTTCTTCGTCAATCGCCAGATTGAATTGCTTCTCTGGCCGCCTCGCTCTCCGGATCTTTCGCCGATAGAAAACATGTGGTCCGTGGTTGCTCTACGATTGACCCAGATTCCATCCCCAGCTGCCACAGCAGATCAACTTTGGCAACGTGTGGAAGCTGCTTGGTCTGCTGTACCCCAAGAACTCATCCAAAGTCTCTTTGAATCAATGCCGAGGCGTGTGGCAGCGGTGATCTCCAACAATGGCGGCTACTCTGGCTACTGATTTTGGCAGGAACCACACTTCACAGAAGTCTATAAATTTAATCATTTGATACTTGGTCAACATGATATCTACAAAATAAATTTTTTTTGTGATATCTCTTGTCTTTCTTGGTGTTACAATTTGGGTGGCCAGCAGTGTATATTAAATTTGAAAGGAAAAAAAAAATCTAACTGAAAGTAAAAATGAAAACATGATCACGAAACCTCGTCCTAAAACTGTTCGAACGCGGGTAAATATCAAAAAAGGGAAGTCTCTGACCCTAAAAGAAAATCCGCCGACCAAAAGATCCATTGCATCGAAACTATGAATGTCTTCTGGCACTGTAAGTAAATTCATTCATAAAGATTTGAAGATGTTTAAATCTAAAGTTCATCGGCTTTTGCCAAAAAGCATATTGCTGAAAGAAAAGCAATTTGTAGAAAATTATATAAAAACACCTAGCTGCTGAAAAATGGAAATTTGTGGTAACACTCGATGAGGAATGGGTGTATTTAAGTGACTGTAATAAAAAAATATCAATTTTCTATTGTCCAACTGACGGGAATGACCGTACTAAATGGCTTCGTCAGTGTACAGAAAAGTTCCCAAAAGGATTCGTGATAGTTGTAGGATTTTGTTACAACGGCAAATTAAAAATAAAAAAAGTCTCAAGTAAAGCTAAAAATAATTCCTTCTACTATCCTCAGAATGTTTTAGAACCAATTTTTGAAGAAGAAATTCCAGCCTTATATGGAAAGGACATTGATGAAGTTGAGCTTCATATGGACAACGCCTCTAGTCACACGTCTAAATCAACTGCCGCTTATTTAGCAAAGAAAGAATCAGAAACAGGAATAAAGTGTATCCCATTGAATGAAATTCCCGTAAAATAACCTGACGCTTCTCCAATGGATTTTGCGTTTTCGGTTTATTAAAATGACCTTTAGGAAAACAGCTTCAAAGAACATCGAACGGACTTTGGAAAAAAGGTCCAAGAGGAATGGGGAAAAATTGACATGACAGTACTAAGAAAAAGTTTACTTTCATGGAAAATTCGAGCTATAACTATTGTCAAGAACCATGGCTATCAGATAGAAGCAAATAGCCGCAAAAATCCGGCATTTATACATGAAGCTTAACTATCAAAATCGTTTCCATAAAGTGCGAATGACCTTCTGTAATTTGAAAAGTTTCTCTCTGTGTGGATGGTCATACTTTTGTCGAAAGTCAACCATCATGACATCTCCGGATAATGAGATTTTCCGAATTGTCAGACTGATTGCCGTTAAATAATCTTTAAGTTCGAGACCCAGAATTTGCACAGTTACTTAAGAAGTCAGAAAAAATGGTTTTATTGGTCGGAATTAGTTCTGAAACCCTAGGTCCTGGTCTGTAAAGCTCTTGGAATGCATTAGATGACCATAACGTCCACAGAACGAACTAACAAAATCGAAAACTCAGGTTTACTGTATCACTCAACATCAAACTTTTTACATGAATTTTTATTTACTTATTAAGAGACGTTTTCAAATTACCACGGGGACTTACTGAACACATTACATATTCACACAACAGTGATTAAGTGTGTCTAAAATATTCTCGGCGTTTTTTGTGTTCACGGAAGATATAATTATATAGTATCTAGAAGACATCTGCGGTGTATCCAAAAGCCATGGACTTAGTTTTTCCTTTTTTATTGGTTTTTTAGTATTTCCTAGATTAAAAATTTGCTGGAGGAAATTCCAGTCAAGAATTTTGATTAACTGGCTTAATTTTTTTAGCTTTGACTGGATATATAGTTCCAGGACAAAAAGAAACAAGAGTCCTCCACGGTTTTTAATTACAAAATTTAGATGGCTTGAAGATGATACTTTGCAACGAGCATACAACGAACAATGACGTGATCAAAACGAATAGAGCCTATTCATTTACGTACCGATTCAAGGCTTCGCTTATCGGTGTATTTCAATTGTAGCATGTTTTTCATCCCAAATGGACCTTCTCCCGTTCTCCCGTCAATGTTAATTAACTAATGAGACATTCATTATTATTTACCTTTCTCTGGCAGCAGCTTTGTCAGAATTCACTTGAAACGCTATTTCGGCAGAAATGTTAATAGATTCCACGAAGTCAGACGGATACTCCCTTTTTTTAATCTATAAAAGCATATAATTGGACCACTATTTTGCAGATATTATCACGCGAAATTCTTGTTCCCAACGAAGCTCGGAATTTTCTAAAAGAAGTCATTATGCAAAAAACCGAAGAATGGGACTTGCCTTTCACAGAGTTTTACTTTATCGGTATTCAAATATTAACCTTTTTTTATCATAGAAATGGAATATTTAAAGTCCTTGCTCTTCACGTATAAATCAGTCCATCAGAGCAGTGTATAAAGTACCATCCAAGGAATAGCGTATTTAAGAATATCCAAACCTTATAAAAATTACTTTAAATTACAGTTTAAAATTTATAAATTTGGAGACGTATGAAATAACATGACATCTAAAATTTTCAGGATATATTTAATAATTTATTTATTTAATAATTTTGTCAGACAAGTATTCTTGAGTCTGATAATTTTCTCAGTCATTGAACAAGATCATTACTTGCCTTAGCTATGAAAAAAAAATATATATACATTAGCTCAATATTGAAACAACAAAACCCTTAATACACATTTCAAAGTAGTTGAAGTCCATCAGAGGGCAAAAGAACATACGTGATATTAGAAGAGGAAACATTAATGTTTTACAATTCCATATTAAAACTTAAAATATAGGGCTAATATGATTCAAGAAATCGAGTAATTGGTATCTTTAACATAGAAAAAAAAGATGTGTTAAGACTACCCTATTGGATTCTCTCACCTCAATAATAACCCATGGAGAAAAGTTGTCCAAGGATTGCCAACTTGGATTTAAAGATTTTCTGTAAGTTGTACTCTGTAATAGAGAAAAAAATTTACACCCTGCCATATATTTCGTTTTTTCAAAAAAGGCAAATAATATTTTTAAATTTAAATTATTCGGGGAAAAAATCTGGTCTAGTGTGTTTTAAACGCGAATAAATTCCTTTGGTGGAAGAAAATTATAAAATTAATCCTTTTGAAAGGTGCGGAAAAATTCAGGCTCTCTGAAAGTACCATTTTTATTTGATTATCAGCATTTATGTAGCTGTAAATAGAGAACAAATTTTCTCCATAGGTTAACATTGAGGTGATCGAATGTAGTCGGATTACTACACAGCAACCTCAAGTCACTTTTATATTTTAGCAAAACCATAATGCCCTTCATACAGAAATTTGTGATCACTGACGTAAACATAATGCGTCCCTGAAGAATTCGATGATTCGAATTTTTAACATTTTGTCCTCGAACGTTTTTTTAAATAATATCGGGCTAGGCGTTTAGGGAGCATTAAGGTAATAAAGTACTTGATTGACGTCATAGATGCGAAAAAAATTATCTTAGACTGTTTAATTTGAATGTATGGGAAATACCAGTAACGTATTTCGTTTAACTTTAGTGAGAACAGTTTAAATTTAGGGGGTGTCAGTGAAATATTGTTCTGATTTAGTATGAAGGGGATTCTGCGACTAAAGATAATGTTACAATGTTATGGTATTCCGTATTGAATTTCAAAATCTTGACAAGGTTACAAATAAAATTTTACCCAACATGCATTTTTTAACATGCATATATATACACTGCTTGACAATTGCTAAGGAACAACTGGTTTTTTCAAACTAGCGATCCCGTCAGCAAACAAATCACAGTAAAATGAAATGCAGAGGGCGTAATAGGGCAGGACCTGTTATCTGTATAAAAGGCAGTGCACGAAAACTCTTTATTCATACGAAAGTTATGCAGTTAGGTGTTTGACGAAAATAGCATCGTAGGTTGTTGGAAGTTATTTCTGGGAAAATCAGTGTGGTGTGGCAATAACTAAGTACAAAATGTCTGCAAGACATCATTTGAGTGAGTACGATCGTGGACGAGCAGTTGGATGGCTCGAAGCAGGACAAAGTGTCACTACTGTGGCCAGAGTAATGTGAGTGGCAAAAAGTGTCATACCGTGATTAAAAAAGGCCGCCGAAGATGGAAATGCTATGCGAAACCACGCCGGTGGTCGTGGAAGGAACACCACACCTCAAGAAGATCGATATGTATCCCTAGTGACGAAAAGGAACAGACATCTCACTCCTAGTCAGATAGCTGCAGGCCTTGCAACCGCTACCGGTACAAATGCATCAGTCAGAACCATTTCTAGGCGATTAAACCAGGTTGGTTTGTATGCACGGAAGCCTGTTCAATGCATCCCACTTCAACCACACCATCGTCAAGAAAGATTACGTTGGTGTAAGGAACATATTGTTTGGGGTCAGCAAGAGTGGTCCAGAGTGACGTTCTTTGACGAATCCCGTTTCACTATGACAAGTGATTATGGCCACCAGTTAGCATGGAGAGAGAGGGGAACACGTTATGCACCACAGAATGTTCAGGAACGTCATCGGTATGGCCAAGGCGTTATGGTGTGGGCAGGCATTATGCACAATGGCAAAACACCGCTTCACATCTTTGAGCGAGGTACCGTTACATCGCAGCGGTATTGCAGAGAGAGTATTCTGGATCATGTTCGTCTTTTTAGGGGTGCGGTAGGTCCAGATTTTCTGTTTATGGACGACAATGCGCGCCAACACAGGACCGCTGAAGTATCGGACACACTAGAAAGTGAAAATATTGAACGTATGACATGGCCTGCTTACTTTCCTGACCTAAATCCTATAGAGCATAACTGGGATGCTCTTGTCAAACCTGTTTCTCAAAGAAATCGCCGTCCCCGAACCATGCAAGAACTGAAAATCGCCTTGAGAGAGGAGTGGGACAATATCCCCCAAGGAAGCCTCAATACTTTAGTAGACAGCATGAAAAACAGATGCAAAATGTGCACTAGTATCCGAGGAGGTCACACACCTTACTAAAGTACTCATAACTGTTTCATTCCGGCAGGAAGACCCATTTTTCGTGACTGCAAATGCTCCAAAGAGCATCTTTTTGTTTTTCGCTTTCTTCTTTTTCCATTTGGCGAAATCTGTACCATTTTTCATAATAAATAGTGCACAGTATCTCTACTAAATATGTACTAAGTTTCATTTCTTCAATCAATGCCTATTATGAAATATTCCGAAAAATGTGACTGTTCCTTAGCAATTGTCAAGCAGTGTATATATATATACAGTGGCTCCCAAAAGTGTTCGTACACTTGCGATTTTCAGTGAAATAAGGGTCTATCCATTAATTAAAATGAATATTTCAGAATGGGTATTTAATAATAAGATCTATAATCTATTCTTAAGAAAACTACATAAAATATTTTAAAAACATAGTAAAACTTTATTTTTAAGAAAGCAATAATCAAAAAGTAGCAAAAACTTTATGTCACAAAAGTCATTGTACACTTGTAAAAAATCTCTACATATTAGTAAAAATTCTAATTTTTCGTTAAATTAATATTTAGTAGGATATTCTTTAGCATCCACAACAGCTTTTAAACGTCTGGGAATAGATTGCACTAGTTCTTTTGTAATTTCTTCATCAATGTTCATCCATTCTTCCATCATAATTGTTTTTAGTTCGCTTTTCGTGTGAATGACATGTTTTCGTACTCGAACCTTCAGTTCTCTCCAAATATGTTCTATTGGGTTTAAATCTGGCGATTGAGGTGGTGTTTTCAAAAGTTGTGGGTGATTATAGAGACACCAGAGGCGAACGTTGAGAGCCGTGTTCTTAGGATCGTTATCTTGATAAAAAACAAAGTTTTTTCCAATACCCAAATTTTGAGCTGATAATTTTAAATTTTCTCTTAAAATATTTATATAAACAGCATGATTCATTATGCCATCAATAAATACCAAATTTCCTAGTCCTGATGCTGACATGCACCCCCACACAAGAACACCTCCACCGCCATGCTCAACTATTCCTACTAAGTTCTTGGGATTAAGTTCCTCATTTTTCTTCTCCATACAATTATACGCCCATCGGAACCAAAAATGTTAAACTTGTTTTCATTGGCAAATAATACATTATTCCAATACGTTTGGGGCTTATTTATCATTGATAATGCGAAGGAAAGCCTAAGCTTTCTGTTTTTCTCACAAAAAATTTTCTACGGGCAGAACGCCCATGTAATCCAGCTGCTCTGAGAACTCGTCGAACAGTTTCAGGTGAAATTGAAGTAGAAAATGTTTCATTAAATACTGCAGAAACTTTTACAGCCCTCAAACGTGGATTTTTCACAAATTTTCTAACTATAAATCTCTGATCACGTTTTGTTAACTTTGCCGGACGACCTTTTCTTACTATGTTTTCGATCCGATTTTCTTCTTTAAAACGTTTTATCACATACTGCACAGTAGAATGGGATAAATTAAGTAATTTAGCAATATTCCGAACTGATTTACCACCAGTATGATGAAAAATAATCAATTTTCGAATTCTGTTTGTTGTTTCTTTACGACTACGAGCCATTTTTAAATGATAAATAAAATTTTACGGAGTAGGCAAGCAAAAATTAAAGCCAAACGATATTTTAAATGTCACCACAGTTCAAAAATAAAAATAAAGAGCCAGACGATAATTTTAATTATGAGGTTATCTGAAAATATTTCAGTGTACGATGACTTTTGTAAGATAAATAATCCAACAGATATAGATAAAAATTATACTAAAAAAGACAAAAAACAAAACAGAAAACAGGCAAACAGGGACTGAGTTTAATAAAAGGGTTAATAGCCATAGGTCTGCAATAAAAAATTTTAAAGACGACACTACTTTTCATTATGTACTTTTACACTTTCAAGTACATAACTTCGAGCAGGCTAAATTATATATTATTGATGGGATTAATGATTTAAATAAAAGGTTGGATTTTGAAAATTTATATATTTGTAAACTTAAAACACTATTTCCGTATGGTTTAAACAGTAAGCTTAACGGGGAAGGACCGGTGGATTTAGATAATAACTGCGTTTATAAAAAATTCATGGTTATTGATAGGTTTAATTATATACTTTCTAACTATAGGGGTAAAAGAGGGAAAGGTAGAAATAGTTTAAAAACAAAATTGAAACTGGATGATCTGCAAAGGGTTTGTAATTTATTTATTGATTTTAAGAATATTAAAATAATTAAACATTTTTTATTCAACCAAAAAAATTCTGGTTTAAGGTGGGTAATTAAACATCATTTATCTTCAATTAAATTTGCTTCGAGATTTACAAAACTAATAATTTTATATTTAATTAAATACAAGCTTAACCTGACTAATTTGGATGATAAGAAGGGAAGGGATGTAGGGGTAGAGTACTGTACTATTAACTTTCTAGATAAAGATTTCGAGTATTTAAAACTACCTACTATTGCACATTATAATTCTAAATTATTACCAATCAAGGATTGTGGGAAAATCGCTATTGCGTTTAAATATCAAAAAACGTTAAGGGACTTAATCTGCAATTATAACTTTTATTGTCATAACTTAGACAAAATTTCTAATTCTGATTGTAATTGTCATATTGAGGAGTTTAAAAACTTTGTAAATCCAACTTTGGGGCATATCGTAACAGGGGATCTTAATATTGTTAATGATGTTAGGTTGAGGGAAGTACTACGTAAGGGCTCAAAATTTAGGGTAAGAAATAAGGTAAATTTAAAGCAAATTTTAAGTTCTATCACTAAAGATTTAGACTACTTTATTATAAAATTAGCAAGGAAGTACAATTGGCCTATCGAAGGTTTTATGGAGTGGAAGGTACATATTTTACAGGATATAAAAAGGAATTATGAAGAGTTTGGTATGGAGGACAAGAGGGGTTTCTTTTTAAACAAAGTTCTATACAGTAAAATTAAAGGTTTAAAAAATAAGTTTATTATTACGGTTGTTGATAAGGCGGCAAATAACTTTGGTTTTATGCGTAAAGATTATTTTAAGCAGTTAATTTCTAGGGAATACAACTCAAATAATACCTATCAAAAAATTAACCTTACCAAAAAAGAAATAGATAATAGGATTTTAGCTTTTAGCAAAAAATTTAAGTTTAAGATTAATAGCATAAAATACCCTTACCTGTTTCCTACAATAAAATTCCATAAAGTACCTACTAAATTTAGGTTTGTTACTTGTAGTACAAATTGTTATAACACTTTGTTCAGTAAAAAGTTCTTTAGCTATTTAAAAATTATTCTAAATAAAATTAAGGTTACCGAAAAAAGCTTTATTATAAATAATAACCAGGATATTCTACATTTTTTAAAAAGTAAGAATATAGATAGCATTTACACGTTTGATTTTGAAAACCTGTTTACCAGTATTCCTCATGATAATTTAATGATTATATGTTCAGAAATCTATGATGCTTATTTAGATAGTACTTTAATCTTAAAATGTGACTGGATTGATTTATGTAAATTTAATATTTTTGAAAACTATCTCTTTAACGGCTTATGTTTCTTTAAACAGATAAAGGGTATACCAATGGGAAATAGCTACTCAAGTGCATTTGCCAACCTATTCTTACATTTTTACGAAACTAAATTTCTTAACTCTAATAATATTACCGGATTTAGATATATTGATGACCTCATAATTTTTAACTGTAACGTTCTGGAGTTTCTTAATCAAATCTACCCAAAGGAACTTACTTTAAACCGGACTAACGAAAATAATCTTTGTGCGACTTATCTGGATTTAAAAATTAAAATTCAAAATAGGGAAATAAAAATAGGAATTTATGATATAAGGTTAGATTTTAACTTCGAGGTTATTACTTTTACCAATTTCCATAGCAACTTAAACTATAAAATTTATTATAATATTTTTTACTCACAACTTTACAGAATAAAAAACATATGTAACAATGCTGGGGATTTTTTGGAGGCATGTAGCATTTTCGAGGAAAACTTAAGAAAAAACGATTTTCCTAAAAATTTCGGTAATTTAAAAGTTTAAAAAAAAATGGCATTTAGGCTTAGGGATTTTTAAAGTTGTTTAGAATAGTATTTGTGTTTTGGTTAAGTTGTAATGGGGGGTGGAGCTATAGTAATGTTACAATGACGTAACCTTTAGGATAGAACTGGCTGCTGTTTCGCCATAACCGTCACTTACGGAATTGGGGTGTGTAGACACCGATTATATTGCATTAGGATTTTTGTGTGCTTGCTTGTAAGGTGCGTTGAGCCCATACAGTAAGTTGTGTTTGTCTTTTCATTTTCTTCTTGACTAATTGCTTCTTTGGGGAACTCGGGGCCTTGGGATGTCTTTTGGGCTTACCTGCATCCTATTCAGAAAGTTCCCCTTGAGGTAATTGACATGGTTAGGCCCCCTGATGACGTGACCTGTCGATTACCTCTGTTGTTTTATGGTTCAGTTCCGGCTCTTATGCAGAATCTTGCCGTTGGTGCGTGGATGCCCAGAGTGCTTGATTTCTGTTTGTTTTTTGTATTTTTTAGTATAATTTTTATCTATATCTGTTGGATTATTTATTTGTTTTTTCATTATGGGGATATGAAGCTTCTGCGCTATCCTCTATTGAAAATGTTTTCTTTGCAGGATATGTTTTATGTTATAGTGATTTAGCAGTCTATGCTTGAATTTTAATTTTGTTTATTTCTATGGTTTACTTTTTAAAATTTTGTAAGATAAAGTTTTTGTTATTTTTGGATTACTGGTTTCTTAAAAATAAAGTTTTACTATGTTTTCAAAATATTTCATGTAGTTTTGTTAAAAATAGATTATAGACCTTATCATTACATACCTATTCTGAAATATTCATATTAATTAATGGATAGACCCCCTATTTTATTTAAAATCGTAATTAAAAAAACTATTTTGTATACGAGTTCCTGGATGGAGTGTTATTGATTTTAGTTTTTATTTTTTCCTCCGTTTTTTAAGATTAAAACACACAGTTATAAGATAAAAGAATATTGATTTTCAGTGGAAACATATCCTGAGAGAAACACCAATGCTACATCTTGAACATTACGATCTATCGAAATAACATTTTTTTATTGATTCACGTTTTAGATCAGCAAACTATCTGCAGACCCATAACTAGACATAAAGGCGGATTCTGGATGTTGGACTAAGTGAAGCATGATCCAGTTTGCAGTCACTGGAAGAGACTGGTCTCATACTGAATGGTTGATAGAAGCTGATTTTGTTGGGAAGCTTTATTCAGAACAAGTTCTTAAAACTAGATGTGGCATGGTGGCTATCCAAACACACCTCTACTGAAATATCGTAGGAATATCAAAAGAACCCGTAAGAGGAAGTTGTTTAACTTCTCATCTAATTCATAGTGGTAATAACATAAATTTATGGAATTTAGAAGCAACTAGAATTGCAGATCCTTGCGGGAATCAAAACCAAGAAGCTTTTTTAAGATCCGCTGTGTATCATTTTGAGAAAATCATGCAAGCAAATACAGAAAGGCGGCTTAAAAGCATTTTACCATGAATTTTCATAATTCAGAATCATCACCCAGTAACAGATATTTTTCTGAAAAAAGATTACTTTAAAGCTGCTAAGAAATGGTGCAACAAGGAACTGCAATACTGTCCTCAAAGAGACTTCGGTAAAATAGAGCCCCGAAGGTTATGTTATTATTTGCATTACTGAGACGAATTCAATTCCAAGTGAACAATGGTTGTAAGACCCCTTTCAAGTTAAATGGACTCTTATCTTTGAATGTCTGCCTATTCAAGAGATCTATATTTGTTTGAAGCAATTCCTAGAGAGATCGGGGTGATATTCGATCTTACGAAGGTTTTTTGCAAATTTCCTTATCTTTTAAAGATCGTGAATTCTTAAAATTTCTTCTTGGAAATTAGATGAGGAACAGGAGATAGAGATCAAAGGACCATTAACCCATTACAGCCTCGAAGAGGTGGTTTAGGTATGAATATTGTAATCGTTCCTTGCTGAGTACAGCTATCCACCATCATTTAAATAAAATTCGCCTTCTCCCCTTAACGGAAGAGACTCAAAGTTTCATTTCACATGGACGATGTTATAATACTTTTCAGACACGAATGGGAATTACAGTAATTCACGGAAATGATGAAAAAAGCTTGTTGGGGTTAAGAGATTGGGGCCACACTGAAATTTTAAATTACTCTGTGGAATCTAAAATATCCCCAGTGTTAGGTCAACCATTGAACAGACCTAACTAAATTCTGTGTTGTAAATTCGAGTTATCTCTCCGAAAATCGTAAGGAGTCTTAACGCTAGCTCTGTTTTTATAAAATAACTTGACAGTGGTAGTTTCACTATTTAATCAAATTAACAACACTAACTTGAGAAAACTTTAGAAACAATAATAAATTCCAAGAGAACATTTGAGGAGGAGATTCAGAGTAGAATACCTGAGACTGAAAAGCATTAGGTTTGGTCAAGTACTCCAAGATTAAAACTCTTTATATCCTTCTTTTAGAAAGTAAAGTTCATGTTAAAACTTTTTGGTTTATTTTCTAAAATCATTGCATTATAATTCGGGAAAGATGGCAGTATAAGTGTTATAAAATTGATGACTTTTACAAGAGAAATTGTTTGACCGGTAGGAGGGGTATCTCGGAATAAGTTTATTTTTTGAGATAGTTGTTCCAAGTGAGACTTAAAAAGGTAGACGAAGCTTCTATTATGACTCAGATGTCTGGTAATCTTTAAGTTTCATTAAATATCCCCAAAGAAGTTTTTATCACAAGAAGTGGCAGAACGAAGAAGCTCCCTTCACCCTTTTCAGAGACTAGAAAATACTTTTTCTCTTAATTCTGATTAAACGTTTTAAAAATCTACTAGTTGGTACCCGTCAAAACATGACGGCTAGATAGTAAATAAATGTACTAATACACAAATTATACTCAACACATCATTGCCAAATGTTGAAAATCATAATAATGCACAGAAACAAATTAATGTTTAAGCGGCCTCGTGCGCAGTGAGTATCTAAAGCCAGATTTAAAACTGTCACTGAGCATGCGCAGAAAGCAAATTTTTAATTGTAAATTATCGCTAATTAAACAGCGCGAAATAAACAATTTACATCAGGTTTTATCTTATATTTCCCAAACATAATTATCATAAAAATAAAAATGGCAGAGAGAGATCTAGAGAGGCTCCTCGGCATTGAAACATGTCACTGAGCATGCGCAGAAACAGTGAGTTTCTAAAGCCAGATTGAAATAGGCCACTGACCATGTGCATAAATCAAATTTTAATTGTGAATTATAGCTCATTAATAAAAATTACAGTTACAAAAACCAAATTGACAAATCTACAGATTACAATCTTTCGTTTAAGACCAAAATGAAGTAAATTGATACAGTAGTTTTCTCTCATGGACTGCCCAAAAAATCGGCTTAGCAACTTAAATATATAGATTTGTGACTTCAAAACTATTGTGAGTGTTTCTATTTAGAGTATTTCCCTTTGTATGAAGTTAAAATATTAAGTTCTATATGATCTTTATAGTTAAGTTTGAAATTTTCTAGTGCAAGATTTAACACGTTAATCATTTGACATACGATGCCCGCATAATACACTAGTAGTTAGCCACTCGAGCTTCAACAATGTAAGTCTCATTTAAGGCATGGTAGTTCCAGTGCTTTTGCCGCATAGTATGTACTATTGGTTCACTAGTCGGGCTTCCATAACAAAGTTCCCAACAAAATTGCAATGTGCAGTGGCGAATGTCGTCACTGGAATGTGCCTACCGCGTTACAAAAAATAAATGTTTTGATGTGCAAAAGAGCTGTTGGCGCGATAACTTCAGTTATTTTTCTTTATTCTTTTTGATTATTTTCATAAGTGTGCCAGGGTTTCAAATTTTCCAGGTGGAATAAATAGTATAGATATTATCAATTCTGAATAGTCTTTGAAGTGCAAGATACTATTATTTTTTTAGATTTATAAAATTACTTTTATCGCGAGGAAAACATTCTCTGTCTCTTCCTCCGTTTATTTAAAAAGTTTTCTTACACGAATAACAAGGAAATATTCACTCTGGGGCTGTAATGTGAAATAAAGTGCCGAAGAAGTGATTTTAGTTTGTATTTTACGAAAATAATGAAGCACTCTGAACAAAGATACGTACCTGTTTTATACGGTACGCAATCCAATTTTTGCATTGTTGTGGATTTTTGCTAATGGTTTTGTATTATAAGTTTCAGCAGTTTAGTAATTTTGAAGGATGAATTATTGAAAAAGTATATGTCATTGTCTCTTCAGACTTAAAGTAATGCAGAATTTTCTTTGCCACCGAAGTGCGAAATAGTATTTCAATATTTACAGGAATTCTTATTTCGTAAGTCAAACGTAATCCATTCTTATTTCGTAAGTGCATTTTGAAACATTCCCCAATCAGATTTTTACACAAGAATTTTCACAAGAATTTTCATACTTTAAAACAAACATAAGTTTAATTTACAGATGAAAAACGAAAACTGATTTCCGGTTTAAAAAAAAAGTTTAAAAAACAAAGGAAAAAAACAAAATACGGCTGTTTACTTCAGTATCATGCACTTCAAAGACTATTTGTACCGAATCAATTTATTTTACCATCCTTTCAAACCAAATCCTCAGCTTTGAGGATTTGGTTTGAAAGGATGGTAAAATAAATTCGTAAATGTACGGCTCAGCATATTCTAATTGTACCGTACCAGAATAAAGGACACCATATGTATCAATGTCTTAGAGGAAACTGCTCTGAATTTGGTATTTAATCTATCTATATCAAGTGCTAATTTATTACGGAAAAGGGAAATACATTTATGGCAGTACTTTCTTTGCATTTTGAATGCAGACTTAACAGGTGTACGATCATTAAGAATATTTAATAGAGAAAATAAAATAAAAAGAACAATATTTAAGAATAGAGAAAAATAGAACTGACATAAAGAATAGAGAAAAGAACAATACACAAAACTTTTCTACTAGTTAAAACATATTTATTTTGTTAATGAAAATTTATAATAATATAACTGCGATGCCATGGGAATTCATTTTAAAATAATTAGCAGAATTTACTTACCAAAAAATAGGTGTGGTTGAATATTAGGAAATCCATAGTTATTTGCTATAAATATGTTTTAGAATAAAATGCAATAATGTTATTTTAGCAGTTAACCTGGATGTTCCGATTTTTAAATAAATAATTGGAATTTCTCAAAAAATAGAGTGAATAGAATAACAGAAATAATAGCAACAGCGTTTTCAAGAGAAAATTCCATCAAGCATAGAACAACTAAAAATCAAACCACATTCAAAATTACCCAACATGCATCGGTCCTTTTTTTTACAATTAGAGAATAAATAATAAAAGTTCTATTAGGTTCAAAGCAATAAATGCATAAATAAATTATTCCAAAAATTCTTAAAAATCTAGAAAGTAATTTACCAATTTAAATATTAATCTTTAAGCTATTAATTCTAAAAAAATAATAAATAATTTTTAAACAAACAAACAAAACAATTTTACATGTGCTGCCATCTTTTGGCAGAAAGGTGAAGCAAAGATGAACAACAGGTAACAGTTTGATCACAGCATATTCTAGCTGCACCATACTAGAATAAAAGATTCAGACCATATGTATCAATGTCTTAGTGGAAACTGCTCTGAATTTGGTATTTAGTCTATCTTCTATATCAAGTGCGAATTTATTACGGAAAAGGGAAATACATTTAAGGCAGTACTTTCTTTGCATTTTGAATGCAGACTTAACAGGTAACAGTTTGATCACAGAATATTCTAGCTGTACCATACTAGAATAAAAGACTCAGACCATATGTATCAATGTCTTAGTGGAAACTGCTCTGAATTTGGTATTTAGTCAATCTTCTATATCAAGTGCGAATTTATTACGAAAACGGAAAATACATTTATGGCAGTACTTTCTTTGTATTTTGAATGCAGACTTAACAGGTAACAGTTTGATCACAGAATATTCTAGCTGTACCATACTAGAATAAAAGACTCAGACCATATGTATCAATGTCTTAGTGGAAACTGCTCTGAATTTGGTATTTAATCTATCTTCTATATCAAGTGCGAATGTATTACGGAAAAGGGAAATACATTTATGGCAGTACTTTCTTTGCATTTTGAATGCAGGCTTAACAGGTAACAGTCTGATCAATAAGACGCAAAAGAATATCGGTCGTAATTATTCAGTCATTTTATCAGTACAAAAATCCAGAGAATTTGCTTTGTAATTTAAATACAGCTAGACGTTCTTCCTTCTATTCATTTATCTTTAGGTTGCAAAGTAGCCTCCTCTATTTAGTAAGATTACTTAATATAGATTAGATAGCTATTGAGCTGGACTATAGTTATCTTAAACCTAATTGAAATACATAATTTAATACTACATTGAACGTATTCACTACTTTGTCACATATCAATCGTTTCTGTAATTAATGGTATTTCTTTACAAAAAGTTTTACGAAGGATAAGCATATTTTAGAACCGAATTATAAATTTTTCTGTATTGGTTTACACGTACACACTGAACCAATATACTCAAGATTTTTTATCATCAGCGGCGAGACGATTATGTGATGTTCAGCTGCTCGAAAAAATAGAGAATAAACATTTTTCAGCGGGATATTACCAAAATTAATCCATGACGCTATTTACAATTTTTCTACCACCGGAGGCAATTTATACCGATGATTGTAAACCAATCATTAAGCAAATTAAGGTGATTAATGCTATAGTTTTTTAATATTTATCTTTGAGCGCTTTATATTAACTTTATATGCCATTTCTAAAGTTACTGATATTTCGATACGAGTCGAAAACAAACCTGGAGGTCAACCGCTGTGCCTTCCGAACTTTCTAATAAGATATACATCACGTTTACATTATATCTAACTAGCGATATAAATAAGCAAAACATGAATTCGGTTACAAATGAAAGTTTTGTGGCTCAAAATCCTCTACTGACAGATTGTTAATAAAATCAACAGTTGTATATTATAAGTTATTCACTCATACACGCATCCTATGAAAACAATGAATTCAGTCCCTACCCTCAGACTAATGCTGAGATATCTGATTGTAACTTCTCTCTAATGTCAAAAGAGGAGAAATTTTGTGTGCAATGGTCTTCCGTGTTCAATTCAGACAAGCTGACACCATAGTTAGATGAATCGAGAAGTTGAGAGTGACGAAAAGTGTTCGGAGGCTTGTCAGAAAGACGTCCTCCTAGGTAAAGAATAACACCTGTTAAATATAAACAAGATAGATGGATCAGTACGAGTGTTTTATATTTTAAAATGTAGTTTTAAACCGTTGCACAGTGATTCACCTAATATAAGCTAGGTGGACAAAAGTCAATTCAAAGAATCGATTTATTGATGATCCCATGACAATAACAACACCCCATTGGTCACAATTTGTGGTAATAATTATGTCAAACATTCCAGAGCGATGAGTCATAAGTGGTTAAAGTGAAGTGATAAGGTAATTCGATTCATGTAAACAATTTAGTTGCAATTTTGCAGTGCTTTCAATTACATCTAACAAGATTTGAAGGAAAGAATATTACTATTGCTGTGATGAATTTTACTTTAGATCATAAGTACTTTCTTATTTCATTTAAAATTTGATTCAAATGAGAGATAATATGTGCTATAATAGGGTTTCAAAAAACTACGAAAAAATTGTAATTTTTGTTTCGTTTTTAATTTTTCATCGTATACAGTTTTTTGTATCCACATGTATCCAGGCTAATTTTTTAATGTTGCATAGCGTTAATCCTAATCTGTACAATGATATAAAATTGAGTACCATAACTTTCCCCCTTTTTTTGTAATTTATTTTTTTCAGATCGTGTATGCTGTCTTTCAAAAATGGAGTTTTTTGAAGAATGGCGGAAACATAAGATAGAAGAATGAAATTATCGTCTAATAGACTTTATTATGCGAAAATTTAGTGTTACGGATGAGACTCCTGATTCCCAGAGGGATTTACAGTTAAAAATTTCAAGTTTTTCGTCAAAATTCTCTGAAAAGTGGGCTGCAGCCAATATGATGATGGACCGTATTTTAAATAAAAATAAAAGTTGGTTAGAGGGTGCAGATATAGAATCTAACATAAGTATGTATGAACCCTGTGCTTCCTTGTCATCTGGAGGAAGTCGGCCTCAAGGTCGGCCCAAAAAGAACTTTGATGATTCGTCTTTCAAAACCAAAAACGTAGGGTTGAAGAGTTAGTGCGATGTGCCAGCGAGTTGACCACAGCTGCTGAAGTACCAAATCGTTTGTCGGGTCACAGAAACGTAGCTACTTTGATTAGAAAAAGTTCGGAATCTTCAGAAAAAAGGAAATCTGGTGATGTTATTTGTGGTGGCAGACAGTTGAACAGTGACGAGGCATTAGCATATTACGTAAACTCTAAATGCCCCAGTCAGTCTTATAAACAGACGTGAAAGTGGTCATTGAAAGCGGGCCATCATGTGTTCCCATCTAATCATAGTCTATGTAAGTCCAAAAAGTTGTGTTACCCTTCAGATGAACGAATACATATTTACTGAATATACTTTCGATAAGGTCCGATCCTGTAATCAACTCACTCAAAGAAGTTCCTAGAAAGAGAACCGAGAAATTACCGGTGGAAGTTGTGAATTTAATTGACCTGCCTTCTATACCAACACATCAGGTAGCAAGTGATGTTCATCCGTGTGACGATGAAGGTTACTTAGTACCTGATTCATCTGATTGTGAGATAGATAATGAATCATATGATAATTAGTATTAGTCTTCAGTATTATTTTCTAATTAAATTTTCTGTTGTTTATTTCTATAATCTAAATTATAAGTAGTATGAGTAAATTTTATTGTATAATTTATGTTGCGTTAATTTACGTACATAATTTTCTAACAATAGTGATTTTTTTTAAATGCATTTTTTATTCCGTACTTAAGGGGGTCCAGGAAACAAAATTCTTCAAATTTTCGAAAAAAAAATTTATTGCATTAAAATATTTTCTGTTCTTTTTCGCTTAAAATGACGCTTAATTCATGTTTCTATCTTAATTAGAACAGAACATATTATTTTTTTGTTTTGCAACATTCTAATAGCAGCCAATCTTTGTTTAAACCTTTAAATGTGTTTGGCTGCACGATGGGGTTTTTCCCCTTTTCTCGTCTTTAAATTGTTATAAGTCAGGAACCGTTAAAGATAAATGGTTCAAACTTGAAACATGTCTTTTTCAATTATTTTACTTTAATTTTGATTCAGAAAATTTGAAAAAATATGAAAAAATACTTTTTAAAATATGATTTTTTTAAAAATCAGTTACATATTATTTTTTTTTGAAATTTTTACTCTAAATATTTTTAATTTTTTAAAAATTAATATTTTAAATTATGCTGAATCAATATTAAAACGTGTTTAATTAAATGAAAAAATTTTTAAATTCGACAAATAATATTTCGAGTTATAATGATTTTAAATTAACCCCCCTTTTTTAATTTAAAATTTAAATTTTTTTAAAAACTTTGTGAGAAATTTTATGATTTGATTTTGTTTACAAATTATATGGTTAACCATGACAAAAAATTCAAAATTTTAACTCAGTAAATAATTTTTTTTTAATGTGCCCTGGACCCCCTTAAGTTTTTTATTATAAATATTCCCCAAGCTTCTAAATTATCAAAAAATGCGTAATTATTAAATAAAACAACAAAATATTATTCATCATAACCAGAGCAATCAAATCGTAGAATAAAATGTTTTTGTCCACCTAGCTTCTATTAGGCGAATCACTGTGCGTTGGCATAAAAATCAACCAACAAAATTCTTTAGGTTCTATACCACGCCAATGAACCACAAACACATGATGGTATGGCTCTAATTTCATATAGCAGTTATACAGTCGACTCTGTATAGCTGTTAAGGGAAATCCTCAAATTACTCTCAATACCTTAACTTCAACCACCATATAGCATATCAGACAACAATACCAAACCAAAATATTTCTTCATAGAATCCGTCAAAGTGTGCTTCAAGATGAATGAAATAAAACCACAGAATTAGGAAAGAAGCCTTTCTAATCCTTTCCAAGAAGATTAAATCATATTTTAAGAGAATCAAGGAAAATCTAACCAAACATTCGAAAAACACAAAAAACTGATTTTGGGAATTTTATTTGATCGGACATCATACTTCCGATCTCTTTTGTGCGACAATTTTTTATCCTTAGATGCGGAATTATATTTGATTTAACCTAATCATTTTAGCTGAAAATGTAAAAAGGTTTATATTTAAATCCAAATTACAAGTCTTCATTTGTTTTCGCTTTTTTTTAACTATTTTTTTTCTTTCAGTTTGATGCTTTTTAAAGCAAGTGTTTAATCATTTTGGAGAGACTTTGTATAATGAAGACTGTAAAATCTGGCTGAATCCTACTGTAGTGGTTAGCGTCGTGATGTTTCACGCAGTGGGCTTGGGTTCAAATCCCGAATCAGGCTTAGAAGTTTACGTGTGGTCCCCTCATAGGGAGCAACGAAAGGATGGACGATGATTATATTTGTTACAGAAGCAAAATAGATCCTAATATTTGCTATTCTGACCATAACAGATTTTAAATTGGTTCCAGCCCTTGAAGACCATTCAGATTATGTCTAGAAAGAGTGTCCAGAATCTTCAAAACATTGTAAAATACATGGATGAATAATATGTCATCGTATTACGATGCGCAATACAAATGTAAAGTCCGATTTCACACAACGTTCAGAATTTTTTTTTAAAGTTTTGCTTAATTAACGTAGCTAGTTATATAATATTCCGCTTCAGTTTATTTTCTGTTTCAATGCTTTCACCTTCCTTAGCATTTACAGCTGAAATAAATGTTTCAGGACACCCGCTACAAATCTTGAAGATGGTTTCTTGCAGTAGGATGGGTTTGAGAAACTAAGACGTTTATCATGATTGTAAACACCTAACACTTAAAACCGAGAATTGCAAACAAAAAGGTTGGGTGTCTAAAAATAATAAATACTGTTGGAAAACTTACATTTTCCAGGTATCACTTATAAAGTATTCATGCTCCCAAAGCAGATACATTGACGACATAGTATGAAACTGTAGTGTAATACCACTTGCAGAGCAAGGCAGCTAATAATAAAAACCATTAAAAACCTTTGATTATCACATAATTGTCAAATCATAAAACTATTTTTTGCTTCTAACTTTACTTACTCCCTTTTGACAAGGAAAAGTAATTCTTGCTTTTAAAGATCCTCTGGTGCTTAGTTGGAAAAGAGCTCGTGTAAAAACTTGATGTAGCACAAGGGATTTTTGCGGGAAAGAAATATTTCAAAACAATTGTTTACAACAGGCATTGTTAGTTTAATGATCCTTGTCATCAACACAAAACTATTCATGCTTAATGGAAATAATTATGCCCTTATTTAATTTGATTTTAACTTTAATTAAAGATACTTCAGGAACATTGGAATAATGGTTTAGAGAGAGTATACATTGTATAAACTTAAACTTATTACATTAAATTTGAAGTCGTCGACCGTTTCTTTAATTTTTTGCCTTATTTTCAGGGAAGTAAAACGCTCAACTCTCGATATCACTCCAGTATAGCATTCTATACATAATTTGAAGAAATACCTATTTGTTAGCAAATTGACAGGATAAAAGGTTATAAAAGCAAAATTCCTAGAAGTTATACTCTATTTAAACGGTAATGAACAGGGAGGGTGTTTCTCCAAAGGATGTACTCCATTTTGAATAAAAATAGAACACAAATAGCGTAGATGAAGAATTTTTATTACCATGCAAATGTACCGTAACGATTTCACTTGAAGTTTGAACACAGAAATTTAGTTTGAATTGGTAATTCTGCAAACGCCGCATCAATTATCAGTTTCGTCTCAGACTGATAATTGATGATGTTCAGCAGAGCATTTCTGGCATAACTTAATCAATTACATCGTTAATCCTGGAAAGCATCTCATCAAAGTTGAATAGAAATAGATCCTTAAGTTTTGGATTTTTGTCTTATTCCATCTGAGATGTCCATATGGCTTATTTCTAGTGGTTCTGTCGATATTTTGTCAAATGTTTTTCCTCAATAAAAGTGTAACCATGTGGCCTTGGATTTGGAATTGAATTACTCGCCAAACTACCTGTTTTCATAAAAATTCTTATTGCTAGTAGATGAGGAGCCGTTTTAGAATTTTTTTGTGGGGTGTGAGTGAATATTCATCTGAACATGTTCCAAGTTGTGAACGTAAAAAAGCCTACTCCCTCCACACAGCGGGTTGACTCTATACCAGGGGTACTCAAATTCCGGCCCACCAAACTTTTATGTGAGGCTCGAGACACTCACACATCAGGTAGGTGCTTTTGTAAACATAATTTTTAAAACTAGTGCTCGAATAATTCAAAACTGTACAAAAATATGCCACTTGCTGCTACCGTTGTTCACATCAACACATCTTTGCGAATCATCCAATTTCAGAATGACAAATGCGAAGAATGTATATAGAAATAGGCTCTCTGATTCTTATCTTGATGACGTATCGAGAGTAGCATGTAGCAAGTATAAACCTATATTTCTCCAAAATAGTCAAAAGTTTGTTTTAAAAAAATCACAATCACTTTTAAATAAACGTTTGAACACATTTAGGTTGTGAGTTTTGCGTTTTAGATTATTATTATGAATTATAGTGTACTATGCGGCCCGCGTAACGTAGCAAACATACTATACAAGTGGCCCTTGAGAAAAAAAGGTTGAGTATAACTACTCTATACCATCGATAGTAACCATTTTCAGAAGGTGCAAGTAATCACGGCATTAACTGATGCGATATGATCATTAATTCATAGAAAAAACTATGAGTTTCTCTACATTAAGACTATCACTAAGCTTTCGTACATGTTTGCAGTAATTGTCAATTTTCTTGCAACTATACTTTCTTTCGACAGAACCATAATTTAAATATGGTGAATTTTTTTTTTGTTTTTACTTTACTCTCTTGCGCCTTATACTTTGTTGTTGTTGTGTATTATGTCCCTTGACCGACAGTATATCAGATAAAGTCCATAAAGGCTACTGGGCAAAATGGTGCGACACCGGTTTTGAATAGCACTACAAGGGTCGGAGTTCGACTTGGCTAAAGGACCGGTCCCGTAATTTTGAACAGAGTTAAGTGAAGAGACCGGTACACTTGACCCCGCAACTCTAGGGGTAAATTTTGAAAACTTGGAGGACATTGCAGCCACGACAGATTTTTCATGCATCAGCCGCCATTAGCGTACACGGCGGTGGATTTGTCAGGGACCGGCATCGAACCAGAGACATTCATATCACTGGCTCGCCGCCTTTGCCAACTTGGCTACCACGCCCACTTATACTTTAAAATGATATATTATGTTTAACTGTCAACTTACAATATAAAAGTAAATTAATGTCATATAAGTGTACTACATTATTATTTCCTATTGTATGTTTTTTTAATTAGCATTTAATGGAAATAAAAATTGTAAAATAAAATAACTATTTAATTTTTCACTAATACTTTTTCAGATGATTCGATTCAGGATGTTGAATTAAATTTTAATCAAATCGTAATCCTCACTAAAAAAATCTGTAGCTGTAAAATCTACGTTTTGTGATATCATAAATTAACATATTTAATTATTAGAAAGTTATGGAATGATGGGATAATTTGAGAGTGGTGCAAAATGATGGCCTTATAGTCGCAAGGAAAAAGACAGCAGTGGCAGAATCCCTTCCATAATACTATGTACAATCAAATTGGAAGGGTGTAGAGTGTTCCAGTGCATAATTGGAAACTTATAGAATACCTAGTTTATGAATTCCATTTCAATTAGAACCACAGTATTCAACACTCTCTGCTTTAATAGATGGAATTTCCCACATTCAGTAGTGATTGCGTTGGTCAGCTTTTGAACCTGTGTGTACCGCGTACATTTGGGAACTATCTCATTGATAAATTAGCGATAGATTGATCTATTTGTTGCATAAATAGAATGATATACTACAGGATGACATTAAACTGCAGCAGGGCCCTTAAAGATCGATGAAAGAAACTAGGAAACAGTGTGTTATAAGATAACTCTCTGCTTTCTGTCCTGTGCGCACGGCTTTATAAGAAAAATAACACTCTACAGCTGACAATGCTTTATCCAAACAGTTTTTTGTTGTTTGTAAAAGTCCAAAAATTTATAATTGAACCTGCAGTTTCAAGAAGGGAACAAGCGCCAAAAGATTGAAATTCGCTTTGTACCGTACAGTTTATTTAAGGATAATCCAATTGATTTGTCCAAGGTACTGGAATAGTGGGTGAATATAAAGAATCTTGTATAAATGTTTGGTGAAAAAAAAATTATAAATAAGAAAAGTATGAAGTTTTTATTTAAATTTCCCATAAAAACAGTTTTTGGATTCGTTCCCTTCTTCAAACTTCAGGTTCAATTGTTCTGTGCCACCCACAATGTATAGTGGTTAGCGTCGTAGACTGGCTAAGGCAGTAGGCTCGGGTTCAAATCTCGAATAAGGCTTGGTCGTTTCCGTGCCGTCCCCCTCATAGGGAGAAATGCTGATGGCTCACCTAAATGGTGCTCACCTGATAAAGTAGTCAGTAAAGTCGACTGTGGATAACAAAAGGCGAGTGCCTCCGCATTAGAAAATAAAATAAGAATAATCGCTCTGTAGCAGCAGGGAATGACCTGTGACCATATCAGATATAGTAACAGGCACCAACATTGGTTATTCATGTCTGAAAAGTATATTGCATTAGGACGCTGTGTAAAGAGTGCCCTTGGTGGAAAATAGAGGAGCCATGACAGTTGTTTTGAATACTCACCAGAGGGGTACAGAACACTGAATTTCCAAGAACAGCACATTTTGTTTTTCATGGCTTAAAACACGCTTAGGGAAATAAATTAACGTTAATCCTCACACTGGGGTTTTATTGCCAGATACATCAAGCTTATGCTGTACTGTCTTGGCATACCCACTGTACATCTGTAATTTAAGCTTTTTTTTTAAATCTCGGAATGGAATTTTCATGAGTTTTCATCTTTAAAATGACTTATAAACAACTACTTACATGGTATGTGTATGAAATTTTGTACAGTGTTCCTCTGTTATACTTTACTTAAATTGTCTGAAGGATTTTGGATTTAGAGTGAAAGTTCTGTCTGTAAAAATATTTTTTTGCCCTATAAAGTGATTAAGTATTTGTTTATAATATTTTTATAAATCCTGTAGTCAAATTATCTTGAAAACTTTCCTTTACACAGTAACTAAAAAAATGCAAATAGAGCTGTTGATTGAGCAGATACATCAAAAACTAAATATGCTTTAAAATTTCTTTGAAACAAAATTTTAAAAAATTAAAGGGTTTTATACGTATAATGACCTTTATATAATGGCAGATCTCATGGAAATAATCATAACAAAAAAATAAGTAAAATTTTATGGTCCTGACTCCCCTAGTAAACCATCTAATCCAGGGGTTCCCCAAGTGTGTGCCGCGCAGAGAGATCAGGCGTGCCGCGAAGCACCCGTGATCTCCAATCGAATCTGTTGATAAGGACTATTCCGATATAACTTGACGAAAGACTTGACGAAAATGGACAAAAAGGGGGAAAACAACTCTCCTCTTCGAGTCCGCTATTGTATATCTTTTGGTTTGCTTCGAGAGGGGAGATCGAATCAATAGATTAGGCACAGTTTTAGGAGTGTCCGGTTTTGTCTCGTGGCACGTACCATGACCTGACCATGGCACATCTCACATAGGCTTTCCCATAACCGGTCGTATTCTTGTCTTGTATGTGCATTCTTCCTTTGCAAAAGAAAAAAAAGTCAAGGTCAATCACTAAAAATCAGTACACTCCCCAACGGTCGGAGGGCACCTGCCCAAAGAATTTCGAGAATGCCTTCTGTACGTTCTTTGCACCTGCCCTCTGGGCTGCAGATATTTCTCAATAACCAATAACGAACGGGAGTGGTGACATTCCTTCTCCCCTTTCCTCCGACTGCTTATATCGTCTGATTATTCGGGCAGGTAGTCTCGTCGTCAGTTATCTCGCTAGTGGTCGCTGTACTTGTCATGTTCTAAGAAAGCTGTATAGTTATTTTTCGTAAAAATGGATGGATTTTTGATGAAAAAAAGCCGATAATGCACTTACTAATAAAGATCATGCTTCGACATGTGACGTGCGTAGAAAGAAGCGGAAATGCCGCAAATGCGAAGACAGCTATTTGGATTTTGGCTTCACTTCAATAGAAGTCAATGATGAAGAGAGACCGCAATGTGAGATCTCTGTTCTAAAGTTCTATGATCCGAGAGCACGAATCCAAGTAAATTGAGACGGCACCTTGAAAAAACGCATCCCAACATGGTCGACAAACCACTTGAATATTTTAGCAGAAAAATGAAAGATATGCCCCAACAAAATTTTTTTTTACAAGGCATTTTTATGCCTTGTTGGCGTCATTCAAGGTGGCATTAGAGTAGCAAAGTGCAAAACCGAGGAATTAATTCTACCGGCTGCTGTGGACATGGCAAATATAATGATAGGAGAAAATGCTGGGAAACTTCGGGAGAATATTCCTTTGTCGAACAACACCATCAATCGAAGAATCCAGCACATGGCTCAGGATCTGAACGATCAATTGATAGAAAGAATGAAAGGAAATGAATTTGGACTGCAAGTAGATGAGACCACATACAGCAATAAGGATGCACACCTCATCAGCTATGTACGATGCATTGATGGTTGTACTATTGTTGAAGACCTTCTGCTTTGTAAAAGCATTACTGGAAGTGCAACGGCTGAAGATATGTTCGATATCCTTGACACATTTATGATGGAAAATGTACGCTATTGTGCAGTGAGCAGCAGGCTCACCCGTCGCACTAAAACTAAACACACATATACCAAGAGCATTTGGAAGGTGATTTTTTTAATGTTTTCTTAGTAATTACAATTAAAGTACTTGCGTGATTTTTAAACACAAGTTGTATAAATTTATTTATGTTATTACCACTTCTCTAATTTCTTCTTCACAGTCGTACAAATATGAAATACATATATTACACACATAGGAATAGCGTCGAGGGGGTACGTACCCCCCCCCCCCCAACTTAACTTGAAAAAAATTAGAACGTTAATAGAAATTCAGTTAAAATCGGAAAATTGTAGAAATTGTTAAAGAAAGTTGGTTTTTTCCCGCTTTTTCAAACTGTGAAACTGAAGATTCCGATTATATCTTTAGCCTTAACATAGTTTTTAACAATGATATGATCCATAACAAAAATTCGATGCTATATTTTTTTCTCATTTTATTTATATTACGTATATTTATTTTTCTCACTGTATAACTTTTGAATACTACTCAAACATTAATTCTATTGTTATTCAATTTCAAAAAATCCTAATATTTCATATTTTAAGGGCCGTCCGGCAGTCAATGAGCTGAGGAGGGCCCTAACTGAATTTAATTCGTGCCCCCCCCCCCCCCCAAAAAAAAAGGCAAAAGCCCGCTACGCCTGTAATTACACAATATATATATAATAATAATATACCACAGATAGGTATTATATGACGAGGTTGCCGTGAAAATATTCTAATTCTCTTAAGGGTGCCACGACTTGGATAAGTTTGGGAACCGCTGATCTAATCGTCTGTTTCACTTTTATTTCCAAGTTGTCCACTGCAATTGTATGAAGGTCTGTTTAACTCACAATTGCCAGCACTACCTTGTAGGGACGTTGTTTGGACCTACTCCACTGTAAGAATCTAAGCTGCGTGTGAGACCATCACGTTCAAAATCTAGTTATTTTCTTAGCTTACTAAAGATAAAGTAACTGTACTGGTACTAACTGTAAGTTCCTAGTGATCAAGTCGTTTTACACCTCGACTCCATCCGCTTTCGCGTATCAGCATGATTCACCGAAGACCAGTCGCTACGCAGCAATTCCTGTATAAGCAGCCAAGAGTTGATTTCCCATGTTCGGTGAAATGTCATTGTTGTGGACCTTGGCGGTATAGATCCGCCAACAATTGGGTAACCCGGGGCCCTACCTAGTGATCAAAACTATCAATTTCAACGTTATTTAATTAAACCTTAAAGAACGGAATTTTAGCTCTTACTAGAATTATCGATGGTGTAAGTTTTTCGGTGGAAAATCTAGATTTGAATTGACAATCTTTTATATGTTTGAAGGTCAAGAGGTTTTTGTACGCTTAGGGAAATGTTTATCACGAAAGTGAGAATTCATTTAACTGAAACTTTATTCAATATGAGTCTTTTTTTGAAAATTAAAATATTAAAAATGTGTTATACAGTATTGTAGTTTATGTAAGAGTAATTGTCGATAGTGGAAAGTAATATAATGTTTAATTTTCAACGCAAAAACTGTTATGGCCATATCTGTGACTTATTAATTTCAGTTCGTTCTTGTTAAATCTAAAATACTTAGACTCGTAGAAATAGAATTAATGTTTCCAAGTTGAGTAATTTAACTCACGATATTGAACCAAACTGATTTACGAAAGAGAAAAGAGATAACTTCTAGTAAGCCAAAGATATAGTATAAGTGTCACTACGACTTTTAAAACATGTGTGATCAAAGTAACATCAATGTGTGTTCAGATATTCTAGGAAATTAATGCATATTGATCAGAAGCGGTATGATTAACACAAACGGAACTAACTGACATGTTTAAAGGAACAAGTGATTTTGGAAACGATAAAGAATCCAATATTTACTATCTAGCCTCGTAAATGCAAATAACATTTCACTACATATGATAGTATAAAGTAAAATAAAATAAAATAATTACATGTTGTCGTTGCCGAAGTACATGCATGCGATATATAACCCTTTTGTACATACGTGTACATAAATTATATTTGTTCACTCGTATATTCACAAAAGAAATGGAATTATTAACAAATTTTGATTACGTTTCAATATAATGAACACTGCATGGCATACTTTTGTGTATTTAAACTGTCGATCACTGTAACAAGAAACTGCCATTTAAAATAAAACAGTCGCGCGCTCGGCACGGTAGAATATTTTCAAAATGTCTGTACAAATGTCTGTTGTAAGGGCATCTCCATTTCCATTCTTGCAGGACGTTATCCTCCCAGAGGGGAGTCCCCCATAAAACTCTTTTCTCTTTCTCCACCGCACGCACAAACATGTTTTTGAAAATGATTATCCCCACAGCTGGATCTGATTGCTTCATCACAGAACAAATTACAAACAGCAATGAAAGCGCACCATCACCTTAGCACTTTTTGGCACTTATATCAGACGTTTCCAACATACATTTCTCAAAGTTTCTGGCTCAGGGTGTTACAGGGAAATTATAGTGGGACACTAGTGGGTGGTCAAAGGTGAAGAACTTACATGTTATTGCTTCTATATCCTAGTATTTTTGGTGTTTACAAGGAAAACAAAATTCCTCATATTTCTTTAAATATCTTTTTCTGTGGGTTATTTTTTACAGTAGGGGGATTAAATGAAACCCCATCTGAGACATAAAGTCTTCTTGCCCGCTTAGATACCGACCAGATCACGCATCTTTATAACTGGAATCATAGAGATTTCGGAGTAAAATGCATTACTATACTGTTACTAGAAGGTAACCCGTTATTTTGACGTCATAATACTAATAATGACGTCATAATGGAAAAAGTATATGAAAGTTAAAAAATAGCCCGAATTATCTAACAATATTGCATTTAATACACACCTTGTAAAAGCAAACCCTTTCATTATTTTTTATTTATTTAGTTTTTCATGCGATTGGAGTAGTAGACTGCCATCCAACCCGTCATTTTGACGTCATAATACTAATAATGACGTCATAATGGAAAAAGTATATGAAAGTTAAAAAATATCCCGAATTATCTAGCAATATTGCATTTAATCCACACCTTGTAAAAGCAAACCCTTTCATTATTTTTTATTTATTTAGTTTTTCATGCGATTGGAGTAGTAGACTGCCCTCCAGTTTTTTACAGCTCACTACGCGATATGAATACTTGAGCTACTTGATTCATTCACATTCAAGTTTACTTTCAGAATTCCTCGCAAAAGTAAACAGATTTTTAAAAACTGTTAAATATACAGCTAAAAGCATCCAATTTTTTTTACTTCTGAATGTTTTATAGAAAAATAGGCTGAACAAACGTGATTTGATGGAGAAGATATTAGCTTTTAGGTAAGAAAATATTCTGATCCACATCTGAAATTGAAATTAAGCCTAACCGGCTGTTTGTTTACTGAGGGTGTTCATGGAGTATGTTCCTGTATTTTCATTTATTCAATTGTTTAATATGTTATGATTATTTGTCCGGTAGATGGCAGCACGATACCGCTGTCTTTATGTTTTGTAAACGTTCTAAGATACTTCCGCTGTGGAGGGAGTAGCGTCTGTGTTCTGGCTCTGTGCTGTTTGTAAGGAAGTTCTTTGTGATGTGTTAATAAAGTTCATATAGCCGACCCGTTTGTGCGTCTGGGCTCGAATTTAATTTTAGTGGAAAGAACATTTGGAGGCACGCGGCGAGATGTTTTGATTCCACTGGTGAGATAAGTGGAAATTTTTGTTTTGTTCTTAAGTTGTAAGAAAGTTTTTGATTTGTATTGATAAGTTCCGTAATGGAAAATGCAGAAATAATCAGGGCCAGAGGCCAGAAAAAGGCTTCTTTAACGAAGTTAAAACTCTATTTAGAATCTAAAGAACAGTTTGATGTACCGGATTTGACGGTACGGTTAGAACGTCTGGAAGTAGCATTTGACGAGTTTTCCAAATTAGATTTATTACTTCCAGTAGAACAATCTGAATTTTCTGAAATAGAAGATGTTTATTTAGAAATTAAAGTTATAATTCGTACAAAGATAGAAGCGATGGCTTCATTGGCCGAAATTCGGCAAAATAATTCGAATGTTGTTGTTCGAAGTGATGTGAATAACGGAAACGGAACTGTTAAGTTACCTAAAATTACAATTCCATCCTTTACGGGAAATTATTTAGATTGGTTGAATTTTAAAGATTTATTTAAATCTACAGTGCATGATAACGATTCGTTATCAAAAATACATAAGTTCCAGTATTTAAAAGGTTTACTTTCGGGGTCAGCCGCTGATTTAATCAAGCACCTACCGGTGTCTGAGACCAGTTACGATGAAGCTTGGGATAAAATAGAGAAACGCTATGATAATAAAAAGCATATCTCTACCGCTTTAATCAATACTTTTCTGGAACAAAATAAGCTTTCCGAGCCGAATGGCGCGAAATTAAGAAAACTTGCTGACGTTGCGGATGAAGTTATTCGGGGTTTAAAGGCATTGCATGAAGGAGCTAATTCAAGAGATTTGTGGTTAATACACCTCTTGTTAGACAAGGTAGATTCCGAAACCCGAAAATTATGGGCTCAAGAAACGACAGAAATAGAATTTCCCACATTTGAATACTTTTTAGAATTCTTAAACAACCGATGTTCGTATTTAGATGTTTCGATTTCTCATAGCATAGTAAAAACGAAAGTGACTAACAACGTAACTAATGTTAAATCTAATTATTCGAGTAAATGTTTAAAATGTTCTGGAATGCATAGCATTTCGAAGTGTCATAAATTTAATGCTATGCCAATCTCTGTTCGAAAAGAATTCATACGAATGAATGCCTTGTGTTATCGATGTCTGAAAGGCTCGCATCAAATTAAAAATTGCTTTTCTAAATCTGTTTGTGAAGTATGTAAGAAATCATCCCACCATACTAGTTTACACGAATTTGCTTTCGATTCCCATACAACGAGTGTTACAAATGAAACGTATAGTCCAGAACTGCAAATCAATACTAACATCGCTTTGAAAGCAGCTAAGGAAAAATTTATTGGTTTGCTACCAACTGCAATTGCTTCAGTGAATGATGCACGAGGAAGAAAGGTGGATTGTACAATTCTATTAGATAGTGGCAGTCAATGTTCGTTCATTTCTGAAGCTTGTGCTAACAAATTAAATCTAAAGAGAAAAGATGCCCTGTTTTCAGTTTGTGGAATTGCTAATTCCTCTGCTGGCAAGACAAGAGGTAGTGTAACGTTATCTATGGAGTCAAGGCATAATCCTAACAGTATGCTCGTGATTGAAGCTTTCGTTTTGAATAAATTAACTTCAAAATTGTCGAGTAATTGTGTAAATACTAATGATTTAGAATATTTAAAATCCATTGAACTTGCCGATCCCAAATTCGCTGAAGCTAAAAGTGTAGAGATAATAATTGGTGTAGATTATTTTTTTGAAGTTATGAAAGCCGGACAAATTACGGGTTCCGAAAATTCTCTTATCGCCCAGAATACACTGTTTGGTTGGGTTGTAGCGGGCAAGATTCCTTTAAACAGCTTGAAAAAGAACGCCCTAGTTGGTATTCATGCTAATGTTGACGTTGATGAAGTTTTAAAACGGTTCTGGGAAACTGAAGAGGTTCTTAAAATAAAAGAAGTTCTAAGTGAAGAAGAAGGTTTCTGTGAAAAACACTTTAGTGAAAATTATGAAATCGATAAAAACGGACGGTTTGTCGTGAAACTTCCCTTTTTTAAATCAGAAGTTAAGTGGGGAAATTCTTATCAAGTTGCATTGTCTCGTCTCCAGAGTATGGAAAGAAAATTTAATGTAAATCCGAGTTTAGAGGAACAGTATAAATCCTTTATGAAAGAATATGAAGAGCTAGGACATATGAAGGTTTCGGAGGATGTCTCTTCAGAATTAGCCGTTAATGAAAAATATTTCTTACCTCACCACGCCATCTTAAAGCCCAGTAGTACCACTACTAAGTTAAGGGTGGTTTTTGACGCAAGTTGTAGAACTAGCAACTGCAATTCTTTAAACGATGCACTAGGTGCAGGTGCTAAACAACAACCCGATTTATTTGAGACTTTATTGAATTTCAGGCTTTCCCCGATAGCATTTTGTTGCGATGTGGAGAAAATGTATCGCCAGATATTAATGTCTACTTCTGATCAAGCTTTTCAACGAATTCTGTGGAGATACAATAAATCCGATCCCATTCGAGAGTATAAGCTGCAAACTGTTACATATGGCCTAAAATGTGCGTCTTTTCTTGCAACCCGATGTTTAAAGCAAATTGCGAATGACGCTCGTCCTGTTTTTCCTGAGGCTGCTTCTCTCATTGAAAATTCTTTTTATATGGATGACCTCTTGGGAGGTGCACGTAACGAAAGTGAAGCTGCTAGGGTATGCCAAGAAATTATTTTTCTTTTGGAAAATAGAGGTTTTCATTTAAGAAAATGGCAGTCTAATTCAAAGGAGCTCTTGAATGTGATTAAAACTGATAATGTCAATGAAGTGTTCGAATTGAAGGACGGTGAGCAATCCAAGGTTTTAGGATTATGTTGGAATCCTAAATCTGATTCTTTTATTTTTAAAGTTAATTTTTACTTCGGGAACGAAATTACTAAACGGAAGTTCTTGGCTCAATCTGCTAGGCTGTTCGACCCACTAGGATTATTGTCTCCATGCACCATTTCAATCAAAATCTTCTACCAACAACTTTGGTTGTTAAAGTTGGGATGGGACAGTCCCCTTCCGGCGAATTTCGAAGAAAGGTGGAAGAATTTCCAGAGAGAGTTCGATTGCCTCTCCGTAATCAAAATTCCCAGATGGATCCACACTAGAGGCTTAGAGATAACTATCCATGGATTTGCAGACGCTTCAGAGTTGGCCTATGCTGCGGTGCTGTACGCAGTACAAAAGGATATTGATGGTGATTCCAAGGTGACCCTCCTTGCAGCAAAAACTAAAGTTGCTCCACTAAAGCCAATTTCAATTCCTCGGCTGGAGCTGAACGGTGCTCGGCTGTTGGCTAAACTCTTCTCTACGATTTCACATATTCTAAAAGATTATACCATCACTTTCCACGCCTGGACAGATTCACGAGTGGTTTTGGCATGGTTGTCTTCTCCGCCTAGGAAGTGGAAAACCTTCGTGGCCAACAGAACAGCCGAAATTATCGAACTAGTGCCCTCTGAACGCTGGCGGCACGTTCCATCGAAACAAAACCCAGCTGACATAGCCTCTAGAGGAGTTTCACCTAAAGCTCTACCAGACTGTAACCTTTGGTGGCATGGGCCTGACTGGTTGTCAATGAGTCCAGAAAATTGGCCCGTAGAGACACAAATGACTGACTTTTCTAGTGACTCTAAGGTTATGATCGAAAAGAAGAAAAATTCTATATTTTCTGCAAATATTTCTAATGTTAAACCGGATAATGTAATTGAAATATTATTTGATAATTGTTCTACACTAACTAAGATTGTTACTGTTTTAGCTTATTGTGTTCGCTTCATCACCCGTTGTAAGAGGCGAACGATCGATTCAGGTAAAGCAACTGAGTCAAAAGGTAAGGTTTCTCCTATTAATGCCATGGAGAGAAGCCAAGCTTTAAACAAAATTGTCTTGTATGTTCAAGGTGTGTATTTTGCTGAAGAATTAAAATGTATGAAAGATAATAGAGATTTACCGACGAAGAGTAAACTAAAAAATCTTCATCCTTTCACGGATCAAGATGGTCTGTTACGGGTGGGAGGTCGGTTGAGACATTCACCTCTCCCTTTTAATGCAAAGCATCCCGTCATCTTGCCTGATAAACATAGGCTTAGTGATTATTTGATAAAACAATTTCATATAACTTATTTGCATGCTAATCTTACCTTGTTGTTGAATATTTTATTGCAGAATTATTGGATTGTTGGTGCTAGGAAACTAATCAAGAGTTATATTCATAAGTGTATTGTTTGTCATAGATATCGTTTTGCATCCAATAATCAATTGATGGGAGATCTTCCGCGACAACGTGTCATGCCTAATAGACCATTCTCGGTCTGTGGGGTAGACTTTGCTGGGCCTATTAATATGTTGAAATTTCGGGGTAGAGGTGCTAAAAGTATAAAAGGTTATGTTGCTTTATTCATTTGCTTTAGCACAAAGGCGATTCATCTAGAATGCGTCAGTGATTTGACCTCCGAGGCTTTTATTGCTGCCTTGAAGCGGTTTAGTTGTCGCAGAGGGTCCCCCCGTCACATTCATTGTGATAATGCCACTAATTTTTGTGGTGCTAAAAGGAAAATGTCTGAATTGTGTAAAATTGTGTCCGGCATCAACAGGGATGAGAACATTTGTTATTTTCTCTCACAACAAGCTATTCAGTGGCATATGATACCTCCTGCAAGTCCTCATTTTGGTGGATTGTGGGAATCGGGTATCAAATCGGTAAAGTCCCATATGAAAAGAGTAATTGGCGACCATAAGTTAACCTTCGAAGAATTTGCCACTCTGTTTTGTCAGATTGAAGCAGTTTTGAATTCAAGACCATTGTCTCCTACCAACGATGAATTAGACAATTTAGAAGTGTTAACTCCCTCCCATTTTTTAATAGGTGAAGTAATTACTTCCCCTCCTGAGCAGGTTGACTCCCAATATCTGTCCTTACGTTCTCGCTGGGACCTTGTTCAAAAAATGAAAATGAACTTTTGGAAAAGGTGGCACCAGGACTACCTGAGCTCTCTTCAAAATCGTAACAAATGGCATATCACCAAATCAAATTTAAAGGTAGGTGACATGGTGTTGCTCAAGGAAGATAATACACCTCCATCCTGTTGGCCTCTTGGCAGAGTAAATGAAGTTCATCCAGGTTTAGATGGAACGGTGCGAGTTGTCACCCTTAAAACTTCTAAAGGTTATTTTAAAAGGCCTATTGTTAAACTCTCCCCCCTACCGATGTGTCAAGAATAAATTCTTGAGGGTGGGAGTATGTTCATGGAGTATGTTCCTGTATTTTCATTTATTCAATTGTTTAATATGTTATGATTATTTGTCCGGTAGATGGCAGCACGATACCGCTGTCTTTATGTTTTGTAAACGTTCTAAGATACTTCCGCTGTGGAGGGAGTAGCGTCTGTGTTCTGGCTCTGTGCTGTTTGTAAGGAAGTTCTTTGTGATGTGTTAATAAAGTTCATATAGCCGACCCGTTTGTGCGTCTGGGCTCGAATTTAATTTTAGTGGAAAGAACAGAGGGCTTCAATTGAAAGATGAGTACAGCCCGGAAGTGTTATACAGAGACAACGGCTATTATATATATAATGTAACAAGCCGCAGATGACAAGAATCTATGCATCTGAATTTATTTATGAATTTATTTCTACTAAACTTGGTACACAAAAATGGGAAAATTTAGTTTAGAATACAAATTTTAACAATCTTCAGAAAAACGTGCCCTTACTTTGAAGAAATTACAGAGGTATCATTGCTTCAGTTCTTTTAAATCCGACTATGGTGCGACTAACTTACTCCCTCCCCCATTAATGACATAATGACGAATATAGGGGTACAAATATATGGACGTCCCTGGTTCGATGCTCGTCGCTGCAAATCCACCGCCGTGCTCACTAATGGTGGCCGGGGAACGTAAAATAGGTCGTGACTACAATGTCCTCCAAGTTCTCAAATTTACCTCTGGAGGTGCGGGATCAAGTGTTTCGGTCTCGTCGCTTGACTCGGTTCAAAATTACTGGACTGATGTTCTTCGAGGTCAAGTCAGACTTCAGCCCTAGTGGTACCTCGCCTTAAAGTGAAGCTACTTACTACCCTTCGCCAAGGACCTAGTTCCTTTGGACTTGGTGTAGGCTTTCCTACTCCAAGGGGATTGGAAACAACAAATATATAGCTCTCACGAGTCGCTGAGTTCTAAGGTACATTAGAGTTTTGAAAATAAGTGTGAAATAATGTGAAATTTCAGTCAAACTATTTTAAGAGCTCTGATGACAGATTGTTTGACTATGAATATTGATTAGAAATTAGCTTTATTGGTGCATTTTCTGCTGGATCCATGTATGGGAAGCCCTTACTCATTTATTTGAACAGATGATTATCATCATTCGGCAAAAGTTCGCCAGTCTGTGCTGTTTTGTTTTCACGTCTAATCTCGTTCATAAAAACGAATTTCTCATCCACTGACAGATAGAAAAATGGAACATTGTACCGTCAGTCCTTTTTTCCTCAACTCTTGCAGTTCTTTCTGTTCAGCACTCGTATTTCCTGCCACGCGTTTTCTATTATGCTTTCAGACTAAGGGCCTGTTCACATAGAATCCGTCAAGCGTCATCGTAAAAAAATTTAACCAATCATATACCAATCACTGACCCATTTAACCAATCAGCGCCAACGATCAATGGTCGATCTTTAACTACAAGACCCAGAGTTTTAGGGCATGTTCACATAAAATCCGTCAGCGCCAGCGTTACTCGTATTGACATATTTTAAACCAATCACAAACCTTAACAATTTCGTGGCAAATCGTTTGAAGTTTTGTAATTTGTTAAATATATTTCAATACAAGTAACGCTAACGTTGACGGACGCTATATGAACAGACCCTAATTCTATCTGCTTCGCTCCTTAGTCATGGATGTCATTATAAGCGTTCTTTATTTTGAACGAAACACTTAATAGGCAAAATCCAAAAAAGTCTCTTGTGAGTAAACAATGTTTTACTCTCCTCATCCATCGTCAATCGTTCTAACATGGCACAAATAAATAGACGAAAAACCAACTTTCGTCTTTTGCAGAGGAAACTAATATTTTCCACCAGCTACTAACAAATATTACTTCCTCAGCTGTTGAAATTTTTCTACATTGAAAAAGTAAAACTCCTTTTACAGGTAAAGTTTAGGAACAGCTATAGTCTCAAAATACAAACGAAGACTGAAATAAGAAAAGCCGTATAAAATTAAAATTAAACTTACCTCCAAGTTTAGATACGAGAAAAATTCAACACAATGAAGGTAAGTTGTAAAACTTAACAAGACAGAAAACTGTAAGTAACACTGCAGTCAATAAGAGTAGCTATGACCCTTAACATTTTAAAACCATTGGTTGCTCGAATAATTACAATAAAGATTACGTTGTGCAGACGTGCTTAGGTCTGATCACACGGACTCTAACATGCTAGACACACACTCTCAAAATTAACTTAAATAAGCTCCCTACGCCCTCGTGAACTCATAATACGTGGGTAAAAAGCAATAAAACTAGAAAAAGGGAGGAATATTTTGAGTTGTGATAAAATTTTCCTTTTTTAGATTATATATATATATATATATATATATATATATATATATATATATATATATATATATATATATATATATATATATATATATATATATATATATATATACTAGCTGAAAACCCGCACTTCGCTACGGAGTACATTCAAATTAAATACAACGGTCAATGTATGCAATCAAGGCCAAGAAAATAAATACACTGCTGGCCACTGTAAATGCAACACCCTGAAGGAAACATGCAAATAACATGAAATTTACAACATGCATTACCGGAGGTGAGATATGCAAATGATTAGAATTTCAGCGCAGACGCACATCACGCGCGCCTGTGGCGCCACTTCAAAGCGCTATTTAAGGCTTGGAGATTTCGACGTTTTTGAAGTTCGGCAATTGTGTTTTTCTTGTGGTTTTTTCAAAAAAACGATCAATTATGCCTCGTCGAAAACAGCGATCATCTTTTGATCAAGTATCCGAGTTCGACAGAGGAAGGATAGTGACCTACCGAGATTGTGGATTATCTTTCAGGGAAATCGGTAGTCGTGTAGTCGTGGTGTCGCACCACTTCACGTGATGACAGGCAAATTGTGCACAAGGCAGTGACGGGTCGCTCAGTCACATCACGAACCATAGCACAGCACATGCAGTCTGTAACGCATCATCCAGTGTCTGCGCGTACCATTCGACACCGTTTACAGCAGAGTGGTCTGTCCGCAAGACGTCCATTGCTTTGGCTACCCTTGACGCAGAACCACAGACGTCTCTGCCGCCAATGGTGCGATGGCAGAAGGATGTGGATGGCAGAATGGAATGAAATTATCTTTACTGACGAGTCACGCTTCTGTCTGCAACACCAGGATGGTCGCATTCGAGTCTGGAGACACCGTGAAGAGAGGATACTGAACAGCTGCGCTATGCACCGCCACACTGGTCCTGCACCGGGTATTATGGTATGCGGCGGTATTGGATATCACTCTCGCACACCTCTAGTACGCATTGCCGGTACTTTAAACAGCCAGCGCTACATCTCCGAGGTGTTGGAGCCAGTTGTCCTTCCTTACCTTCAGGGCTTGCCCACAGCCATATTTCAACAGGATAATGCGCGACCACACGTGGCACGCATTGTCCAACGGTTCTTCGTCAATCGCCAGATTGAATTGCTTCTCTGGCCGCCTCGCTCTCCGGTTCTTTCGCCGATAGAAAACATGTGGTCCATGGTTGCTCTACGATTGACCCAGATTCCATCCCCAGCTGCCACAGCAGATCAACTTTGGCAACGTGTGGAAGCTGCTTGGTCTGCTGTACCCCAAGAACTCATCCAAAGTCTCTTTGAATCAATGCCGAGGCGTGTGGCAGCGGTGATCTCCAACAATGGCGGCTACTTTGGCTACTGATTTTGGCAGGAACCACACTTCACAGAAGTCTATAAATTTAATCATTTGATACTTGGTCAACATGTTATCTACAAAATAAATTTTGTTGTGATATCTCTTGTCTTTCTTGGTGTTGCAATTTGGGTGGCCAGCAGTGTACGTTTGATAATTGTGCCTATTAGACCGTTGAAAGTACATTTGAAAAACGTGTAGTTTAGCTTTTGAGACCATAATACGAAGTAATATTTTCATTAGTAGTCCAATACTGAATAAATAGTAGGTTTTGGATCACCATTATCACGATTTTCCGTAACATTTCATATTCAAAAAAGATATCACAATCAAATTCATGAAATGTGTTCAACACTGTTTACTCTAGATCACGGGTGGCCAACTCAAAATAATACTGGGGCCACCTGTAAAAAATATAGATGACGGCGGATCAAGGGTTTAGGAATTCAAGCAATTTAGGAGGGTATTTTGATGTCTGCTGTACGAAAGGCGAAATTGCCAGTATAAAATATCAGATTTGCATACTTCAATAAATATTATTTTTAAAATAATGTTAAATATTTAAATTATTTAAAATACATATAAATACAGGACCTCAAAAAATTCCGTACCATTATATAGGAAAAAATTTGTTATTGATTTTCAGAAAACTGTATTCTTGATAAAAAAAGAAAAATGCCTGCTTAGTGAACAGTCAATTTTGGCAACATCAAAAAGTCTATATGCTTTACAAAAATGGGAACAATGCAAAATGCAACTTTATAAAATTAAATATTTTTGAAATTGGCAAATTCAAAGTAGTAATTTTGAAACCTTTTTTTAAACTCTCTCTATATATATAATAAAAATATATTTGATTTTTGAAAGATAAATTTTTTTTCAAAAAACAAAACAAAATCAGCTTTCATGGCAAAATGAAATCAGGTCTTATTTACATTAATTCCGTGTTAAGAGAAACTTCTAAAAGTCCATCATATATTTCAAAATTATATGCAATAGCTCCTACATATATCAACATTTTCATCTGTCATATCGGTGCTCTCAACCAAATGCAAAGTTGCAGCAAAACTGCACAATTGGGTTTAATCATAAACCTACAAGTCCGTATGATTAACGGTAGAGACTGATTATCTATTTAATTGTCCACGTGCCTGTTCATTCTCTCCAAATGAAAATAAACTCATATATTCTAGTCCATTGGAACCACAGTCAGTCCCTTTTATACTCCTTTTTTCGCAAACCAGATTCAGAGATGTTCTCACCCTCGGGAGAAACACATTTTCTCTGTGCACCTTTTGAAAGGCTTTGGTGGTTAAGTGAGTTATTTGCAAACTCGGCAATCATTTCTAGGGGAAAAAATCATCGTGCTGTATAAGTTTATTGGGTTAAAATAATTTGCAGGGTCGCCCACTTGACATAGTAGATAGCGTCTTCGCCTTACACGCTTCGGTTTGATTCCAGAATAAGAATTGGTTGTCATCTGGTATAAAGTAAGTCTTCTGCCTGAAATAAGAACCCCACCCCGTCTTGAAAGGGAAGCTGTGAAAATACCCCTGTCCATGGCCGGGTACATCATCTGTGTAAAAATAAAGTACAGTGGAACCCCGATTTTACGTTTTTCATGGGACCAGCGGTAAAAAACGTACGAAACGGGAAAACGTAAAATCGGGGTTTAAAAAACTCTACGCATATTGTTCAAAAATTGATACTTACCGGATGAACTATCGGAAAAAATGTGTAATCTTTACTTGTTTTTTGCTTTTAGATAAAATTTCAACTACAGCAAGTTCAATTCTAACACGTTCAATTCTATTTGCTTCTTGGTTTACATTCGAAACAAAAAATTGTTTCAGAGTTTGTATGCTTTGAATTGCTTGATGAGCTGTGGGTACTACAACCACCGTTGTTTCTTCTTCATCTTCATCACCACTATCATCGGAAGCGGGCTTTAAATTAGATATGGAAGGAATTTGTGAAGTTGTGAGATGTGCGTCGCAGTCGATATACGTGTCATCGACTTCCGGAAGATTTTCACCTTCAGCCAAGCAATCTTCTTCTTCCGTTTCATTGTAATCTGAAGGTGAAAGGCTAATTTCCTCGTTGGATTCCGAGAAACCTGCTTTATTAAACACATTGGTAACGTATTTTTTGTCGACACTGTCCCACGCTGCAGAAATCAAATTCAGAGCTTCTAGAACATTTATCTTTGCTGTAGAAGTATCATGCAGGTCACCGGAACCAAGAAGTGATTTCCTAACTAGTTGTTTCCTGTAATGTGATTTAAATGATCGGATAATTCTTAGATCCAAAGGTTGAAGTTGGCTGGTGCAGTTTGCTGGAAACATTTCTACTCGCACATTTTTCAATTTAAGATCCAAATGAGAGGCGCACTTATCAATAAAAATAATGATTTTTCGCTTCTGTAATCGCATTTTTTTATCCAGTTTTCGAAGAAAATCTTCAAACAGCGATTGATTCATCCACGCCTTTTTATTCGAAGCGTAATCCGTGGGTAAACTTTTCACGTTTTTGAAACACCGTGGTTTCTTTGCTCTACCAATCACAAGAGGCGTTAATTTCTCACTTCCGTCGGCATTCGTACATAGTAAAACAGTTATACCCCAGTCAAAATAGACTCGATTTTGATGAATGGCTAAAAAAAATATGAAAGTTTTGAAAATTGGTGGAGATGTTTGTTTAGGCATGCTAATCAACATACTAAAAGTCCCCATCGATCAGACTTGAGCTTTCGCCGCCATCTTGGAAAATGTGTACACTTTTTTGGTTTTTTGGAAATATCTTTAAAAATATTTATTTTATAAAAAATAATTAAATACAAAAATTAAAGAGCATTAAATTATGAAAAAAAATCATTCATAACATTTTTTTATATGTCTAACAGGAACAAAGATAATTGACTTTGTAAAGAGCGCACTATTACACCTGAGACGCGCAAGCGCGGTTCCCCATCGCGGTGGGGGGAGATACCCGCGCATGTGCATACCATAATTAGCCAAATTAGTTTTACACTAAATGGAAAGGTTTTTTGTATTTTTTCAAATAACTAAGGAAATATTAACTTTACGCAAAAAAAGTTTATTTCAAAAATTAAAAAACATTAAATTATGTACAAAAACGATTTTATACATTTTTGTCGTAAACCTAACAGGAACGAAGATATTGAGTATAAAATGCGCGTTGATAATGGAGGTAGCTTCTACAAAAAACAATGCACAAAAAACATATATTATTTTTTTTAAGTCTAACACGAACAAAGATAATTGACTTTGGAAAGAGCGCACTATTACACCAGGGACGCGCATGCGTGGGTGCCCATCGCGATGGCTGGAAGACACGTGCATGTGCATACCGTAAGGAGCCAACTCGGTCTTACCCTAGTATTTTCCTAGCCAATTAATAGTTAGTCACCGTTCCGTGTGCGTCTGTGAACAATGGCTGATACGGAACTATGTTTTATAAGTAAAAAATTAATGTTAAATGATGATTTCGTGAATGTAGGAGAAAAGGGGATCGGCGCTTTAAAAAGAGCTAGTGTCCAAAGAAAAGACAATAAGCATGAACAGTTGGAACATTTAAAATCTGTTTCGGTTCATTCATTGTGTCGGAGAAATTACACCAGACCAGGAAATATAAAAGTTGATTTAAAAAGAAATGCAGAAATCGCGTCAACATCCCAAAGTGAAGAGCGCGCGGTAAGTTTACGATCTTTTTACCTCAGTTCGATTTTCGAACAAAATGTTTCTTTTGTACGGCAGTGATAGACGAAGAATTCAAAGCAAGACAAAAGAAAAAACCAACTGACAGACGAAGAACTATATACGAAGTTAGGACTCTCGAAATGATACACAAAGTTCTTGAAGCTGCAGAGAATAGACATGACCAGTGGGGAGAGGAAGTTCAGTGTCGTATAATAAACGTTGCTGATTTAGTTGCAGCTGATGCGATTTATCACCAAGATTACTTCATGACTTTTTTTCTACACACTGCACCAATCAGAAAGAAAGGGCGGCCTGAGTCGGATTACGCCTCAGCAGCTGTAGACGAAATATCCTTCTTCCTTGATAATAATGACGACTGTCAATTCTCACTACCTGAACTCAAATCTCAAATTACAGGGCTAGTTCCAGACGACATCACTTTGAGAAATAAGTTGAAACAAAAATACGGGGATGGCATTATTTTTGCTTCAAACTCCAAAGAAGTTACTGTCATATGTTTACGTAATACTGGAATGAAAGTCTTATCAGACTCTTGGTACGACAAAAGGATACGAAATGATCGTGAGGAGCGTCTACGAAAAGTACAAACTGCTGCAGCCATAATAAAAGAAGATATCTAGACACCAGTTTATGACACTCATTGCTACCCTCCAAGTGATAATTTTTTCAGAGATGTGAACAAGGGAATTCCAGAAAGCCTAAAATCTTTTTTGGAGCACTTGATTATTAAAAAAAAGACTGCTAAGGCGGAAAAAAAGTCACTTCAATAGCTCACGTCATTATTTCAGCGCTAAGGCCACGATCATTTATGTCTCCTCTGTTCAATGGTCTTGATTTATTTTTGTACAAAAAGTTCTGTTCCAAGAATTTAATAACAATGCTCTCGAATTTGGGATTTTTTTCTTCTTACTATGAAGCCCAAACACTTGAGATGTCAGCCATAAATCATCCTGAACCCCAAATGCGCGAGGGATCATTCTGCCAATTCGTATTTGACAATGCAGATTTCAATGTGTCGACAATCGATGGCCTGAATACGTTTCATAGCATGGGGGGCATTGCTTGTTTTACTCCAGCGTCAGCAGTGGAACCCGGGACGAAGATAAAAAAATTAACCGAACTTACATCCGCATCAACCGTAGGCAAAATGCGAATCATTCCTCTAGAAACGTTTGAAAATTTTCGAGGGCCTGGGTTACAAACAATTAC
Organism: Dolomedes plantarius; assembly: GCA_907164885.2. NCBI lineage: Eukaryota > Metazoa > Arthropoda > Arachnida > Araneae > Dolomedidae > Dolomedes > Dolomedes plantarius. The sequence continues at coordinate 16,607,969 of OU015501.1, forward strand.
TATCGAATATTTGAATGTCTTAAATCCTTTAGCGGAAGATTTACCACTGCCTAAACCATCTGATATCTCCTGGATGTGTGCTAAGTGGTTAGGTCTTCCACAGATACCTGAATGGAAATAGAAATATTTTCCATTGTATAACCAGAAACCAGCCTTGTGAAAAGACCAAAGTAATACCCCTTCCTTTTGTTAATAAACCACCAAGCAAGTATGACACCATTTTCACTGTGCTGAAATATGCTGCCCAGCAGTGTGCCCAGCAAAATGCACCAAAAGTCTTGCATACTCACGTTTGACCAACCACTGTATATTAAAGCTCGAGAGATAGTCGCAGCAACATCCAATCCATTATTATCAAGTTTTATTGTGAGGCTTGGTGGATTCCATCTATTAATGTCATTCTTAGGCTGCATTGGGTACATAATGGCTGGAAGTGGGTTGAAAGAAATACTAACTTTGATTTATGCACCTACGTCAGTAGAAAAAATGTTGCCTGGCCATGCATACGCTAGGGCAGTCTGAGCTCATTTATTGACCCAAACAGCTTTAGCAAAAATAATTTTTGACGGCATGAACATATCGGATTTGGAATGTAAAAATCTCCGCGAGTTGTTTCGAGATTTTGCTACTGAACCACCATCGCAAGAAACCTTAAACGCACACACTCAAATACGAGCCATCGAAATTAAAATGATGAAGACTTTGGAGCACCTGAAAAAGAAAGGCCCAACTGCCTGTGGGGCTGAAGCGTCAAGAGAAAATTCTTGTGCCCATCACAACTATGGATGCAGTAGCTCCCGAATCAGTTTTAAACATGGTGCTTTGCAACTGTAAGACTGACAATGGAGTAAGATGCGGATGTCGGAAAGCAGGCATCAACTGCACAACGGCCTGCAATAATTGCAATGGGGTATGTCAGAATGGCATCAACCCTGTTGATGATGACGATCGAATGAAAGAAGTTGATGAATGGGCCGATGCTAGAGGATCCATAGACGATCTATACATGCCTGACGAAGGGGAGAATCCCGTACCGAAAAAAGCACGTAAATCCTGAAGTAGGTAAGCTTGAACAATTATTCGCAATGGAAATCTGATAGTGAATACTCCCAAGTTTACTGCATTCATGTATAAAATTAATAATGATTAATTATCTACATAGCCAAAAACATTAAAGTCTATTTTCTTGTGTTTAAAGAATGCCGAAATGTGGGAGAGGTTAGATATTCAAAGAAGAGCGCCTGCAACGAGACTTTAAAGCTACCTCCATTATCAACGCGCATTTTATAGTCAATATCTTCATTCCTGTTAGGTTTACGACAAAAATGTATAAAATCGTTTTTGTACATAATTTAATGTTTTTTAATTTTTGAAATAAACTTTTTTTACGCAAAGTTAATATTTCCCTAGTTATTTGAAAAAATACAAAAAACCTTCCCATTTAGTGTAAAACTAATTTGGCTAATTATGGTATGCACATGCGCGGGTATCTCCCCCCACCGCGATGGGGAACCGCGCTTGCGCGTCTCAGGTGTGATAGTGCGCTCTTTTCAAAGTCAATTATCTTTCTTCCTGTTAGACATATAAAAAAATGTTATGAATGATTTTTTTCATAATTTAATGCTCTTTAATTTTTGTATTTAATTATTTTTTATAAAATAAATATTTTTAAAGATATTTCCAAAAAACCAAAAAAGTGTACACATTTTCCAAGATGGCGGCGAAAGCTCAAGTCTGATCGGTGGGGACTTTTAGTATGTTCATTAGCATGCCTAAACAAACATCTCCACCAATTTTCAAAACTTTCATATTTTTTTTAGCCATAAAACCTATTTTGACTGGGCTATTAAGCGCATTTTGGAGAGCTTTCCTCCGTGGCAATTTTCGCCTTTGACCATCAATGTTTTGTCGGGTAACAAGTTGAAAAATAGTCCCGTCTCGTCGGCGTTGAATGCGTCTCTTGGATTGTACTTCTTTAATAAATTTGGCAAATTTGACTCTTTCCACTGCTGCACAAATGCAATATCCACACTATCGGATTCTAAACAGATAGATTTAACACATAAATTGTTCGTTTTTTTAAAATCTGTCTATCCATCCATTCGATGCAGAGAAGTCCTGGAGTTTAAGCCTTTCAGCAATTTCAAGTGCCTTTTCTTTAACGATAAGTTTATTGGAATTTTGATGCCCGAGCTTCCTTGAACCATTCCATTAAAATTTTTTCCACATCATCATACGGAGATGTCTTAAACGTATTTCGTTTCTTTGCAGATTTTCCGAATTTTTCAGCACTTAACTCTACTGAAGCTTCTTACTTTAAAATCGTTTGCAAAGTTGAATATGCAATACCCACAGATTTAGCAAGATCAATTTTAGTGCCATGAAATTCTTTAGATTCTTCGACGATTTCGACCTTTTCGGCTAGAGAGAAACATTTTCGTTTAGACATCCTTCCTTCAGGTTAAGAACTCTTGACAATGAGAAAAATGGTTACGATGCTCAAACGAACTTTACAGACCAGCTGAAACCAGTTCTACCTTTAGTGGGTTGCATGGTCTGGTCATAGAATCTCCCCCCCCCCCCTCTTTCCATGTGAAGTGTGGACATTAGGCAATCAAACAAAAAGAGATCCATCACTTCTTTCTTGTTTGTTAATATAGAGTGATCGAAGAATCGAAAGGCATTGCTATTATACTCCCCCACTTGCGGGAGTCCCGTGCTTTTCTCCTTCCCCCACCCTTCTGATTTTGACACTGGGAGGAAATCCCTCATGCCTACCACACACAAACAAAAGGACAATAAGACGGAACAGAAAGAATGCCAGAACGCTTCAAACTGGTAAGAAACAAGTTTTTCTTGAAAGAAAGAACGCGAAAAAGTTTGTGTGAGCCTTGTAGACGAAAAATTATTTTGATCTTGTCTTTAGAAAAAAACGTATTAAGTGGGATTTTCTGGAAAGGGATAACGTAAAATACGGGATATTTTATCATTATCGGTATAGGCAATTTTCACGTACCAGCAGAAATGACGTAGGAAGCGGGATAACGTACGAAACGGACAACGGAAAATCAGGGTTCTACTGTATATCTTTGTGTCTGTGTATTTATTTCTGTATGTTGCCCTCTCTCTCTTCATATGTACTCCGGAATAGGGACCTTGTGTACTGAGGCCCCAGGGACATCAGCAACAATGATTTGCACGTTTTTTGGATGGAATGTAAACAGCTGTTTGAGTATTAACATTAAAAAGTATTGCTCAGATGAGTAGTATCAGTATCCTTTTCTTGATGGCCTCTTAATGAAATATCATTAACTGTTTGAGTTCATCCCATTGTATATAGAATGCAGAAAAATATTCATTCATATTCATTCCTCTATTGAAATTTACATATTATTAATTCATTTTTTCCCTGAGCAATAAATTACATAAACCTTGAGTTAATTTGTAGTGTCTGTCATCTTACCTAGTCCTTATTAATCATACAGAATTGAACACTGATATGGCTAAGTATGCGTACATTGTCAGTACTCAACATGATTCACGGTCAAAGGGCTTTAGAAATTTGGAATGACTCAACAAAAATCACCTTCGTTTTGGAAAAATAAAAATCTGTGCTAATTCGTAACCCTCAGTCGGAAATCATTGTTTTGATGAAAAATATCGTGTCATGTAACATATTTTTCACATGTATTTATTAACTCGATTTCTTGTTTGTTTGTGTGTTTGTTCGGTACAAATCTTGCAATCGATTTTTAACTAACTTCCCAACTAGCTAGACATTTGAAACTTTTAGAATAGCTCAGAACACGATGACAATGCATTCTTTTGATACTTTTAGCAATTTTTAAGCAGATTTGAATTCAATTTCAGTTAATTTTGTTTTGTAGACTGGTGTAGCCATCTATCAGCCGGGACGGGAATGAAAAGTTAAACGCAAGTTAACTTCCAATTAACTTCATTTTCCTTCAGGTTGATGGGATAATTCAAAAAAAAATTTTAAAAAGCATTTATTAATACATAGATTTATAGAATTATAGTAGTATGGCGCTCAAGAAGAAGATTAATTGTAAATATCTCCGACGCATTCAAAGACGTATTCTCTTGAGAGTCATATGTGGATATCGCACCTTAAGCTATGAATCTGTTTATACAATTTCTGGTTTTCCTCCGATCGACACTGCCATTCTTCATAATATTGCCTTTAGAGAAAATTTCTCTACTTCTTCTACTTCTGGTTAGGATTATGTTTTACCTCCATCTGATCTTCCTCATCCCTCGGAGAGAAAGGCTATCAATGTTATTAATTATTGCAACAAAACTGCAGGTGATTTCCCTGTTACTTGCTATACTGATGGCAGTAAGGTTGGTTTCGCTGTTGTTGCCTTCAAGAATGGCATTGAATTCGAGCATTTTCAATCTAGAATTCGAGATGAATGCACTGTTTTTATAGCTGAACTATTATGTTTAAACTTTGCCATTAAATGGATCATGGATCGAGATAGTGCTGACAAAGATTATCTCATTTGTACCGATTCACTTTCATCCTTGGAGACCTTAAAATATATTTCTTCTGCCAATAGCATTATCGTCGAAATTCAAAGACAACTCAAAACCCTTGAAATTAAAAACATCTCTGTTTTCTTTGCTTTTGTTCGTGGACATACAGGTATCTTTGGTAACGAACGAGCCGACTTCCTTACCAAGTCTGCCACAAGGCGTGAAATTGACATTAGTGTCAATATTCCCAAATCTTTTTTAAGAAGGTCATGTTTGAGAGTATGATGGAGTCATGGAACCAAGAATACATCAGCTCAAATAATGGTAGTTTAACCAAGAAATTTTTCTCGTCCATTAGAATGAGACTCTCATGCCATCACTTCTTTGCTAACTACAAATTGACTCAGTTACTCACAGGACATGGAAATTTTAAGAGCTATTTGAGTAGATTCAACGTGTGTTCGGCGACCTCCTGTGACTGCAGCGTTGGTGGCGAGGAAAATGCTGAACATGTTCTGTTTTTGTGTTCGAAATACCGCAGGGAGAGAAATATTTTTGAATTGGCTCTTAAGGACTTAAATATTAACTGGCCTCCCAATTTCTTTCTGCTCGTTTCTGGGAAGTGTGCTTTCGGCTTATTTTGTAAATTTATTGTAAATATTTGTAATTCTTCTTAGTTTCCTTTTCTTTGCTTTGTTTTGTCTGTTTCTTCTGTTTTCTTAGTGTTTTATACACTTCTGGCCACCCAAATTGCAACACCAAGAAAGACAAGAGATATCACAACAAAATTTATTTTGTAGATAACATGTTGACCAAGTATCAAATGATTAAATTTATAGACTTCTGTGAAGTGTGGTTCCTGCCAAAATCAGTAGCCAGAGTAGCCGCCATTGTTGGAGATCACCGCTGCCACACGCCTCGGCATTGATTCAAAGAGACTTTGGATGAGTTCTTGGGGTACAGCAGACCAAGCAGCTTCCACACGTTGCCAAAGTTGATCTGCTGTGGCAGCTGGGGATGGAATCTGGGTCAATCGTAGAGCAACCATGGACCACATGTTTTCTATCGGCGAAAGAACCGGAGAGCGAGGCGGCCAGGGAAGCAATTCAATCTGGCGATTGACGAAGAACCGTTGGACAATGCGTGCCACGTGTGGTCGCGCATTATCCTGTTGAAATATGGCTGTGGGCAAGCCCTGAAGGTAAGGAAGGACAACTGGCTCCAACACCTTGGAGATGTAGCGCTGGCTGTTTAAAGTACCGGCAATGCGTACTAGAGGTGTGCGAGAGTGATATCCCATACCGCCCCATACCATAATACCCGGTGCAGGACCAGTGTGGCGGTGCATAACGCAGCTGTTCAGCATCCTCTCTTCACGGTGTCTCCAGACTCGAATGCGACCATCGTGGTGTTGCAGACAGAAGCGTGACTCGTCAGTAAAGACAATTTCATTCCATTCTGCCGTCAACATCCTTCTGCCATCTCACCATTGGCGCCAGAGACGTCTGTGGTTCTGCGTCAAGGGTAGACAAAGCAATGGACGTCTTGCGGACAGACCACTCTGTTGTAAACGGCGTCGAATGGTACGCGCAGACACTGGATGATGCGTTACAGACTGCATGTGCTGTGCTATGGTTCGTGATGTAACTGAGCGATCCGTCACTGCCATGTGCACAATTTGCCTGTCATCACGTGAAGTGGTGCGCTGAGGTGGATGCGATCGAACACGCCGGTCCGTCGTACCCTTCTGCATCCAACGATCACATATCCGCAGTACAGTTGTTTGGTTTCGTCCAACACGACTACCGATTTACCTGAAAGATAATCCACAATCTCGGTAGGCCACTATCCTTCCTCTGTCGAACTCGGATACTTGATCAAAAGATGATCGCTGTTTTCGACGAGGCATAATTGATCGTTTTTTTGAAAAAACCAGAAGAAAAACACAATTGCCGAACTTGAAATCGTCGAAATCTCCAAGCCTTAAATAGCGCTTTGAAGTGGCGCCACAGGCGCGTGTGATGTGCGTCTGCGCTGAAATTCTAATCATTTGCATATCTCACCTCCGCTAATGCATGTTGTAAATTTCATGTTATTTGCATGTTTCCTTCAGGGTGTTGCATTTACAGTGGCCAGCAGTGTACTTACCTCTGTAAGTCCCGTGTGATACTTTGTGATACACCGGAGATTTTATGTGTATTTTTTAATTAAAAAAAATACATAGGATTATTAAGTTTATATGATTCAACAGAAAATTTAAAAACATGGTATATAAAAGTTCTTTTCATCTTGTAATTAGTAAAAGATTATAAATACTTTAAGAGTTTTTGATATTTAAGTCTTAAGAAGATATGTTTGTTTAGAGTAAAGAATTGTAATCAGTATAAGACTAGGGGGCTGAAAATTAAAGACTACCTTATTGCTTTTAACTTTAAATTTTTTTTGTATTCTTGGAGGCTAATGGACATGGCAGGAAACAACTGATTGCTTGTTTCACATTTCCAGAGTTTATGTGTAACGTTTGACTATATTTCTAGAGAAAACTTGAATTCGATTTGCAATTCAAGATCATCTAGACTTTTAATTCCAATTTCTTGATAGCATCGAATTTTTGAGACTTTCATGATGAAGATAGCCTCCAAAACTTTCTATTGGAACTATCTAATTAGAAACTATCTATTTTCAAAACTTTTAGAACTTATAATCTGACACCTTCACAATAATACATTAAAATAATTTAACGTTTAAAATGCTTTGTTAATTTTTAGTTTTGTTTTTAAATTTTTAGGGGACCAAACTGTAAGATCAAACGCACCTAAAAGCCCTTGGAATTGATGCATAAAGTATATACCAATTCGTTTCTCCCCAACATGTGTATTTCTAGAAGGACCCTTGGTAAACGATAGGAAATGTCGAAGATTCAGAATCGGTGGCACTTACGACGTCTATCACAACGACTTCATCATTGTAAGATCTGCCTTGGATGCTGCGCGTCCTACGTCTTGGAAGAATTCGATTGGCTTCGTATAATCTGCCTTAACCCCGTAGAGAATGACAACCTCAATCGTGTTTCGAAGAGGTCATGAAAACTGGCAATCTAGTCTTTATCGTAGAGAGGCCCGCTGTGAAGAGCTCTGTCCTAATCGCATGAACAGCCATCATTTACGAATACGAATCTCTATGGTTTCTCTAAATGACAGTCTAATTTGTCAGCAGGAAGCTGATGACATTTTAAACCTTTCAAGCTTTCACTGCTGTTGTAACCTCTAAATACCATTTTTCAGGAGGATTGTGAAAGAGCTCACACGGTTAGAAATTTCAGGACAGTCTTCGATTTATTATCTCCTCTCGTACTTCTGTCTCTCAGACTTGGAATTTGGTACCAGTGTCAGTGAATTCTAAACCCGCTCTTGGCATGGGTGTTTGTAGCCATTCAGGGTTCAGCTTTACAATCACTAAAATAATGTAAAATAATTTCAGGGTTCAGCTTTTCGATCTAATTAGCCCTCGAGTTTAAAAGATGATCATAGCTCTCTAATCCCGCCAACTAACCTACTTGTAGGAGTTAGCATAGAAGCTTTACCATCTTCTTCCATGTTTATAGATCTTTTTTCCTATCAAGCGTGCGTTTAGAAATATGAACCATAGTCTATCGCCATCAACAATTTAAAATAACTGGAGCAACAACGGCAAAATGCTGGGTTAAATCTTCCCCATGATGACCTCTGAGGACTGTTCGAGTCTATGTACCAGCCAGCGTTACTACCACAGTGGCTTTACTTTGCATTTTTTCCCCGTAGTGTAGTCATTTTTTCAGATAAGCAATGTTTTATCATTGTAAGTCAATTCCTTACTTCCTTGTGCGTGCTTACTATGTACACAAAATTTCAAATTAAAAGAATGTTCTGTACCTGTGTCTTACCTATCTTTTCAACACAGGTTCAAGCCGTTTTCTGACATTTTAATGTGTTCCATAAAACTGTAAATTCAAAGTAAAAAGAAAAAGATTTGAATTTGTACTCTCTTCTTGAGCGTCTAATGTATAGAAAATGTTATAGAACACCCAAAATACTCGTAACAACAGAGGATTCGTATGTATATTTCCGTTGGTGTGGCGTTTCAAAATCGGCATTAAGTTCTAGGTCTCATAAGTCTCGTGTAGAAAAGTATGACAGTATTTGCTCTAAACCTGCCAACCATAACCATAACTACCACCACTAAATGAAATCTAACTTTAAAAAAGTAATTTTCACCCCAAGTTACATCTTATCAACAACTTATTGATCGAAGCGTACATTGACCCTGCATAATTCAAATTTTCATTTTTCTCCGAGCTCTCTCAATCTCGCCGATACTGAGTATTGCTCCGATTTGAAGCCAGCATCCTGAAGTGGGTATCTCCACATTTTATCGCTTGGGAACTCTCTAGAGTCTCCTCTAGCTCGAATCGCGCAATCACCTTTTTTGAGTAGCATGGTCACTGCTAGCATCATGTAACAAAATCAGCATATTTTGATAAACCCCATTGCGTGCGTGTTTGTTTAGAACTGTATTAGCTTTTCCAAAAAGTTTTCCGAGAACCACGATTGGAAATTTTTAATTAAAGAAAACAAACAGATAAGCAATAACAAACAAAAAAAATTAATAGAATCCGAGCTACTGCTGATCGCTTTGGGAAACATGTTGTTCCTCCCACCCCCTCCCCCTTTTTTAGAATGATTTAAAGCAGTCTCGATTATTAACTAGATGGCGCAAAAAATTGTTTCGTCTCTAAGCGAAAGTTTTTTATCAGTTAGGCTACTGCTTGCTTGTTTGATGCTTGATCCATCCTTATAATCCTGACTCATTCTTATATCTCAATTTAGCTTTTAAAATGTTAATGTTTCATCAAAATAAATGTGTTGTATTGTTCTTTGGATAAAGAATTCTTTGAAAACCTCCTGAACTCTTGAAGTCTTGATGAATTACAACATTATTTTAGTGATTCGGACGTCATCCATGGAATACGTGATTTCGGATAACTTGATTTCTGATCTGGATTGGAATATTTAGCATATACGTATTTTTCGATTCTCTGTAATCAAGGTATAGTATCAAAACATTTATAGTTTTATAGCAATTGAGCTTCGATTATCTTGATTTTTGACAAGGATCCATTAGATAAAGCGAAAGCTAAACGTTCTCATCTAAGAACCAGTGTTAAAAAATTAGTAACAAAATTAGATACAATTTTGTCTTTTGATCCTGAACACACAAATTCTGAAGAGCTGTTGGAAATACTTGAAAATCTTAGTGAAAAAGAGGAATTGTTGAAAATTTAAAATTCTGAAATCGAAGCTCTGTTGAATGATACTGAAGAATTTAATAAAGAAATTTTAACTAGTGATAAAATATGATGAACAAATTTTTTCTTCGAAGTTTAAAATTAAAAACAGCAAATGTATAAAGGATTATGGGTGTTCTCAAAATAATGCTTCGAACTTCAATGCCTTAATTTTTCAATGGTATGTTCCGGAAACATGTTCGTCTACGGTAGGGGTCGGCAAGTAATTTTAAGTGGGGTGCGGATACTATTGAAAATTTTTATCGAGGTCCAGAAAAAAAAAAACTCACAATACTTACTAGTTTTAAATTTTTATTTTGACTCATTTAAGTAATTATATAAAACACAATAGGTAGGTATTCTTAAAAATCAATGCGGAAATTACACTTGCGGTCTTAGCCAGTTTTTTATAGTTTGGTTCATGCGGGGAAAAGCTAACGCGAAGAGTGTCTTCAAGGTGAGGTCCATTAATCCCGAACTATATTTGTTCTTCAAAATATTCATTTTTAAAAAAGATTATTCACATACATATGTGGAGCCAAACATAGTAACTAGGTTGATAGCTAATTTTTTTGCAACTTTCATACTTTTCTGAAATATGTTTACCCCAAAATTCTTCAGTGGATGCAGTTTTATATATTTGCAAGGAAATATCTTCTTGCAAGTCAATTATCTCAATTTGAAGTAAAGGGTTTGAAAGACTGAAAAACTTCACAGCCCCGTTAGTCCATTTTGCAGCTGCAGCAACTTCATAAGGAGATTTGAGGAATTGAGACAGCTTCCCTATCTCTGCAAAGTCTTGGAATCTTGCAGCAAATTCCTTCCCAAGATCTGATATAAACCTTAAAAATACTACATTGTCTTCTTCAGAGTTCTTTTTATATTTAAGAATTGTTGGGAAATGAATAAATTCTTTACTTGCAATATCTTTTTCAAATATATCCAGCTTGCAACGGAAAGAAGACACACTTTGTATCAGATCACATATTAATTTTCCATACCCTTGTAACTCGGTGTTGAACACATTTAAATATTTCAAAATGTCTTTCAGGAAAGCCACAGCTAGCATATTGCGCTCATTTGTTATAAACTCCGGTCTTAGCCAGTACGGTCTTAGCCAGTGCAGAAAGCAAGGAAAGTGATTCCTTGCTTTCTGCGTATCCAAGTTTTGCTAGATGGTTACTTGTTCTTTTATTTGCTAGAAACGTTCAATAGCTTGACCTTTACTTAGCCAACGAACATTGTAGTGTTGCAGTAAGTCAGAATACGCCGAATCACATTCAGAAAGCTAGGGGGAAATGCTGGTCTGCCTATATGGCGCCCCCATAATAAAATGGCCAACAAAAGTGCGATGAATTATAGGTGAATGTCTTCGCGACAAGTGCCTCCGCATTAGGCAAAAAAAAAACATTCAGAAAGAAACTCCTTGAACTTTCGGTGTTGAAGAGCAGAACGAGACCTCATAAAATTGATCAACTTGACCAAGCTGTCCATTTCTTCTTTCAGAGTAGCACTAAGTTTTACCCAAAGGACTGCCTGGTGAATTATACACTGATAAGATATTAGGCCTGCATTCTTATCTCTGATTCTCTTTACTAATCCTTTTTCTTTGCCAATCATCGCTGGGGCCCCGTCACTTGAAAGGGACACCATTTTATCATAACTAATATTTGATTTTGTTATGAATTCATCAAAAGTCTTGAATAAATCTTCTCCGCGAGTCTTACCTTTAAACAGCAATATTGCTAGCAATTCTTCCTTGAACGCTTTACTTTCAATGTCAAAAAATCTCAGAAAATAGAAAAAATCTCAGAAAAGTTCATCATCAACAATGTCACATGATTCATCAAGTGCTATGGCGTAGCAAAGTACCTTCTGCAGAAGTTCGAGCAAACTACTTTTGTTGTCAGCGGCTAAAATTTCGGTACTTGTATTACTTCTTGCCGACAATGGAATACCTTGAACTGCGGCGACAATATCCCTTTTCTCTTCAAAAAGTGCAGTGGCCACTTCCAACATGCATTCTTTTACTATCTCAGAGTCTGAAAATGGCTTCTGGTGTTTATTAAGCGTCCAGCACATACGCAATGCTGCTTCTGTGGATTTTTCTTGCTCGCCCATGCAGCGAACTAGTAAGGCCGTGCTATTTTTGTAAGAAGTTAGATATGCTTGGAGTTTTTCTTTACAAGCTTCACTGCCAAGAGGAAAGTTTTTGTGGAACTGCTGATGAGTTGTTTCGTAGTGTCGCTTTAAATTGGTACTTTTAACAATAGTGACAGTTTTGTTGCATATGAGGCAAACTGGAACCAGTTTAGGCCTATCAGGCAGCGTAAAACAATATTGTTCAGTCCACTCAGTCAGAAACTTCCTATTCTTACTGTCAGCTTTTCGCTTTTTAGGATCCATATTGATGTAGGTACGAAACGTTTTAGTACACGACAAATTATAACCTAAATAAACGAATGCTCCTCACAAGATCGCAACGCAACTACCTAATAACTGACGACGTGTCGAAACATGCCGACCACTACGCTCCCTCCCACCCGCATCCTCGCACTCCAAAGCATTATCTTGTGCTACACAGCACAGCATATCAACAGCTATGTATCTACCTACTAAAACCAGTTATATAAAAATATTAATTAAATTGAATAGGTAAGTTATTTAACAATATTTGGCAGTCCAAGTTTCGACCTTCCGCTGTCCGCATCCGGACCGCGATCGACCTGTTGCCGACCGCTGGTATACGGCCATAAAATGGCCTAAATTGAGGAGATTCCAGTTTGGATTCTGAAGTTACTGAATTAATTGCATTTATAAGAAGTGAAATTGAGTGTCGTGACGCTGCATTATTAGTCATCAGTTCTCTTAATGTTAAAAACTTACCCTATGAATCAGATTATTGAACTCAAAACTATAGTAAGCGAAGCCAACGTTTTGGTTAACCTACTCAGTCTGGCACGTTAAATGCATTATTGAGTGCATAAGGATAATTTTGAGGTTGCTAAACGTCCTTTTTATCCTTTTAAACGTCGTAAATTTATCGGGATGATTGGGTGTTTCGAAATTACAACTCTATTATTAAATATAGGTCATCAGCGAAATCTTACTATATGCCTCATAGATCAGTATTAACAGGAGATAAATCTACAACCAAGGTTAGGATCGTTTATGATGCCGCCTCTAAGCAGGAGGATTTTAATACTTCGAATGATTGTCTCATTTCGTTTCCCAAACCTAAACCCTTATATTTTAAATGTGAAATTGAAATTTTGAGGAAAAAAGTTTCCTTTTCTGCAGACATCGAGAGAGCCTTTTTGAAGATAGGAATTATCCGTGAAGATAGGGATTATTTAAGATTTTTAGATTTTGAGGACTGTGATCGTGATAAAAAATTGAAGTCTTACAGAATGATTCAAGTTAATTTCTGAGTTAAATGTAATCCATTTATTCTAGCTTGCTCTATTAAACATCATATAAAGAAATTCGAAAGTAAAAAACAGTTATGCAGCTTTTAATAATGCTCAATACTTCTCTTTATGTTGGTGCTTTATTTTTTGGTTCCGATTCTGTTGACGAAGCTTTAAGCCTGTCTACTGAAGCTGTAAATATTTTGGAGGAAGTAGGTATGAATCTTAGAAAATTCGAGACTGATTCAGCATAATCAAAGAGAAAATAGCAAGGATGTGATATGTCTATAAATACCGAAGAAAATTCGAACAAGCCCAGAAAAATATTGGGAATAAATTGGGATACTCGTGAAGATATTTTGGGATTGGAATTACAACCATTGTTCGCAACTCTAGGGAACTCTAAATACTGTACAAAAAGAAATGTTTTTCACATTGAAGCTAAATGTTTTGATCCAACTGGATTTATTTCTCCATCATAATACGTCTTAAATGTCTCTTACAAGAACTTTGAGTAATGGGTTTGGATTGGGATGAGAACTTTAATGCTGATATTAAACAGAAGTCGCGCGATTGATGTTCTGAAGTTGAAATATTAAAAAACTTTTCAATTCCCAGATATTATTTTACAAATAAAGAAAAAATAATTCGTGAAAATATCTCATATCTCTCTCTTTCGTGTAAATATCTCATAAACTTGCGTCATATTCTGACGCAAGTTTTAAAGCTTATGCTGCGGTAGCTTACTTGAGGTATTTAACTGCCCGAAATGAAATAAAACCAGCTTTGTTCTGTCTTAGTCGAGGGTTGCTCCCTTGAAGAAGTTGAAACTTCTAAGACTTGTGTTGATGGGTGCCTTGATAGCCCCTCGTATAGGAAAATATCTTACGGACGTATTGTCTGTTCAAAAAACTAGTATATATTGGACGGACAGTACAATTACTCTATTTGGGATTAAGAGATCTGCTACTAATTGGAAGCAGTTCGTTTCTAAGTGAGTCGTCGAGATCCAGGAACTGTCCAATCCACAGGGCTGGAAACATTGCGACGGAAAGAGCATTCCAGCGAGGGGATGTTCAGCTAGGGGATGTTCAGCCAAAGAATTAGTCTTTAATTGGCAGTGGGTTGAAGGGCCTTATTGGCTATCTAGCACTGAAAACCATTGGCCTAAAATTCAAGTAGCAGGTAAGTAAATCGATGTCCTGTCTGAACGAAAACATGTCAAGTAAACAACACACGTGAACGTAATAAATGCGAACGTAATGAATGCATTTTGATGCTCTAACTGTATTCTCTTTTTGGAGTAAACCTCAAAGAATCGTTGCTTGGTGATTGCGATTTGCTGCTAATTCAAAGACTACATAACTTGAAGAGGTTAGAAGAGCAGCTGCAGTAATCTTGAAGAGATTCAGCAGAATGAATTTTTTGAAACAATCAAATGCTTGGAAGCAGGGAAACCCTTTAATCCCCATAGTAAGATTACTTCAATTATTCCTTTTTTAGTCAAGGACAAGGTGGTGAGAGTTAGTGGAAGACTCATTAATGCAAAAATATCAGATGCCTGTAAACATCCTATTTTGGTGCCAAAGAACAATCACGCCACTAATTTGCTAATTCGGTATTATTACGAGAAACATCTTCATGGATGAGTCCAGTTGCTATTATTGGCTTTCAGGCAAAATTACTGGATTATAAATGCCATAACAGAAATTAAAAAAATGTATCTGGAAATTCATAAAGTGTTGCAGACTGCAGGGGAAACAACCACCCAAATAATGGGTGATTTGCCAACAAACAGAGTAGTTCCAAGCAGAGTGTTTTCTAAAATTGGAGTCGATTTTGCAAGACCTTTTCTTGTACAGTTGAAAAAGGGTAGAGGAATATGACCAAATAAATGCTATGTGTGTCTCTTCGTTTGTTTTGTCATTAAGTCATTTCACCTAGAATTGGTGGGCGATCTAATCAGTAAATCATTTATTGCCGCGTTGCAAATGTTCAGTGCTAGACGGAGAAACCCACAAGAAATACACAGTGATTGTAGCACTAATTTTGAAGGTGCAGACAAGATTTTGAGAAGTGTGGTTGCTTCTATGAAGTTAAACCCCAAACTCCAAAATTGGGTCTCATCTGAAGACATCAAGTGGAACTTCAATTCACCTGCAGCCCGACATCATAATGGACTCTGGAGAGAGGGGTCAAATCCATGATACACCTTTTGAGAAGAATGGTTGAAGCGCAAATTCTAAACTATGAAGAGTTTCCGATTTTAATTCCCTGGGTAGAAGCCTGCCAAAATTCGAGACCAATTACACCGGTATCTGATTATCCCTGTGACTTGACTGCTCTCACTCCTGGTCATTTTTTATTTCTTTTTGATTAGGACACCCCTTATAGCTGTGGCAGAGCATGATTTAACTGAACAGAAAAGGACTCCTCAGAATAGACAACTGACTCAACAAATGATCCAAAATTTTTGGAAACGATAGTCCCGTGAATATTTGTGTCAGCTGCAACAACGGGGTAAGTGGAGACATTATAATCAAAACATTCGAATAAATGACTTAGTTCTCATAAAGGAGGACAATCAAATACATTTATATTGAAAACTGGGACGAGTTATTGAAGTGTATCCTGGTGCAGATACAAGAGTTCAGGTGGTAAAATTGAAAACTTTGAACGGTGAACTAAAGCATCCTATTACCAAACTGTGTTTTACTATTAGTGATGAATAATTAGTGTCTTAAAACTTGTAATATTGTTGTGCTTTAGGGTTCTTGTTTTAAAAGTTTAATGGAAAGTTCTTAATATACACTGCTGACCACCCAAATTGCACCACCAAGAAAGACAAGAGATATCACAACAAAATTTATTTTGTAGATAACATGTTGACCAAGTATCAAATGATTAAATTTATAGACTTCTGTGAAGTGTGGTTCCTGCCAAAATCAGTAGCCAGAGTAGCCGCCATTGTTGGAGATCACCGCTGCCACACACCTCGGCATTGATTCAAAGAGACTTTGGATGAGTTCTTGGGGTACAACAGACCAAGCAGCTTCCACACGTTGCCAAAGTTGATCTGCTGTGGCAGCTGGGGATGGAATCTGGGCCAATCGTAGAGCAACCATGGACCACATGTTTTCTATCGGCGAAAGAACCGGAGAGCGAGGCGGCCAGGGAAGCAATTCAATCTGGCGGTTGACGAAGAACCGTTGGACAATGCGTGCCACGTGTGGTCGCGCATTATCCTGTTGAAATATGGCTGTGGGCAAGCCCTGAAGGTAAGGAAGGACAACTGGCTCCAACACCTCGGAGATGTAGCGCTTGCTGTTTAAAGTACCGGCAATGCGTACTAGAGGTGTGCGAGAGTGATATCCCATACCGCTCCATACCATAATACCCGGTGCAGGACCAGTGTGGCGGTGCATAACGCAGCTGTTCAGCATCCCCTCTTCACGGTGTCTCCAGACTCGAATGCGACCATCGTGGTGTTGCAGACAGAAGCGTGACTCGTCAGTAAAGACAATTTCATTCCATTCTGCCGTCCACATCCTTTTGTCATCGCACCATTGGCGGCGGAGACGTCTGTGGTTCTGCGTGAAGGGTAGACAAAGCAATGGACGTCTTGCGGACAGACCACTCTGCTGTAAACGGTGTTGAATGGTACGCACAGACACTGGATGATGCGTTACAGACTGCATGTGCTGTGCTATGGTTCGTGATGTGACTGAGCGATCCGTCACTGCCATGCGCACAATTTGCCTGTCATCACGTGAAGTGGTGCGCTGAGGTGGATGCGATCGAACACGCCGGTCCGTCGTACCCTCCTGCATCCAACGATCACATATCCGCATTACAGTTGTTTGGTTTCGTCCAACACGACTACCGATTTCCCTGAAAGATAATCCACAATCTCGGTAGGCCACTATCCTTCCTCTGTCGAACTCGGATACTTGATCAAAAGATGATCGCTGTTTTCGACGGAGCATAATTGATCGTTTTTTTGAAAAAACCACAAGAAAAACACAATTGCCGAACTTGAAATCGTCGAAATCTCCAAGCCTTAAATACCGCTTTGAAGTGGCGCCACGGGCGTGCGTGATGTGCGTCTGCGCTGAAATTCTAATCATTTGCATATCTCACCTCCGCTAATGCATGTTGTAAATTTCATGTTATTTGCATGTTTCCTTCAGGGTGTTGCATTTACAGTGGCCAGCAGTGTATATATATGTATACTAGCATTATTGCCCGGCGTTGCCCGGGTAGATATATAGATATAAAATATTTCATGCATTCCATCAAAAAAATACTGGGCTGCATTCCCGCTCTTCATGTTCATCTGGCCAGACAGAATGCGCTTAGCACGTTTCTACTGAAATTATATACAAACAATAAGAAAGAAAGAAAGAAACTTTGAGCCTGCGGACCTTCGTCTGATTTTATGGTCATTCCCAACCCTCTTTCTCCCGTGCATTGTAATTCGACCCCTCCCCCCTCCGTCATCCTCAAACCACCCCTCTTAACGCAGCTGGTCGAGCGGAATCCACAGGGGGTAGACGCACCTCTATCGGGCACAAAAAACATTAAAAAATTAATTAAAAAAAACTAATTGAGCCCCAAATTTCGTTTTTCCTGATTTAAGTTTCTCGGGTCCAAAACATTAACTGTGCCGAATTTGGTCCCGGTGGGTGAAACAGTCTATGATTCTATAGCGGACAAACAAACAGACAAGCTCTTTTATATATATAGATATATAAAAGATCAGATTATGAATTTAATATTGTTAAATTTCAAAATTTCCTAAGTTGTTTAGATAAATCTGTTTTCAATGACATTATTGTAAATCAGCTAATACGTATAAATAGGCTTTGTTCTAAAGACAATAGGAATAAGCATATTTTAGACTTGTTAGTTGTGCGAAAACGTAATCATTACCCCGATAGTCTTTCCAAGCACATAGTTGGTTGTTTTAGATTTAATGAATAGCTCGTTCTGTTGTAATTAATTAGTAATAAAATAAAATAAAAATAATAAGTTTATTTAGTGAATATAACTACTGAAAATTATACTCATTAATACTAAATAATACTCATTAATTACTAATAATAATAATATTCTTAAGCAAAAAATAATAATAATAAATAGTAATATTTTAATCTTAGTAAAAATTATAATACATATTTAATTTAGTTTTATATGTCCTATAACACAGTCTCCATAGTAAGTCTGCATCTGTGTATCCATTAACTCCATGGTTGCAAGGTTTGGGACGTCAGTCTTCTTGTGGTTTCCTTCTCTTAACTTCCACTTTGTCTAGCGCCAGGCTTGGTGTTCTTTGATTGAGCAACTTATTATTCAAATCTTCTGTTTCGTATGGATTGTACGGTGTCTAAGTATGTTTATTGGTTAGATCATACTTATCAGAAACAATCCATTGGTTTTTAGACAGGCACCGCTCATGAAGAGATGCTGTCTATAACCTTTTTAATACTTATCTTTTCATGTTTTAAGTTCCTGGCTGCAAGTAGTAATAGAGCTTATGCTGGTTTTTCACTTTCAACTTTGTCATATATATATATATATATATATATATATATATATATATATATATATTATATGACTGTGTTTATTACTCTTTGATTTGTTTGATAGGGTAATTTTTTTAATGTTCGAATACTTTATATTGCAATATATAAGAGTTTGATTTAACATATTTTACTTATGTTTTTATATTTATTATTGATATCTGATTTATGTTTACATACTAAGTCTTAACTATTTCTTCAATGATTCATTTTATTTCAAACTTATTCGAAACCACAGACTCTGGTACCAAATGCCAGCACCCTAGCCTTTCGGCCATCGTCCGCGAATGATCTAACGGAGTCTCGATAATTTACCAGGTGGCGCGCTAATAGCGGAATGTTAAGAAATTGTTTCGTCTGTAAGCGAGAGTTTTTAATAAGTTGGGTTTCTGCTTGCTTGTTTCATGCTTAATCCATCCTGATAAGCCTGACTTCTTTTTATGTTACAATTTAGCTTTTAAAATGTTAATTTTTAATCAAAATAAATGGGTTGTACTGTTCTTTGGATTTAGCTTTTTTTTTAAACTTCCTGAACTCTTGAAGCCTTGGTGAATTACAATACAAGTGGTGTTAAATGTAAAAATTTTTCAATTGAAATAACAGAAAGGTAAACTATATTGCGCCTGATGAAACGTCATACGATTAGCTCAATCAAAATTCCATCGAGTTTATCTCTCTCCTCTGGATGAAGTCTAATTTGCATGGTACCAAACATTTTTTCGTTTGTGGTAGAACAATATAGTCACGGTATTTTCTTTTCTCGAGTCAGAGAATTTTAGAAATCGAAGTCGCCTCTTGCAAAACCATATTATCGTTTTAAAAATCATGTTTTATAGTTAATTGCAATAAAATTTCATTTATTTTAGCTGATCTGGTCATTGATTTTCCTGACCTGATTTTCAAACAAAACTATTCAGATTGATCAGTAAGAAAGAAAAAAAAATCTTTTTTTGTTTCTCGTAACTGAAGAAAAATATTTTTTTTTTATGTTTAGAGGATTTTAATGCTATATATGCAATATTTATCATAATATAACCATCTAGAGGTCAAAATTAAAAGAAAAATTAATATGCATATTTTTTTTTGCATTTTAAAACCACTTAGTTGTCATTTAGAACTATTTCCTTCAAAAATATTAGGATTTTAATCTCATTTATTTAATTGAGGTAAAGGGATACAAAGCAAGTGAAATACAAACATAAGTTTGACTTTTTAAACTGAGTTTAGTCCCAAATGGAAAGTATGTAATGAAAGTGAAAATTATGTAGGGTGCTTCTTTGGAATCTCTTTCAATTGTAATTCGTAAGGAATAAGATTGATTTATAGATTTTGGTATGTTTAAAATCATATTATGTCTCTTTTAGCTTCCTCCTAAATATTATAAGAAAATTTCATAATAATTCGCCGTCTTGCTTTGAGATTTAATATTAAAAATTAAATAGGGAACAAGGGGGAAAAAATCTCGCCTTTCACTAGAGAGCGTTTTATCAAACTGAGCTTTCAAAGATATTTCAATCTTAAACATAAATATTTGATTTTTTTTCTTTATGCAATTAATCACTAAAAATATTTTATAGAAAGAATAAGAAATATTTCCTAAATTGAGGGGGAAATGTGTTGACTAGATGTCATACAAAAATAGTTCTTTAAGTGCATTTTTTTTGGTAAAAAATAAGAAATATTTCTTGTGTAGTTGTCCTTTTTTTACGTCAATATTTATCCCCAAACTTCCTTTTTTCGACTCCTCGTTATTTCGAATTTTCCGGAACAAAAGCAGAAAAAAATAAAAAAGAAACCCACAATTTTACCTACATTACTTTTCACTTTGAAATTCGGCAGAAAAATTCTTCCCTTGTTATTTGTTTTCGCTCGCAATTGGGCTTATTATTTTCATTTCTTGCCGTCTTTTGTGTGCCAACGTCGCTGCGATCGTGCGCCCGCAGCGCCGCCTGGCGAAGCCGACTATCGCCCGCTCCCTCTCATCGGCTGCGAGTCCTTCTGATCGATGCTCGGAATTCGCACGAGCTGACTTGGCTGTTTGCCAGCCTACTGCGGTGTTCACTCTCGGCTCGCGTCAAAAGAATAACAATAAAAAAGGTCCCGCTGACTCCTCCGGCTTGGGCCCCCGCACAAAGGAACCGCGCGCGGCCGTCTACAGATGCGGCGCCCGAGCGCACGTTTGGGATCCCAATCCGTGGTGCCCAAGATGATGTAGAGCTATGATTCCGTACGCATCGTGCATGTGCTTCGGTGCGGAGCGGAACCCGGCGAGGCGGCGGCGTCAATGGAAGCTCGTGACCGCTCAGGTGAGTCCTTTAATTGTTTTTGCATTGAAATGAAACGCTTATCTCCATCCCGGGACGTCCAATCTGGGGATCTGCTGAGAGGTGAATGCCCGTCTGCCAAGCGCCTGTCACAGGCTTTCAACCCAATAGGGAAATTAAAAAACCCCGCGATAGCAGAAAGGGCCATACGACGCCATCTGGAATGCTGCGATGGAATGAATTGGGGATCTTTGTTTTTAAGGAACAGGATCGATCTATCTTCCCTCCACTCTCAACATTCCTGCATCATAAAAGGGACGGGAATTAATCCCTGTAACCTTAAGCCGTTGCACGTCTAGTTTTGGTTTCACCTTTCAAATGTCATCCGGTTTAAAGCTCGTGCAAATCTCTTATCAGATGACTTTCGTCTTGATTCCGCAAAAAAAAAAAAAAAAAAAAAAACATAGCATCACTTCCCTACATTGTAATAACCAGTCGAAACTAAATGCAGTCAAATGGTATATGCTCGCTACCGTATCTCCCCTCTTTCAGTTCCTTTATTTTTAGCCAATTCAATATATAGCGTAAAATTTATGCGTTTTCTACTGAATGATGTTGTTCTATATACGTATTTACCCACTTCTTTTATCAACAATAATTCACCTATGTTTTTTTTTTTTTGAGTTTAACTTTCAATAAATTTATTTAATGCTATTTTTACGCCACAAATTTTTTAAGGCTGTTATTTAGTTTTATATGTATCCATGCATTGTTTACTTTCTGTATATGTGTCACTCTTAATCTGACAAGCGATTCACTTTATATATTGTTTTATATATATATACACATGGAGAGAAAGAGAGTAATAATATTTATATATTTATACAGCATCGACTATTTCTAAAAAATTCATTACCTTTTTAAATTTTTCCTGGTGAACTGGTTTCAGCATATTTGGGTTCTTAAAGTCTTGGAAATAATGATTTATTATAAGTAGAGTGTTTATTATTTGCATCATCTATCTCGTAAACTGTTTTACTAAATTAATAAAAGAAGTATTTAGCCAATGATTTTCTGTACTCAGTAATTTACCAAAAATAAGAGGTTAATTTCGATTATGTATCCGCATTTTGATTTTAAAATTATATTTGATATTATTTAGGAAAATAAAAAAATTACATTCGATATGGTTTTATTGTACCGGTTATTGTTTTGTATATAGCTTTAGAGTCAACTCATCAATAAACTATGTAACCAGTAATAATCCTTCGAAACTCTTCGATCAAATGAAATTAAGTAGCATGGAAAGCAGCTAAACCATCGATTCTTTGAATATATGTATATTTGAATTTATATGCAATATATATTCTATAGAGAGGTTTTACAAACCTTTGGGCCATAGTATGGTCATGGTAATTACTTATCCTTAAAACCGTGTTCAAATTAAGAGAGAATGGATGACATACTCTTAGTAGCGAACGAGTTTGAGGTCATTCTCTGTGAAGTGCTAGGTATACTGATAAGCTCAGCTACGTTTGGCAGTTTTGTAGTGCGTACAGGCCTCTGACATTTCCGGGGATGTGGCGTCCAGGAAACTGGTTATCAGTGTCGAGCTTAATCGCTATCTCGCGAGATAAGGTTCCGATTAAAAAATACAATGATTGCTATTCATTAGCCGTTGTAAAATATTTTTGTTTAGGTACAAGTGCCTCTTTTGATGCGCACACACATAAAATGTTACTTTTACAACTATATAACAAGATTTATCGTGGTAATGCAAAGCTATTGTATGCATTTGAAAATGCTCTAATAATCGTGTAAACATCTCTCTTTGTTCGACCCTAAACAAAAGGACTGTCAATTTATATCTAAGAACAGAAAGGATCTGTTGTTTAGTCTAATATAAATTTAACGCTATTCCCTTAATTTCTTGATTAAAATGCAATTAGTAATAAAAACGTTGAAAACATACTTGAATTTTCCGAAAAGTTTTCTTAAATTATTTTTTTATCGGGGCTTGTATTTCACCATAAAAGGTGGCAGTTTCATATTATTGAGTTCTCTTAGTATCAATAATGCAGCAAAAGTAGTCTTATTTAAGGCTAGTACATAAGAAGTCATTTTTAAACGTGTTTCTGCTTAAAATGTTTTAATATTCTTTGAAAGCTTTTCATAGAAGCACCAAAGTTCTTCCATCGTATCGAAGCAAAAGTTTTAATAAGAAAAAATTCTATGGATTTATTTGCCAAAAGAAGAGTGTATTTGTAAGTTTTAAAAAGATTTGAGGCTTTTTACCTAGGGAATTTTATAGTGTACTTGACATTTGTATAACAATACGTTCTTTATAAATTTTTAAAAAAAAAGTTTGTCTAGCCAATAAATTACTAAATTTGATGTCTGTCATTTAATATTGTATAATCTTTATTATTCTTGTTTATAAAATTATCTTGAATTTTTAGGGTTTATTGAGTAAATAAAACTGAAATTATTAGAGTTCGTACTGATCACTTAATCTGTATTCATAGAGCTCAACTGATTTTATTTAAGAGTCACAACAGTCAGTTAGTTGTACTACACAAATTCAGTTTAATTTGTGAAATACAATTAACTCAAATTAAACTGAAATTATATCTTGGAGAAACACATGTACCTTAATGGAAAAGGGAAAAATGTAGCGAGAGGAAATTTTGACATGCGAAAGAGTGCACGTAAATAATTACTTTCTGTCATAATAAGGAAATAATGTATTGTTGAGTCAATTACCACTGAACAGTCTTTTGATGCATGAGGAAAATGTATGCATTTTGCTGTTTGTATGATACATCTACTTATACTTTTGTGTTACAGGCAGTTGTTATAGAGAATATTTGCCGAGTTTTTTTTTCATTTCCTCTTTAATATTTTATTCGTTTTTTAGTTCATTAATTATACTCGCACGATGAACATTTTTCTCTTTAGTGTATTCCTACAGAACTTATTTGAATTTCTTCACATGCTTATTTTTCATATATTTAAAGTTACATCAAATAACATATCTAGTTGTTGGTCTTGAAAAACAACATAATTTTAGCTTATCTGTAGCCACTATTTTTTTATTATATCAACTTCTGAAGTGATTAGGCCCGTTTGGCACCTTTCTATGCTAATATTTTGTTTTCAAGTGCGTTTAGAACCCACTATTATGTTATTTGTATACAGTCATAGATCCAACAAGCCAGCTAACTAATCAGCCGGAGAAAAGATTTTAAACTCAAGATATGAATATACTGTTAACCGACTGATTACTAAGAGCTGCGATTGTTCAGTCTGATAGTTCGAGCCTCGATGATTGCCTTGTTATATGCCGGGTATCCTGCATGCTTTTGTAGAATATAACGTCTACACAACACGCCCTTTTTTCAGCGCTTCCCATCAGACATCTTTCCCTTTTGCTAAGTTCAAATTTTTCGTTATGAACACTTCTTTAATTCTACAATAAATGAAAACAAATATGCAATTGTAGAAGTGTTCATAACGTATTTTCCATCTACAAGTTTACTGTAATAATTCATTTTTTTTTTTGTTTTCTATTTCGAATGCAGAGGCACTTGTCATGAGACATTCGCCTTTTGTTGTTCAAAGCGATGTCTTTCGAGCTACTTTATTGTGGGAGCATAGGTGAGTCAGCATTGCTCCCTATGAGGGGACAGCACTATAACGGCCAAGCTTTATTCTGGATTTGAACCCAAGCCAACGGCGTGGAAGCTCACGACGCTAACCACTATACCATATGGGCGGCAATAATTCAAATTATCATTATTCCTAATTCAAATTCCTCCTTTACCGCACTTTTATCCTCGTCCAATACTTGGCTATCCGTTTATCGACTGCTTCAACCACTAGTGGACTGTTAATGAGATCTTCGTTTTATATATATGTGTACCGAAATGTATTTTTAAGATAATTCCTTCGAGGAGCAATTAAAAAGGCAATGGTTAAAGGATAACTCATGTGCTGCGCTGCTGAAATCAAAACAAACCGAATCAGAACTTTTGGAAGCCTCAGCCTGACCATGGCCGAATGACTACGGCGCAAGTATATTAATTTCAAGGTAGGGAGATGTGTTTGCCGCTCATGATCTGTAGATACCTATCAATTTAGACTTGGCTTTGTAGCAGATAATCATAGTGTTCAAGCCAACCTAGCACTTCAATTTAACCTGAAATAAGTACCTCAAGCATGTTATAAGTATCAAAATTGCAGCTAAAATTTGAGAACATATGTGTATTATTAGAAAGATAAATTTATTTTAGTAGGGATTTTATCCAATTACTCAAGGCATGTATTATACTATTGATTAATCTTTGGATATTTGGTTGATATTATTATACCACGGCACCATATTAGGTTCATGATAAGATTAATCGATGTATAATTTATATAAGAAATTTTTCATTGCAATTTCAAGTTAGGCATCCTAAATGTTACTACTGCCACCATAAAGGCATTGTAAAAGAGAATAGGGGAATAAGGTGATGATTCCGTATGCCGTTTAAACCGACCTGTTCCGCAAAATTTGGAAATTATGGAATGCGATTTGGCGGTCTTTAGAGAAGGGAACAAACAGCATTAGAGTTAATATTTGATCCCTTCTTCCCCTCTTTGCTACCTATCAAAATCTTCCAAAATAATTTTCGGACTCGCAGGTTATCATATCCATGGATAGACCCATTAGCGATCAATCATCAAATTATTCTGACGAGACTTTTACTGAATGGAAAATGGATAAAAACATTTCCCAGTACGTCTCAATTCATTAATGGTTTTTAAAAGCATCGTATGTCCCACTAAAACTGAAAAGTTGAGAAATGTTTAGAAAAATACTCATCTAAGGTTGGCTTTGAATGTTTGTTTTTTTGTGCGAATGAGAATAATGATACTTTGAAAATAATCTGTAACTTGCAATAGAATTGGGCCAAAATTAGATGAACCCCAAAAAATAAGTAAACACATACCAATAACTCTTCTCACTCAGCCTCAGTGATCTTGTAAGGAACATATTAATAATTAAGATTAATTCATCTCTACAATACGAAGTTTTTCTTCCTTAACCCTTCAGCGGGCGCACTGTGTACAAAATGCAACATTTTCATAATTTTGAATGGTTTGTTTTTACATGTAAATTTTGAATGTTCTAAGCAGTTTCTATTTATAGCTACATCCTTTCTAATGCAGGCCTGATTTTCTGACCCTTGTATTCCTTTCCATTCATTGTTACTCGTGGTAAACCAGCGATTACACTCTATTACAATACGACAAAACCAGGAGTTGTTGGAGTCGATCAAATGTGCAGCTATTATACGGTATCCCGCATATCACGAAGATGGACAATTTCATTGTTTTTTAGGTTTTTGGACATAATAGGAATCCATTCGCAAGTTGTCCTTAATCTATTAAACTGGACAGTTTTGAAATAAGGCGATTGTACCTGCATTCTTTGGCCTTTAAAAATATATCTCAATATTATCCACATTTTATTTATTGCCGTAAAACGCAGAGTTATTATTTTCAATTTGAAATAAAAAAGTTTATAACAAAAGGAATAATCAAGGTTGAAAGAGACGTTGCACTTTGTGCAACGCGCGCCTGCTGGTGTTCCAAAAATTGGCGCGCCCGCTGAAGGCTTAATATACATTGCCTAGTTCCTGGACAGCCAAATATATAGGTTAAATTCAGCATGAAATAGATTTAATCGTACATTTCATCGTAAAAGGCTTCTCAAGTATATGAATATTTTCGTCATGCATACGACGATTTTAAAAATCAATTCATAACTCTGAGGCTTTAAAGGTATTAAATTCCATACGTCTTATATTTTTTCCCATAGATAATATAGAAAATTTTTTTGTCCAAGCTGTGGGCGTCTTGAAGAAGATTTTGTAGCATTTTAACATCTCTAATCTGTATGTTATATAAAAAGGCATGTAACGTAGAAATAGAATATTAATCTGATAGCTGTATTTTTCTTTTTTACGTTTTGGTCTCGAGTGCGCATCACTGCAAATGTCTTTGATATAACGTCATAAAAAAAATGAAAATTTAGATCTGCACAGATAAGACGCGGTATCTGAAATTTAAGCTGTATTTCCGGTACTTGTTTTAGACCAATTCATTTTGCCCTCGGCAATCTAATGTTTAAATATCTCCCATGGAAGAAATAAAAATGCATTTTTTTTAAGCATGTAATGTTAAAAAACTGTAAATAAGGAACAAGCATTTAAAACCCTATCTAATTAGAATATAAACCAAACTATAAACAAAAAGATGAATTTTCACGAATTTTGCTCCATAACAGGGATTCCCACATAGGCAGTATGAATCAACACCCGGGGCATGATTTTGGGGTCTAAGCGGAAAACAAAGCCAATTAAAGATGTAGTGGAAAAAGCTTTTTTTAATATTGCAGCACTATCCAACTTTACTTTATCTTTCATTGTTCCGTATCTTATTTGTATACGTTTATATTTGTGTTAATTACAAATAAAGGGTTATTTTATTTCGTTTATAAGAATGCATTTTCATCAACAGAACTTATCTCAGCCTTTAGAATTCATGTTTTACGACTAAGCAAAGGTTAAACTTAAACCAATTCATTAATTACCATTATTTCGTCGTGACATCGTTGTACCAAGGCAAAAATGAGGCGGTTGCTTTCAGTAAACACTTGAAAAAAGTGCTGACAGAAAGAATTGAGATCCCTCAACATTAAACATATCTTATGATTTAACACATTAAACAATTCGTTATAACAATTCATATTAAACAATTCATTTAATATATGTAACATTTATTTTTCAACACGTATCCCCCATTCCGAAAATTTCACCTTTATCAACACTGTTTTCATACCATTAAAACTATTGCTATTTGTGAATTTCAAGATAACTATAAATTATGTAATATGGAGATAGTGGCAAGTACCGTAAAATCTATAAGAGTAATTAGTAATCAAATAATTATGTGAATACAATGAGATCTGTTAAAATGCAGTCTACTTTTGTTGCACAAAATTGTGAGTATTATCAATAAAAACTATTTCCAAATGTACAGTTACACAATGGTGCGTTTCTCTGTAAACAGTTATCGTAGATTATTTTATAATGTAAAATTTTCTCAGCGTTAGTCTTTGATCTTTATAAAAAGGAAAATCCAGTTCCGAAGCTTAACAAAATTTGGGTCTTTGCCAAGGTTCTGTTTTTGAAGCGTCAGTAGGACATCGGTTTTCCTTTTCATGAAAATTCCGAAGTTTTAGAATTGTCAAAATAGGATGGTGCGCTCTTTTTGGAGTGGGAACAGAAAATACCTACATTTTGTACGTATCAAAATTTGAAGCTTTAATAATGTCAGTTTGATTAAGTGCACATTCAGTGTTTGACAGTAAAAGTGGTTCAAAATTCTACATTTGATTTAAAGCGTCCTAGAAGATAAGAAACAGACGCAAGCAATTATGTATTTGTGTTAACATACTTTTAAGTATAAAAGAATAAAATGAAGCACAAACTTAAAAACACCTATGACTATTGACAAAATATAAGATAAGGAAACGCGCTTCCTTCGCCACTAAGAGTAAAGGTGCTCTATTCTATTTCTTTTTACGGCAATCAGTATACTTTATGATAGTTAAATCATTGCTTTAAACTTTGTTTTTGTCTCTGTAGTTTTGAAACTATGGGTCATCTATCAACAATTGAAGAATATGAGTTGGTAATTCATTCTCGGGGACATATCCTGGGACTACTATTATTAACGCGAAAGTATTTGACGAGTTTAAAGAATGCATAATTACTCTTTAGGAACAGTAAAAATTATAGTCCTTTGTACTCAAGCCAACGGAAAAGAGAAAAAAAATGTGCAACAATCTATGGTTTTACAAAAATTTTAATGCTGAAATACTGTTATATTTGCGTTTGAACACAAGTTGAATTATCTAGATCAAATGTAAAATCTACTGAAGTGAGAAAACCAATTTGGAGCTATTTCAAATTAACCTACTTTGAGGCAGGGTGGTGGTTTGATGATGGTAGGGGGTGTTTAAGGTACCCTGTAAGCAACCCTTATTTTTATTGTGTATAACACAAACAAAACGATGTTACCGGCCGAAGTGTATGTCCACAAGGATTCTCCACCCAGGCAGTGCCATATGTGTCTGGTGGGATTTAGATCGGGAAGTACGTATGAACCAATGAATCCTAGCTATGTCTTCCCTTTTTAGTAGCATATCAGCTGTTTTAGTTCGAAGGGGGCTGGCATTATCGTGCACAAACATGAACTCGTGGCTAATAGCACGTCGAATCAGCCGCACTTGGCGAAAGGTTATTCATTACATTATTAGTTATACAACTTCCTCTATATCTGGAGCTCTGTATCTGGAGCTCTGTACGTACTCCAGTCTAATGAACTTTAAGAATTGTTGATGAATCTGAATTTATTCTCATAGTAAAGGTACATTACCTTAGTAATCTACTATTTAATCCTTGTGCTTGTTGTACCGTTTTAAACGGTATCTGTGGTTTGTAAATGGGCCAATCAAACTGACTTTCTGTACACAGTTCGCCTATGTTTAGCCACTTGTCTGCAGTAAACACCCCAATCCTGCGTCTTCGGGAATAAATTTCAATATAGGAATCTAAAAATATTTTTGAGAGGTTATAGAGGTTTGGAAAGGAATTAATGGATATGAAGGTCTTGTGGTGAAAAATCGTGTCTCGTGTGCGTGTGTGATCTCATGATGTGTGTCTGAATTTCATTTATAACATTAACTTAATATTAGAAATACACTTAAATGGATTTATAAGTAGACTGATTATTAGAAACTTATGAAATAAAAAAACCTAATTTCTTTCTTAAACTGAATAGGGTACGACATTTTCTATTTCCTGCATAGCTTTCATTTGAGACCTCTCATTTTTCTGTTACTCATATGTGCAGGGATGATTATTTAACATTCTTTGCTGAAATTTTGCTTGTGAATAGGGAACTTAGTTTTCATTTATCTTGAGTTCCCAAAATAGTTATTTCTGGTGTAGATATCAGACACCGAATAGTTACTGTAAACATTCCAAGTATTGAAATCTCAAATATGTAGTCTGAATGTTAATCGCTAAATAGAGCGTAAATAACTATAAAATCAAATGAAAGTAAGAATTCTATAGCGTATATTACACTATTTTCTTATTCATTTTATATCTTCAGAAGTTTTATTTGGGTACAAAAAGTAAAAAGGATGGTTTAATCATTTAACATTTATTTAGTTAGTTTACGAATTCTATATTTTCCATAAAATTTATGGGTAAAATCTTTTCACGGGTACTCCCAAAAAAATTAACATAACACAATGCATATCTGCCATTTAATAACAGTGAAATCTTCGGCCTTTGAGCTAAAAAGTTTCCTTATATTCAGTTTATAAGAAGAAATGATACGTTTCTTTTTAATTTTATGGAGTAGTTGTTTGGTTCTACATATACCATATTTATATCACCAAAGAACATAATTTAATATATTCAGGTTGTAGTCAGAGAATTATTTATGCAAGTCAGTAGTTAAGTTATTGATTTTCATTGAAATCAGCCA
Organism: Dolomedes plantarius; assembly: GCA_907164885.2. Lineage (NCBI taxonomy): Eukaryota > Metazoa > Arthropoda > Arachnida > Araneae > Dolomedidae > Dolomedes > Dolomedes plantarius. Next base: position 16,638,657 of record OU015501.1, read on the forward strand.
CGAAAAACTATGTTTTATTCAAAGTTTTAAAGCGCACTTTGTAATTCCTGTTACATTTTACACATGCTCTTTGATAAATTTTTGTTAAATTCCTGTTTTCTGTAGACTTATTAGCAAAGGTCCTCAACCCCAGTTGTCAAACTTAGTGAACAGAAACGGGCTATAACACTCTAAAATGTTTAAGACGAAATAAAACTAATGATTGTGAATTTTACATTTACTTTTTGAACTCAAATTTAAAAATGCTTCTGTTATGAAAAGGGAAAGTAAAAGAAAATGCATAAATCGACATTTAATGCATATTGTACAAATCAACAAAAATTTTCATAGTATACCTAAAATCAGAGTTTTGGAGTTTATTCTAATAGTGGCAGCCTTCAACTAGGATTTTCTTTGGCACTCTTTCTTTGTATTCTTTATACTTACATAACTCGTTGTTTTACAGCAGTGATTCTCAACCTTTATATGTCTAGACCCCTTTTGGCTGCCCTGTAGCCCCCCTCCCCCTCCAGGCCTAAAAAAACGTATGTAACGCTAGTAAGATAAATTCTACACATTTTTTAACCCCCCCCCCCCTTCTGAATATCCCTCACGACTTTCCAGGGAAGCGGGCGTCCCAGGTTGAGAATGACTGTTTTACACTACAAAATGAAACTTAAACTCGTTTAGTTTGATTTGGGCAACATTTTCAACAAAGGGTCTATGAAAGGTCTTAAGTAGTTTATTTAACTTTATAATTAATTAAAACTTTCCACAATATTATTATTGTAAAATACTAAAGGAGTTTGTTTTTAATAATCAGCGAAATTTCAATGCCGATTTTTTTAAAAAATGCGTTTGTATTTGTATTTGCATTTGCATTCGAATGCGAAGCAGCATGCCCAAGTTTAAAAATAAATGCAATCAGGTTTCACACATGCATAAATGTCATATATCAATATTTGTTTAAACTTGATAAATAAAGGACTGTATAATTTTGCTTTAATTTGAGAGTGAAAGACACATTTTCAACTTTTTAAATTTTAATTCGAAAATACAAGCCGTGAGTCATTGCTAATTTCCGTTACAATATGTGCGCTCACCCATACACAGATGCAGTATTCATAGAAACAATATAGATCACCAGACCGACATCAAGTCACGACACATGCATTGCGGAAGTATTCACCGAAACCGACAGATGTTCAGTACATAAGTACACAATACACTTCGATAAGTCGGAAGTTGAAGAACTTCCACGCTTCTATTTTATCACGTTGGAAGTAGAATTAAAAAAATAGGCCTCAGTAGAAATTTTCGCATTTTTTGTACTATTAACAACACATGTTAGAATAAATAAGGTTATTTAAATACACCTTGGTAAGCATAATTTTAACAATTTGTTGGTTGTTATGACTTGAATTAGACAAGAATATTCATAATTGTGTACAGAATTAGTTTTTTAGTTGATGTTAGGATTTTATATTAGAATTTCTGCTAGCCTTTAAATACCTGGATAGTTCTTAGTGTCTAAGAAGTTTGAAAACGAAAGGAAGAATAAAATTTTTATGAAATAGCTACAAACAAACAAAAAAAAAGGAAATCATCCTCATAATCATAAGAGTTCCGTATAACCATGCTTAGAGTTTACTTTTTCAAAGAAGAGAGATTGGTAAGAAGTTGCACAGAGAATAACAGGGTTTACATTCCTACCAATGTCAATAAGATAATATTCTACCCTTTATTTGGATGCGAAATATACATTACAGTCTTATTCAGGGGAAATATTCGATTGCTAGAATCATAAGATTATGAAAATATCAGTAGTCTTTCCTATTAAATATTTATATAGATATTAAGTAATATAGATCTTTAATGCCACAATCTTTCCTATACACACAGTGTACTCTCACACTTGGTATTCTAAGACGTAAAACATTTTCAAGAGAAGGGAAATGAATGTAAAAATTTAAAAACTCAAAAACACAAAATATTAATTATTTGCAAAATATGGTGATGAAATAAATATTGTACTGAAAATTAATAATTTAAAATGTTGTAAAACACTATTATAGGGTTGGTGTAAACTTGTTTAAAAGACAGAAATAAACGTAAAATGGAAGGCATCACATTGAATGTACTGCCCCGAAAGAGGAAAAATTGTTATATTAGTATTGGAATATTTAGGACATGTTTATGTGAATCCTACAGCATTCACCTGATCACGAAATATTTTATGTATGTGTGTATGCATCGTGCAGAAATATGATAAATTGGATAAATAAATTATTTAAACAAGTTACTGATAATTATTTTCATTATAAAATAATTTTAGCGCATTAATGTACGCTTTATGAACATATAACATCGTTTTTGAATACATAAATAAAACATTTAGTATTGAACTAAAAATATTACTCTCTATAAAGAAGAAAGGAATTCGCTTCATCGATAAGATAGTGAATGAAAGGATATTTACGCGATAGTGATGTGAACCAAAATTTTAAATTTTATAGCATAAAATAAGTATTCTACACAGTTTTAGAGAATGTGCTTTATATAGAATTATATGACTGGAAATCATCCAGTTTGACAGTGATGCACTTTGTTCAACCATTTCTAACTCCTGCTTCAATTTCTCTTCTATTTACTTTAGTCAGAATTTTTTCAGAATGCAAAAGCTGAATGGTACTATAGTTTCCACTTTATAAAGAAGGCAAGCTTTAGTGTTAAAGCTCCTCATATTGAAATTTTAAAGCATAGGCAACCATTTTGCGTTGACAGCTTAAGTGCACTTTGATAACCTGCATTTCAAATCTCGTTGACGCTTAAACCCACCTATGGCTCTCAAATTTAGCAGCTTCTACTGCATATCATTACAGGGTAATTACTACAACTTGTCTATCAGATGTTTGAAAATTCATCCAAAAGTTTCTGAAATTTCGTCAAAAATACAGGGAGTTGTCTGATTTCAAATTAATTTATCTTTTATTCAAAAGGGAGGATATAAAATCATGCTACAAAGCGAGTAATTCGTAAAAATTTCTTTCTAAAGAATTATAATCATGTTTGCATTTTGCCTCTGATGATGTTTTTATAAGTTTTAACACTTATTCATTAAAATATTCTTGCATTAATTTCCATCGTTCATATTGTTTATCTTGAAGTCGAAAAATATATATCACTTTATTATTCTGTAATAATTAAATTCTCGATTTTTCTAAAATGCCAAAAATTGCATCGCTATTCTATGAACTAATTTAACATAAACTTATCACAGAATTATGTTAGATATTTGTTGCTTAGTTTGTTTATAAAAGAAAATTGTAATTTGTAGCATAATTTTTTCCTAGCTTTCTCTTCTGAATTTCTATATCAATAAATATTTCTATATATGATAAGTGACTCAAATTATCATTTTCTTTTCTTTAATTCCTCTTCTTTTCATCGTCCTCGATGTATTAACTTAAAAATTAATACATCGTCCTTTACTGTCATCGTCAGTTTGTATAACAATCTCATTTTCATCCAAGAAATATCAGCCATGTCCAAAGACTTAGACACTAAACATCGGAACCAGAATCTGCGGTTTTTGTATCCTGACATGTATGGTTATTTGCAGCCGTTTATAATATGCTTGAAGCTGTAGATCCACGTCAGTTTAACCTCCATGTTACAAAAGATGACCTAAACCAACCACGAAATGCCTTCCTCTAATCTGAATGGATTGAATTGAATGCCTGCATCTTTATGAGAGATCTTTTTTACCCGATAAAACTATTCTCGACTCTCTCTCATAGATGGAAACTCTCATAACTAGTCTAAAATAATCCAATTTCTCATAGAGCTTGCTTTGGGGGATGGATTCTTCGACCACAAATATACGCTTTGCAATCTGAAAGTTAAAGGAGGGAAGATTTTACCCACTCAAGTGATTACACGTTACTCGGAATCAGAATTGCTCATACGTATAAATAACATTGAGAAGGCTACCGTATAACTAACTCTTTAAAATAAGATTTCTAATGCTCTTCCGGTTTGGAAAAGGAATTCGTTTACGTCCAGGCTGAGGGTATCCTTTATACATTTACGTTGTTGTTCTCTTAACTTTTAATAAAACGTATAGTAAAAGTACTTTTTTTATAATTAAACTGGTTCTTGATTTTGGTTCATGGACTGTTTTGTACTTCCTTCTCAAGGTCATCAATATGGGCCATCTTTCTCTAATTATTCTGAGCTCATACTTGAAAACACACAGGCACACACTATGCAAAAGTAATGAAAATATGGCTTTTCAAATACTGCAGTTATTTTTAAACAGTGAATTATTTCGGAGAGATTCTAGCTCAAAGACACAATCTGACACTAAATAAAATGCTCACACATCGAAAAATCTACAAAGTGAACGAAACAAAAGTAAGAAAGAATATCGGACAATGAGGATCGCCAATTCGCCAATTGCTAGCGAAAAACACAAATAAGCGAAATATTCTGAGTCTAAAATCGAAACACTATTACAATAAAAAAAAGATCCGTTTTTTTCACAGAACATAATACCGGATGTTAAATTTGCTTAATATAATGATAAATTTTAGCTAAAAGTTGAAATATTTAAACGAGTTAAAATAGTTAACTACTCTGAATAAAATCTACCCAAAATACCATGTAGCAGTTTTGATCAAAGATAGAGGTATAAGTATTATCTAGAGTTAAACATATTGAAAGCTGAAGCTTCCAAAGCAGTAATTTACATCTGCAGCCTACAGGTTGCTTTGGAACTAGGTTTCTCACTTGTTATGCGCTCCTCAGCAAGGCACAACCGATAAGTACGCTGGGAGAGGAATTCCAAATGAGGAATTTCTCGAGAGATTGACTGCTGATTGACGAAGTGCAGCCATCCAGCCTACTTCGGAAAGAACCATCACGACGTGGGATACAAAATTTAGAGCTGAAAATGACAAAATGCGTTAGGCACTTACAAAGCAGTTTGATAAAATTTGTAACCAATTTAATGTAATAAACCCACAGATAAAATAAATGTCAGAATTAAATTATAATTAAATAAATAATAATTAGAGAAATAAGAGTGGAAATAAGGGAATAAGAGTGTTTGTTTAGTTATTTCCTTAACTGTATGACATATAAATGATATTTAGCATTACTGGTAAGCAATACAAATCCGTACATTTAAAGCAACCAATTATGTGGGTCATAAATCTATTAGCATTAAAATTTTTCAATAGCCCTGTTAAAATTCATCATAATCTTAAACCGGTTATCTTTTGAGAATAAAATGTCGATCTGAAAGAGGTGATATATATATATATATATATATATATATATATATATATATATATATATATATATTGAAATACTGATTTGTGATAATGGATGTTGAAGTCTTTAATAAATTCAAAGTCATAACCAGGCTTTAGTCATACTAATCAAATTTTAATGCCTGTGTGCTATTGATATTAATATCTAAATCTAAAAAAATAACACTAAATAGATTAAAAATGTTAAGTAAAATCATGACTTGAGCATACTAACCGTGTATTCAAATGTATGAATACATATTTTGTCATATTAAAGGACTAATTTTCTATCCCCAACTCACACACACATAAAAATATTCATAGTTGTTATAACAGTGTAGGTGATTGGTAGGGTATCTGAGTAAATTTAAAACAGCCGATTGCTCGGCATTATCGATATTCTTCTTACGTTTAAGTATACAAAAAATATGTTTATTTTATAAAAAATGAGGTTTTAAAAATTATTCAATAATACCAAATAAAAATTAACAGTAGTTCATAACCAATCCAGTATTTTGTTATAAGAATATATATTTGCATAAAGAAGGTTGTAAACAGTAGTCTTATAGTCAAACTAGAAATGATATGCAGCACTAAGGTATTAAAGATTATAGCTTACTTTGTGTTTGATATCATGCAAAAGCGTCGAAAAAAGTTTCAAATATTATCAGTACTGTCATAAATGTTTATCAGTTATTTGCTGTAGGTGACATAAACGTGGATCTGTTATTAGATATAAGGTTTGTAAATAAAATTTCAAAATATCTTGGGTGTGCTAGATAATACCAAATTTTACTTTATCTTTCTAGTATTACGAATGAAGAATAAAGTATTCCAATATCAGTGGTGTTAAAGAACTTTATGTTACTTTTAAGGTATAAAGTATTCCACTAAATAAAATTTAATTTTTAAGTTGATGATTGGAATAAAAACTAACTTTCTTAAAACATACTATGTTAAAAACTTTCAGATCACATTTCATGAATTTACAAAATAACAGCAAAGGCACCAGCTAGATTAGAGTAACTAATACAAGAACATGTATCTCTTTGCAGCTATAGAACAAGATTTTGCCATCATTAAGGGCTCCGGAGCATTATAGTACAGTCTACCAATAAACTGAAGGGAAAACAATTCTCAAAGAGAAATTTCTCGGATGGCTTTGCTAACGACCGACTATATCCAGCCAGCTCAGTCTAAAAAGGAAAAGGCAAAGCAGCTTCCCCGGTTCGTCATGAAAATTAAGGACAAAACTGAATTTTTTAAAATTTTGTTTAATACACCTTCTAGATGGGGCATAAAGGTCACCCGTGATGAAGCTGTGGCCTCACCCACGGCTGATACTAGGGATAACTCGTCTTAATTTGATTAGTTAGAGTTAATTTAAATAGTCACAAAGCATTTATCAGCCATTAAATTTCTTTGAAAGCCAGAATTTTTCTATTAGAAAAGTAAATTTTTACCCATTTGAAAAAATTTGCACAGTCTGTTGCAAAAAAAAAGGAAAGAAGTATCTTTATACATACATATTTTCGTTATGAAATCTTATATACAAAATAATCCTGCAAAGAAAAAGTATTCATCTTTCAGAGGTAGAATTGTCTATTTGCTTAAACAAAACAACAATTATCAAACTAAAGCCTCCGCTCGTAGCGAAGCATTTGCGTGGTATTAAATCAGGGGTTCAATGATATCATCTTGAAATAGTTTACTCGACCGTTTTGCAGTTCTGTTTTTAGTCCATTATAATTGCTTAATGGTCGCAGCTTTTGGTTTAACATGTTTCAAACGGGCTATATTGAAACAATGTCTAGGGATAAATATATATAGATATTTTTCTAATGCGAAGACACTTCTCCGTGAGACATTCGCCTTTTGTTATTCACCACGAAGTCTTTCTGGCTACTTTTGTATGGGGATATAGAATTCCATAAAATAGTGGTAATAGCTCAATAACGTGGCTGAGAAACAAGTACCATCTAAGCTCTAAAGTGAATCTAGTTGAAAAATGGAGCCCATTAGGTCAGATATACGTGGCATATGTATGCCCCATACTTGTCAGAACACCACTTAGCGATACAGGAACAGATCAGATTTCCTGTATCGCTAAATCGATAGTTATCTATCCAGAACTACTTGCGGTGGATCTCTTTGATGATAAAGGCTAAGTTACCTTAATTGTCGATTCTCATGGCAGCGTGAATGTGGTGTCATACACACCTAAAGGAAAGCGGGATTCCTCACTTATTACTCTACGCCAGTAGAACGATTGCTAGGATTGTTGGGTTCAGCGGCACTCAAGACAGAGTTCCAATGTCAAGATGTCAACTGTTGAAGTTTTAAACGTCGCCTTTTCAGGACTCTTCCCACTATTAGTCTTTTCCCAATGCCGTATGTCTTGAAACGATACATGGTATAGAGGACTTGTGACAGTGCTTTAATCTTTCAACGATAAAAAATATCATTGGATAGTATTCAGAAAATCATATAGTGTAAATGTTACTGCTCGCACTATAACCTTGTTTACTCTTGACCCGTCTACCCATGACATCATGTTTCTGCGTTATCCAGAATCCTCCCTAATGAGTTTGTATATCGTTCTATACCAACAGTATCGGGCAATCACATTATTCCAACCCAGGTAACTAGCAATACGATAGAGAGACCACCCAACTTCCCTCAGTCCAAAGACTGGTTCTAATTTGAGATCATTCAGATGTCCAAAATTTCGTTTGCGAGATATCCTTATCACTGCAGGTTGAAAAGGATTTTATTCTACGTGTGACCGTCATTTCAGTGAGAAAGAGGAAATACTTGCATTTGTGTTGGCGGTTGTGAATCTTCATTAGTGCTGAATTTCTAGTCATCTGCTTATCTTGACAGAAAATATTTACTTCCTAACATCCATTAAAATCGGCTTATTTTTCTTTGGACTTGTTTCGTTTTGTCGTCGAGTGTTTATAGCTCTGTTCAGGTCCCGAAATCTCCTTTACAAAACAAAGTAATTTGCTTAGTTGAGCTATGCGACTTTAGCAGCAAGGTTAACCGTCTTCGAAGACGAACACTAAAATGTTAATACGTTTGTTTTGAAAACGTCTGAGAAAGGTTAAATCTAATTAAGATTGTGTTTATTGTATCGGAAGGAGGGAGAGGGTTAATACTGAGTTATGAAAGTGTTTTATTTTACTGAAATTGCCCTACTTGAGATATTTTATAATATCCACGATGATATTTCCCCTTTTTTCTCTTCGACATCGCCTTGACATTAATAAGTTAAACGACGTGTTGAACATGTTACAGGGTGAACACTTAGCTGCATATTCTAATTTTTTCATTTGAAAGCTTCCATTTAGTGAATGAAAATAATATTTCATTTTCTGTTAAAAATTCCTCTGAGTGAATGAGAAAAATAGCCTATTAGCTACCACAAAGACGTTAAGTGTGCGATTCCGAAGGAGCGAAATTGGATTTATCACCACTGGCCGTTATCCAAAGTATTTATTATGGAATGCAATTTACGGCGTCTTGAAGATGCGTGTGAACGGAGCTACTCCAAGTTTTATGCTCTCTCGGAACCGCCACATCAGTAGAACTGACAGACTTCCATGAAAAGTTATTTTTTCATTTACTAAAAAAAAACCTGGATCATTGCTTTTCTAGTCAATTCACAGATAAATATTGTCCATAAGGCAACGCATCTATTTTCTTCACCGGTTTTTAACTTAGTGTCATCGGAGTTTAAATTTTAACGATAACTAACAAAGAAAATTTGCTAACTTAATATTCTAAATATGAAATATTAAAATTAGATAGGTTTGTATTAGTAATAGTTGAAATATGTTCATAAATTTCTCTTACGTTGTTTTGGGTTTATAATAAATAATTTCTGCTCAGAGCTGAAAAACGTATGGCTATCAAGATTCAAGGCTCACGTTATTTACCACTTAAAAATTATACAAAAATCATATTGTTTACATTTTTCGTTTTAAATATCTTTATTGTTTAAAAGGGATTCATTAGCTATGCGTAACCTCTATGTCTGTTTATTAATAAAAACACTCATTCTTTTTTAACAGTTGGAATATAGAACACGAAAATTTTTATAACAATAAAGTTAAATTTTAAAAGTGTGCTACGTTTCGTAAAAAAAGTTTAATATATTTTCGTAATTGGGACGTACATTTTATTTATTTCCTAAAACAAATAAGAGTATTTCACTATATTTTTGATAAACATATTTTTTCCCTATCCATACAGGTTTATCTCTCCAAAGAAATTACTGCTTTATGATTATCTGTTTCAGTTTAAAATATTTCTCATTAAAAAATCTACTATTTATTATTAGGAAGGCTTCAGGGTTATTATCTATTTTACAATGAAAACTCATTAATTCTTTTCTCAATAAAACTATTTCCTGCTTCAGAAAATTTCACAGAGAAAAAAAAGGAAAAATCCGTTTCATATAAGCCGAACACTTGCCAAATCGGTTGTCCATAAAACAAAAAGTGGAGAAAAGAGATAAAATAATATACATTGTTTTTTAAAGTTCTTCTGAAAATATAAATTCAAGTAAACATTGTAGAATATATTATTGCAGATGTAACTTTTATCTGACGACACATAAAATCTATAAGATAGAATATCCTTGGAGTAATAGTTATTACTATTACAATTTTTGCGTGACTAAGGGACTTAACCGGTTTGGCAAGAGAAAAAAGTAATAATATCCAATTCAGTCTTTAAATTATTTTTTTACTACAGAAAGAAATGAAATAATTGTGTAATAATTCACAAGTACTTAGCAGTTAGACTGTAACTGACTAATTTATTTCACTTTTTTTTAGATGAAACAACACTAAACGATTTACAGTTATCATCGAGTACTGTATCTGCGTTTGAATTGCATTAGTGCAATGAATTACATTAGAATATGAACTTAACTGGATTGGCTTCTGAAAAAAGTTACTTATTATTCGATGGGCCAAAAATAATTTGTCATTTAGTGGTGTTATTCCTTATTATTTAGGAATTTTTTTTATGAATGTAAAAGTTAGGAGTCAATCAAGGGCTTTGTAAAAAAAAATCAGGTAGTCTCTTCTAACGAAAGTACCGCGGGTTATTAACTTAGGATGATTACTTATCGTTGCTTACCTCTTTTGTATGTATATATGTATGTATGCGTTATGTATATATATATATATATATATATATATATATATGTCAAAATTTTGACGCATTTTGGTACTTTTCTATTTGACTGTTTACTGCTTGCCCAAGCTATACAGACTGGGTTTGACGGGCGCCAAAATTATAACTCGCAACGGCGGATGGTTTTAGCGTCTGAAATTTTGCTTTCCAGCGGACCGTTATGGAGGAACGTAATCCTACTTTAAAATTTAATTTTTTTTTAAATTAAAAGTCGGTTTAACCGATTTGGCTTTTATTTGACCAAACTTTAGTACACTTTTGCCTTCTTCTAGAAACACCAGCTTGGAAGGGAAGTTCTTGAAAATATTATTAACGTGCATACTGGTGTTTCTCAATTGGTACGATACGGCACTCCGGTGAAAAGACGCTGGTTCAGTTAATTCTCCAAACCAACGATCGTCATATCTTAGAAGTGAGAACGAACAAACACAAACATTTTTTTTCTACTTCTTTTAAATTGATAGTCTAATGAAAAAATTTTCCGTCATTCACGCAATATTTATAAAAGTTTTATACAATATTAAAACATTCAGAGGTTAAATTCCATGATTAGCGATTAAGTAGAAAATTAAAATAGAAATAAATTGAGAAATAAGAATATTTCTAAGTACTGTTATATTGTATTAAATTATACAGTTTAATTTTCAGAGATGATAAAGACTCAGCCACTGGTGAAATTAAATTGTTAAAAAACTGCGCATACTGTTAAAAGGTCAAAATTTCAATTATCTTTCTCTAAACCCGACGATATGGTAGACGCTAAACAAAAGTCTTTCATAAAATTGAAAAGAAAGAAGCTGAATAGGATTTTACCTGAGATTTAAAAAAATATCATTTCGGTGTACCAGTCAATATAATTTCTTCAGATATTGGGTGTCAATCTTTTTGAAATTATTGATTCCAGACAGAATCTAGAATTAAATTTTCCTTTTTTTCCCCTTTGTCGTCAAATTTTATTTATTTTTTCTGTAGTTATCTCTCAATAGCACTAAAAAAATTAATTTTAAAGTTCTTTGCAGCATTTTCATATTCCTAGTGAATATTATTAATGTAGCATCTACTTAACTCTGTATATAAACATAAACAAATATTTTCCTTCCTAATTATTTTTTATAAACTTTATCGTGTAAACAACGGTACTGCATGAACATATGCTTTGCTTACAAACTGTCTTTATATTGCTAATGGTCGAAGCCATATATAATTATAGTTTTTTTTTATAATTTCATCTTTAAGTAGCATGAAAATGCCACACTTTTCCTTCGGATCCTTTACATGTATGGTACCTTACTATACACGATCACTACATAAGTCATTTCCCGTATTACAAAATGTATAGATTAAGGCTGATATATTTGCAACCTTTTAAACTTAGATTCCAGAAAACACCCTTTTTTATACCACCTAAAAATATTCAAAATTGACATTTATGACTCGAGTTGCCGCTAATGTTCATTAATCATATCCTACTATACTTTATTTAGGTTTGAAATAGCGTAGTTAAGTGGCCCCCTCCTCTAATGTCATGCTTCTTATTTCTTCACTTATGAAAATGTATTTTTAACATTCGGTGTTTGAATCGATTAGTATTTTCACATTCAATTACTAGGCACGAGGATAGTAATTCACTGTTAATCGATAGTTGAAGTTTGGCGATCTATCGAAATTTAATGTTGGTGATTCTTCGCTGTAATTAAAAATAATTACAGTGTAAAGCATTTTGAATTCACATACCGAAATGTCGAGCTCATATATTTTAGCTTTGAACGGTAATCAAATAACGATCTTGAAAAATGATAGTTTTACAATGAGAGTGTATTTATAGAATTCATTTGCAGTTTTAATTTAGTCTTACTCCGATTCTGAATTATACCTTTACTTCTGAGTTATAAACTTTGCTTTTACATACCTTCTAAGCTAAGGAGAAAGCTGAATATGGCCACTGTAATACTGAGACCAAATGTGACTAAATTCGTTATTTTTTTCTTAAAAGAAGAGAGAAGAAAATTAGACTTATAATGACACTCTGCCAGGACCGAGAAACGGACTCTTGAAATCTCGATCCGGCATTGATACGAAATTATCAACTAACATAACTCGCTTGCAGTGGAAGGAGCACTGATTTTTTTAATTCGATTCCTCGCATATACTTAAATATTTTGACACCTACGACACAGGAAAGTAGCCTATAAATAGTTATTCTAACTCAATATATGGACAGTTTACTTTAAAAGTGGTGTAAGTCCATTAAAAAAATGAGATATCGCTTAATTTGTGATTTATTTAGTGTAAACTTTTTATTTATTACTAGCTAATATTTAACATCTTAAAATATACCAATGCTTTGTTCAATTTAAAATTGGCCAATAAAAGTAATTACATTGCGACTAATATGCTAACCTTTAATTTTCACGAAACAACAAAAAATTGACTTGCACCACTTTCAAAATAAACGGTCCATATTTTTAGACGAAGTTGAAATTTTTTCCAAAATAAATTTTTACCATATGATTTACTAAAAGTTCATTTTTTTTCAATGGTTGAGTGGCCCTCTAGTGACCCTCTGCCCTGATCGGGTATGGAATCCGGGTATCTTACAAACGGTGCACATGTCCTCGGTGTAACCCCGAGGACATGTGCACCGTGTATGTGAGCCAGCATAGCTCCCTATGAGGGAACAACACGGGATCGACCAAGCCTTATTCGGGATTTGAACACAAGCCCTAACGACGCTAACCACTATACCATATGGACGGCTGTCTAGTGTATATTGGTGTGTATAAAACAATGCAAATGAAATTTCAAAGTACTTTGGGAAATTTAGACGATTTAGATGTATTATTGATCATTAAAATAATGCTTTCAATTTTTTTAACACAATGTTTCTCATGTTTCATTTGGATGATCTTTCATATTCTTGATGCGGGGGAAATCAGAATTTTACTTTTTAACTGAATCGAATATCTTTCGAACTTATTTTGAATCTCTCAAATTTGTAGTATTTTTTCGTGGATTGGTTTATATTTAATGGAAGGATACCGAGTAAAGTGAAAGTCATTAAAACTATACTATTAAAAATCAAAATAAATTAATTCTTCAATAAACATTCATACTATTAAAAATCAAAATAAATTCTTTAATGAACTTGCAGCATATTTATGACAAAATATGTGGCAAATAGTATTTTGTAAGTAAGAATATATCCCCAATTTTAAAAAAAAATTGCAAAAATGTAAAAGATGTCAATTTGCTTCAAAGTGAAAATGGGAAACTGCTATGAAAAATTCGTTTAAAATCCTTGTAAGTATTGTGGTTTAATAGTGTATAAAGGTCAGGAGTTTCAAGATAGATCTTTCGAAGGAAAAATAAAAGAGAAAATATCAATCTAAAAGACGAGCTGAGAGGGTGGAACTACTGGAAAAATGCCAGACGCGTGTTAAAATTCGCTTTATTATGTTGGCTGATTTATAGCTCTCTCTATTAAATAGAGCTCTATTTTAACGTCAACTAATCTTCGACTAGGATAACTTTGTTTTCGATATGATCATCTTTTACCGTACTATTCTGGTTTAAGCGAAAATATTTTATTGATTAATTGAAACAGATGAAATTTTATCTCTAATCAAAATCTGTCGAGGAAACGGTTTAGAAGTAACTAAAATAGTTCCAAAGATGTTTTATGTGCTCCCCGAAAAAGGTCCCCATTTATATATTTCTACCTTACATTTATAACTTCTAGGCTTCGATTACTGGAATTCTCTTCAGTTATTGAAGAAGTGATAAATTATTCTGCGTGTATTCTTTTGCACACTGACATGAAAGGAAATCCAACAAATTTACTCCATTTACATACATATAGGAAAACATTTACTCTTATATTAGATTTAACTCGCAGTCGAAGAAGTTTTGCCTTACGTCAGAGCAAAAAGCAAAGCTCCTCCTGTGAATAATATCCTGATCTTTGACTCTTCACTCGCATCTCTGCTTATATGAAAGCAATTTGTCATTTGCTTTCAAGAGAGTGCTGCGTAAATACTTTTGCACAAATACTATGTTTATGCGTCTACAATATTTTTAGCCATATATAGATGTTATGAAACAAATTATTCAATTAAGGCGCTGATACTAAATGTATTTGAAAACTTTTCTCATATCTTAAAATGCATGGAAATTTTTATTAATATTTAAATCGGGTGGGGGGAAGCTAAGACATATTAATTTTCAGTTTTTTGCTGATTCGTTAGATTTAGATTCTTTTCTATTCCATTTTGCTTTCTATTTTTCTATAAAAGTATTTGGGTTATGTGTGCCTTACATTTTTTTCATATTTTACAACAAAAGTATCACAATCACGGCCCGATTTAGAAAATTCTTGACTATAGGCACAACTCAGGATGGGGGCCCCCTAACACTGATGTGGGCGTAACATTTCCAAAATTGACACACACAAAAAAACATCATGAATCATTGTGAAAGTACCATTTTACCAAGAATTCGCTATTTGAAGCGTAGAAGCCTAGAACATTATCAAATAACAAAAAGCAATACAATATATTAACCTATTCATTAAAACACCAATACAATGCAACCAGAAAAACTTATTAATCTCTTATATACACTATAACATACATATGATGAACTATACATATAACTATACATATGATGAACCAATCAATCAAATTTGAAAGGATATATAAAAAAATTCCTATTAAAAAAGGTAAAATTAAAAAAAATTTAATTGGGAATTTTCTTTTTTTTTTATAATTTTTTTTTTTTTTGGGGGGGGGTTGGCTAGGCCCGGGCCTACTGGGCCTAATGGAAAATCAGGGCCTGATCACAATATTACGTAAGATACCCATTAACAATTCACATGGAACACGTGCACAAGATTATTAGTTAAGTCTCTAAAAATAAAAAAGATAAAGCGTATTTTTTTGTTTAAAAAACAAGCAATCCCAGAAAAAGGTAAGTAAGCAAACAAGTGATAATTCTGTCGTTTAGATAACAATTTTTTTTTATTTCTGGCGAATAAATTGTGTTCTCCTTTCGTGATTATAGATCGAATTTATTTTGTGAAACGCATTTAAAACAATGTAACTATACTTAGCTTTCTCTACTTTCACCGATCAATATTCCACATAGAGTGGATGGTTGTTGTCCTTACTTTATGAAATCTACAACAAACAGGATGTTACGTATTGCGAAGAATATATTTAGAATTAAACTACATTGAATCTTCCTGTTATTTGCAGAATACATATCTCTCAGGTGCAGGTTTTTCTGTCAGAGTAATAAATACGTACCAAATGACAAGTCATCCAGGCATGGAAACTACTTAAATTAAATCCCAGAGACAATCATTTTATATTCTTTACCTTCAGATGCATTTCTACGTAAAAACATGACATATTCGAAGAAAAAAGTTTCAATTCTGACTCGTTTAACATTTGAAACTACGGAAACACCTTTTTTAATGCTTAAAAATAGTTATGAAAAACAATGGACGGATATGGGTAATACAAAAGTGATGCAATTGAGAATCAATCTTATTCTTCGACATTTACCTCTAAACTAAACAATCCATATTGGGTTTTAACCTAACAGTTCTACATTTATTCCCATTTTTTTAAATATGTATATAACTTACAGTCATTTCACTTCAGTACAAATATATTTTTTACAAAAAGAATTCTTTAAAATTCGTTAATGATTATGGTAATGTTGGTATCTCTCTCTCTCTCTCTCTATATATATATATATATATATATACACAGCAACCACCGCTTATAGTGATCAGTGGTTATAAGAATCAACCGTTTATAAGAATCAATATCGCAAAAGCAAAAGCAATTGTATTATTTCCATGTTAAAATTTTCGCTTTAAAGAATCAATCCACCGGTTTTAAGAATCAGCTTACACTCTTCGCTTTCCTTTCATTTTTCCAAAAAAGCCACTTAAACACACAAAAGGCATGAAGTTCTTTCTTTATTTTTTTAAAGATAGAGTGATAAGATGGGATGGAATACAGTCGTAAAATACATCCCTTTCTTTGTTAGACATAACATAATAGTTTCTCCTTAAACGCTTTAGCACAACACTGTCCTATTAGCTTGACCCAGGGGCATCTCTACCCGTCCAGGTCCGATTTCACTTTTCTCCACTGACAAACAAAGACAGGGACTCTTTTTTTCCCACCTCCCACATCCTGGTTTCGGCTTCCTGGACCCTGAAACACACAAATCTTCGGCGAAGTGTTTACTATCACTTAGGCAAACGTGACATTAGTAGATTCAGCACGTTATCAAACCGTGAAACGTAATCTAGAAGGTGAATCTTCGTCTGAGACTATTGGTATTCAAAGAGGTATAAACAGACTCCTGAAAACTTCATTACGTCAAACTACCATAGAAAACTTTTTCTTGCACCCTTCCTGTAGTTGAAATGTTAAACTGTTAAGCAGGTATGTTGTAACAAATATTGGATTTTTTTCTCCTCTTATTATAATCATGTGTATCTACTTATAGGTCAAGAAATTGTGTTGTATTTTTAAAATTATAAACAATAATTTTAATAAAAGATAATTAACGTAAATTAAAGAGTATTTTATGGTAAAATATCTAATATATGTATATATAAATGTGTCTGTGCCTGACCAAAAACATAAATTTCGGCTATAAGAATCAACTGCTTATAACAGTGGTTCTCAAACTTTACACAGTTTGAGCGCACTTACAATACTACAGATACTTGCTGGCGCACTGTATACAAAATAGGACTAATATGTTATAATTTGGTGCAAATATGTTCAAATAGGCGTGATTTAACTGGTCTTGTTTTAATAAAGTTCACCATTTTAACAACTTGATCTAAGACCTCTCTTAAATCCTCTCCTATTGTTCTTGACATCAAGGCCTCTCTATGAAGGAAGCAATGAGTTACAATAACATTTTCGTTTTGTTTCTTTATAAAAGATACACCCTTGTTGCAGCCTATCATAGAAGGAGCTCCATCAGTGCAAATGCCTACACACGATTTCCACGATAACTGCCATTTATCAAGGTAGTTATTCAGGATGTTAAAAATAACCTCACCTTTTGTAGTCAGGCTTAATTCTTTGCAAAAAAGAAACTGATTTGTTGTTTGATTTTCGTTAATGAAACGAATGAATGGTATGAGTTGCGCCTTGATGGTAATGTCGGTTGATTCGTCAACTTGCAGTGCAAAATCAGAACACAGGAGTTTATTACCACATACATTTTTCTCAATATCAGAAGACTTTTCCAAAATACGCCTGTTAACAGTATCCTTGGACAGAGGTATCTTGCTTATTTTCATAGCTGCTTCATTTCCTAAAATCGTACTGACAATCTTTTGGCAAGCAGGCAAAATAAGTGACTCACCCAAAGTATGAGCTTTCATATTTTGTGCCATCAGTTCTGAGACTTGGTAAGAAGCAATTGGTTAAGAAACTTATCCATTTTTATGGGTGAATTATTTTTAACAAAGACAATTATATCAACGGTAGTTATTCTGAAAGTTGTAAAAGGTACAGTACGTTTACTCTAGACGGCAGTTCACAAGACACGACACGCCCACTCACCAAGCCTGTTATGCAACACTGCCAGTTGCCACGTGATGAAAGCTAGTGACGGTGTTAACATGCCGTTCCAGCCACGTTTGTTACGTGTTTTAAATACGTAAAAAAATTGCGGATCAGAAGCTAGTTACAAGAAAATTAACTTATAACTATCATAATAATGTCGCAACGAAACAAGCCGAATGTTCGTAAAGAAATGGTATAATATACGAGTGAAACGATATAATACGACTAATACGAGTAATACGACTAAATACAGTATAAATAACATAGAAAAGATTTAGCCTTTATCACTGGAGCAAAAAATCCTGAAAAGTAAAACATAAAATATATAAATTTATAATAAACCTACCAAAATCCATTAAAAAACTAAACACAGTATAAATAACATAGAAAAAAAGCATACGAAGTGATATACACATTAATAATATGAAAACCCAATTTAAAATATATAAATGTATAAAAAACCTCCATAAAAAAGCTAAAAATACAGGTTTAGCAAAATTTGCACGATCCCGTATTCGAACCCGTGTCGTACAGGAGAGCAAGTCAGCGGTTTCACTTAGTATACATTTGCTTTTCATATCTGGATAGATTTTTTAGGAATACTACGGAGCGCACCTGGAAAAGCTCTGGGGCGCACCAGTGCGCCCGGGCGCATAGTTTGAGAACCACTGGCCTATAAGAATCAAAAACAGTAATAACAAACGTGATTCTTATAAGCGGAAATCACTGTATATATATATATATATATAATATTAATGTGTGTGTGATAGATAGATAGATAGATAGATAGATAGATAGATAGATAGTGATGTGAGCAAACACAAACAAACAGGCAAGATGATGGCAGTCATGGATCAGAGAATGAACTTTTATTAGATTTCAGAATTGTGAAGACAGAGTTCAGGAACACAAAAAGCAAAATTCTACCTTGCAATGTATCAAAGAAGAAGAGCCGTGGCCTTACGTACTATGAGTGGAGATGTCCGTTTAGCCGTTGTGGCCACCGGACTTGCCGGGGCGCGGAAAGGAAGATATTCTCACAGAAGCTGCTTACAAGTCAGAGTTAAAGGAAAAAACGAAGCGGATAAGTCATCCGTTGCATGCGTATTTGTACAGGAGATTTTCCCTATTTCCCACCAGATTATGGAATTATATAATTGGCCAGAATCAGTCACATGGGGGACGCTGGTAGATGCGGGTTACTGATAAGTAGTACTTGAAAATAGGCATATTTATTAGACTCATTCATGTAATTAGGGGCTTGAAACAGGCATATTTATGATATACTAACTGGTAAGTAGGACTTGAACATGGCATATATATTATCTACTCTTCATTGGAGTTTAGTAAGTAGGGGCTCGAAAACAGTTATTTATTATATATCAACTTTACAGGGGCTTGCGAGTGATATTATATATGGTCATGTTAGTGAGGTTTTAAACATCGATTGCGGGATCGGAATATATAGTGCCTGAAGAAGATTCAACGACACTTGCATTAAGGGCAAATATAAAATATGAATTAAATTCTAGGTCCTAATTTAGAATAGGGGTTGTGGTTTGTTAAAAGCTAGACTTTGGAATACGTGTTGGGCTAAATTGGGAGCAGACAATTTTCGTTTTATATATATATATATATATATATATATATATATATATATATATATATATTCATTCCTTAGAGTCAAACTGTTTCTTCAAGCTATTTTCTTAGCAGCATTTCAAAAGTTCCGAGTAGAAGCTAATTTCTTGTAGGATTGGTGTCAAATCAATACTTTCCACTGCAAGATGGAGCATTTCTAGCACATTTAGTACGGTATTCATTTGCTTGCACAGCTCAACTTATTTCAGCTCGTCGCAATTTTTTGTTTGACAAAGATTTATTCTTTTCAAAGTAGAAATTTACTTTTGCAAAGCATGATTTGAAACAGGCTATTTTATGTGGATTGCGTTTAGTTATCTTATAGATAGGCAAGAAGTACTTTGAATTTTAAACTAAAATTGTTTTAATCTATGGTATTTAAAATCATGCTCTAACTAGTATTGTATAATGTATATATACTATAGAATAAATTGCATTCTATACATCTGTGTTATTTATATCGTTTATAGAACCATGTGTACTCGGACCAAAATAGAATTCTTAAGTCTGATTCAAAGAACCAAAATGTGGAACTACTTTGATGTTTTAGATTTCACACTTGAAAATGTACTAAATTTTCATAATTTAAAATATATTTGTAGCTTTTCCTCTTTTTGAAGGATTATAAATTCCGCTGTGTCCAAAAATCTTTTAGTTTTGGTTTAATAAAAACCATATTGAGAACGAACAATCACCAACCATCTCCTTTATACCAAATTTATCGGAATTTTAAGCGTTGTTGCCAAAATACCAAAATTTCGTAAATCATTATTAAATAAATTATTACTGCAGGATTTTTACTAAATAGATTACAACCATTTGTTTAAAAAACTGAAGGTGAAATAGGTCTCATTTTTTATTACCTTTTAATCCTTCAGTGCTAGAAATGATGACATGACAAAGTATATTTGTTATTAATGCTTTATGTAAACATTGATAGTAACCATTAAATCTTGGTGTAACCAGAAAGTCTTTAATATTTTTGTATCTAAAGTAATAACTTAACTCTTTCTTTGCAGTGAAATATTTTTCGTACTGAGAAATATTGCATGATGAAATTTAGCACACAGTGACATTATTTGCTTCGTTTAAAAAAAAATTATATTGCATTTTCTATTCTAAACGTTGATGGGAGAGCCTTTGATAAAAAATATAATAGAATGTGGTATTTTTGTAATTTTAAGTTTTTACATTTCAGAACTAGAAACCCTATTGATTAGTAAATTTAGTTATTGAATAATTTGTTAATCGGTGTTTAAATAATATATTTGTTTTTTGTCAAATCGATATACTTTTAGCAACTGTCACGTAAATAAAGTTTTTTTTATCATGGTAGATCCACAATCCTTAGACAATAAAAGTGGTATACTTTTCTAGTTATTTAATATAGCAGTCTTTTAAAGTAAACCTCGATATATGCATATTTCATACAAAATAACGATTTTGCTTGCATCAGTGCATGTTGATGGAACAATTAAAAATGCTTTATACATCATTTGTTGAGAGGATAATATTTCATGTTTTTCTTTTCTAACTGATATTTGCATTAGTATCATATCTTCACAGAAACTTTCAATAGTTCCTATAACTTATTTTTCATAATTTCATTAGAATTGTTTTCTAGAGTGCATCTTTTTGTGCCAAAGTTAGCAATTTTTTTTCGTAGGAATTAGTTAATGTACGAAAAGCATTTAATGTTTGGGATAACACATATTTTGAGGTTAATAATTAATTTTCATATATAAAAACAAGAACCTTTTAGGATAATTGATGAAATATAATTTTGTGTGCATAAATATTTTCAACTTTTCAACCTCGTTTTATTATTTGTATTTTTTAGTAAAAATTTTAAAACTAATGCTTTGCAGTATATTCCCTTAAAATTGATTTTTATGGGGGAAAATATAATCATGAAACTTTTTGAAAAAAACGAAATTTTTTGAAATTTCTAAATAAAAACTGTCTTATTAAGGCTTTATTATTTCTCGTAATTTTAGAAGTCTGTTGGTATTCGTTTTTCAAAATCGATCACAAGTCATGTACTTCTGCTTCTGTTCAAAAATACCGTATCAACACTAATTAAATATTGCAGATCTCAAAATATAAGACGTGCTTGTACTTGACAGCTCAAAAGCGACACAAGAATTTCAAAAACATCTATGAGGTTTCCGCTTTCATTTAGTAAAGTAAAAAACTTTACCTTTCAGACTAATTAATTTTGATACATAGGATTTTTTTCTCAGAGAAATTTATTATTGAAATCAAGAATTGTAAGATGCAGAAATTTTCTGCTGAGTAAAATGAAAGGATTTTTTTTAACAGACAGTAAAATTGATTACTGGCAGATAAAACACGGAATATGTGAATCTCAAGTGAAACGCGTGAATAAAATAAATCTTCCAGGCTGATACTATTGTTCAGATTTTATGTCTATCATCGAAATGCTGGATGGTATTTTTCCCGTACTCTAACCTGCTCGTTGGTAGAAGACGTAAGCAAAACAATTGTCAGTACTGATATAATTATAAAATACTATAACCTATATATAATTGTTAAGTAAGGTACTTAAACATGGATAAGTTTCATGCATTAAAATTTTTTTTACTCATTTTATTATTGCACTTTAGTCACATAAATTATTGATCCAAGTAATAAGCGTCACATTGTTCAAGTACAAAACTTGTTTTTACACGAATAAACAAGGTATTACAGACAAAGTAAGATACAATAATAAAAAAAATCATTATACTCGTTTTGAGACAGACGGCGTTATTTTTCTATAAGCACTTTAATGGTCTTATATCACAGCTTTAGATATTGTTGCAGTGTATGTAGCTTTAAACGCACAGATTAAGACATAATAGTCAAGTTTCTTATTTTTTACCAGAATACCGTTACAATCCATATTTGATTATAAGTGTTTTTTTAGTCAGGTATTGTATCAATCTTCCTTGGAACAGTAAAATGTATTTTTCTCAAAGTCCCTGTCAAATATAATAGTTGTTATTTGCAGCAAGATAAGCTAAAAAAAAGGATAAAAGACATAAAGGAATAGACGGGAAATAAACATGTACTATCTTGGTTGCCTTACCTCATGCCGTTGTTACTTTGACTTGCTCTAGCTAGTGTACAAGAAAACCGGTACCTTAACTTAGGATGAATATACAGTCGAACCCCGTTATAGCGAACCCGGTATATAACGAACTCACGGATATAACAAATGAAAATTTTGGTACCGCCATTTTCCTATTGTACGTAACTTAATTAGTATTGTGTCATTTTAATGTAATCGATTTTAGTCGATTAAATTCATTAATGATCATTTTTAATAGATTTTATCATTTTTTAATACATCATTATTGAATACACATTGCAACTAATGAGTTATACATTTTGTGAACTCTAGCATTTTTCTTAACCGTTCGGATATAGCAAACCACCGGATAAAGCGAACAAAACTTTTGGTCCCTTGAAGTTCATTATAACGGGGTTCAGCTGTAATTACAGTAAATGAATTAAATGTTTATGTTACTGATGAGCTGAAATTACATAATTTTATTTGTATATCAATCTTCATAGAACAATAATACTGCGGTAGTAACCAATTCTGGCTGTCTGTCTCTTTCTTTGTGTACCAACATCAGAAGAACAGCTGAAAGGTAGTCAAAAACTAACCAAGTAAAAGTGCGAACGGCCAACAAAAACACGATCGGGGCGCACGGAGGAAATTTCCATGACAGAGGCAAGACACCAATTACTGATGATAACACAGATCGTACGAAAGAAAACTTTTATTTGATTACACATTTTCCACAGGGGTGCCATCACAGGCCGTTCGCAGAGACGTTCCAACGCTCTTTAGGGTTTTCGCATGCGCTGAGTATTTTGCGACAGCAAAAAGTGGGCGTTGCCATTCGAAAATTTCAAGTTTCTATACCTATAACCGTAACCGTGATCGCCACTTGGTTGCCGTTCACAAAATCCTGAGCTCATACCTCTGAATAACTATATCTGAAATCTCATCTCGATCGGTTGAAAGGAACAGCCGCTAGAGATCCATATATCGGCAAAGTTTTTTTATGACCACCCTGTATATGACGTCACAAACAGAGATTCAGATTTGTAGAGAATAATTTCCTGAGATTCAGAAAGAAAAATATGCTTTAGAGCAATGGGCTTCCAAGTTTAGTTCTTCCTTTTTGGCTCTTTCAATGGGGTACGAGTCCTAAATATTTTTTCTTTATTTATCTTTCCACGTATATGTAATACACATTTTAAAATTAATATTTAATGGAAGCATCGTCATTCTCAGTCGTAAAGCGTTAAAACACCGTTATCAATAGATCATAAATATTTATGAGATAAATTAGAATCTCCTCAATAAGTTACCTATGGTGTAAATGAGATTAAAGAAAAATTAATCAAGGAATCTCAGCTTTTTTTCTCATTTCATGATGTTATTTTATCCCTTAACACGCTACACTTATTTTCGTTTACCCATGTTTATAAACAAGGAAGCTTACCCAAAGGAAAATATTTCGAATCCAAAACTAACCAATCAAAAACTAACCTTTCGAATCAAAAACTAACCAACTAAAAAGTCAAAGGTGTCTGTGCGGCAGATTCTGGAAACTCCTTGGGCTCAGCTCTGCATCCATACTCGACATTATCTTTTAAAATGCTCTGATTGCATGCGATATAAGACCCTGGAACATAGAAGCAGATGGGAAGGAAAGTAGAAAATAAAATCAAACATGAGTATATATGACGTCACGAACAGAGATTCAAATTTGTAGAGAATAATTCCCTGAGATTCAGAAAGAAAAATATGTTTGAGAGCAATGGACTTCCAAGTTTAGTTCTTCCTTTTTGGCTCTTTCAATGGGGTTCGAGTACTGGATATTTTTTCTTTATCTATCTTTCCACGTACATGTAATACACATTTTAAAAATAACATTTAATGGAAGCATCGTCAATCTCCGTCGTAAAGCGTTAAAACACCGTTATCAATAGATCATAAATATTTATGAGATAGATTAGAATCTCCTCGATAAGTTACGTATGGTGTAAATGAGATTTAAGAAAAATTAATCAAGGAATCCCAGCTTTTTTTTCTCATTTCATAATGTTATTTTATCCCTTAACACGCTGCACTTATTTTAGTTTCCCCACGTTTATAAACAAGGAAGCTTACCTAAAGGAAAATATTTCGAATATTAATGAAGCTATCTATGGTTCCTATCTGTAAGAGCACGTGAGCCAAATTTCAAAGAGATTCTTGAAACAATGCACTTGTTTTAACCCAACTCGTAAAAAATGCTCAACAGTCGACAATGTATGTTCTTTTGTCTTTTGGAGCGGAAAAACCTTGACTCATGCTTTAGTATGTAACGTATTTATGTTAATTTATGATTAAAAGAGCTCTTAATAAGTAAAAATAAGAACTCTTTTTGTAACTCATGCGAAGCTTTATTTTCTTTCGTTTAAAAAATACTGCTACACAGTACAGAAGATACAGAGTACTGCTTTGAAAGGAGAATAGTATAGCTTGTTAACAAACACGCAGGTTGTATTGAATGATGAATTGAATGATCACGCTGAGTTCCCAGAAACTAGAAAATTTGTAACCTATCAAAGTTTAGTAGCATCGAAATAACGTAGTCTAAGGGAAAAGTAGCACCAAAACTAATTAAAACAAATCAAGGAATAGCTAAATCTTGAGATATTGATTAAAAATAACTGTAAATTAAGTTAAATTCGAATTTCTAAAGTCTTCGTCCTTGAAGCAGAGTAACAGATCGCTCACACTGTAAAGAAATTTTGTCGAAATGATTTATACAGTGAATATCATTTATTGTTAATATCTGAAGGTTTTTCTATTCACTAAATTAGCCTAGTATTTCTTTCGTCTATATGTAATAATAAAAAGATTATATGCCATAAAAACTAACAATATTACATTATAAAGAATCTATTAGAAAATAAATCTAGAAGCCATTGTCATCAATAATTCGAGTCTACAGCCCTATGCAACGATGTTCCAAAAGTTAGGACAAATTACCAACAGTTTTTATCTGGTTAAGCCTCGAATCCTGTTAAAAATAACAAGCTCTGAAATCTGTCTGATTTTAGGTTTTTAAGAGAGATTCTAAGCACAGACTCATTCCCTAAAAATAAGCTTCGATGTGTTGTAGTTTGGAAAGCTTTCTTTACATGTATATTTCTCTATTGCATATATTCACTCACAGTTTTATTGGCGGCTTGTTGAAAAGGTAGAAACACATGTTAGTATAATACACATATTATTTTTCCAATTAATATTTTTATTCTTAATTATTGGAATTAAGTATTGTTATTACGATCGCTAACAAAGAAAACAAATTTGTGATTGGGAATTCTGTGTAATACTTTGAAAATTTAATGCAGTGCTCCGAAAATAAACGACCTTATATCAAAGTTTTATTGTATCTTATTTCATTTTTAATTATTAACCTATTGCTTGTTATCTATTTTTTATTTTTTTCGCAAATTCAAGATTACTATGCTAATTATTATTTTTATATAAAAATATTTATTTTTAAGAAGGAAACCCCTGAAAATTACAGGATTTATTATGAAGGATTTTAAAAATTTAAATGATTTAAATTACACTCTCTGGTGTACATATGTGCAGTCGTGTGTGTTTGTACCTGTTTTGAACTTGGAAAATAATTAAGAGCTGTATGAGATTAACTTCCACGCAATGGAAAACTGCTGAACTTTGAAAAACATGGGTTAAAAACACCTACGAAAGAAAATAAATTTTTTCTTGATATAAAGGGTTAAATAAGTGTTTCGCAGCAAACTTCAAATGAAATAAGTATGAGGAATACTGAGAATTATAAGACTAGAAAGCGCCATCGCCTCTGAAAGAAAATATCTGATCTATAAATGTATTACATTTAATGTCAAACTACCCTTCGTAGGAATGTTCCAAACAAAAGGAAGAAAACACATTCAAATCTGTATGTGACATCTGTGAAATCCGTAGTTGTATCTCAGCATGTGTATTTTGTGGTATTCTTCTTTATTAACGTCTAAAGAATGTAGACTTGTTTTGTACGTAAGTCTTTTATTCCCCAAATTAAATATTTTTTGTAAAAAATAATCTTTTTTAGAATATATTGAGGTATGAGATAAGGTCTGTCACTAAAGTTTTACTTACACCTCCGGTTCATTAAAAGCTGATTTAATAACAAGACACATTAATTTATTGATTGAAACCTGTAGACATAAAGAATGACGCGTTCTAGATAAAAACAATCATCTAAACTAAAGGCTGTACAAAAAGCTAGATTACGTAGCTAAATCTACTAAAGTGATTTAGATTTCTCTTATTGTTATTGATAAAAATATGAAAATATTGGATATAGTACTAAGAGTGTTTAGGCTGCTGTGTACTAAACTTATTAGATTAGCTCATCTCAATGTTAACCTACGGAGAAAATGTGCCCAAGGATTGCCGACTTGGATTTAAAGACTTTTTAAAAATTGTACTCCGTAATAGAGAAAGAAATTTTATACATTGGGGCATTTTTCATTTTTTTAAAAATGCAAATAATATTTTAAAATTTAAATTTTTTGGGTAAAAAATCTGGTAGAATGTGTTTTAAAAGCTCACAAATTCCTTTGGAGGATGAAATTTATATAATGAATCCTGTTGCAAGATGCAGAAACATTCAGGCTATCTGAAAATACCATTTCTATTTGATTATCAGCATTTATGTATGTGTAAATAGTAGGCAAATTTTCTCCCCAGGTTAACATTGAGGTGAGTGAATCCAATAGGGTTAGTACACAGCAGTCTTAAGGCCAGAAACGTAATGGAAAACTGTCCCAACTTCTGGTATAGTGTGTTGGGTCTAGTATGAGGCTCATAAATTCCTTTAGTGAATGAAATTTATAAAATGAATCCTGTTACATGGTGCAGAAAAGTTTATGCTATCTGAAAATACCTTTTTTTTAATTATCAGCATTTATGTTGCTGTAAATAGAAGATAAATTATTTCCATAGATTATCATAGAGGTGAGCAAATCCAGTAGGGTTAGTACACAGCAGCCTTAACAATATGGTGTAAAAAAAGGTGTAAAATATAAGTATTCAATAAAATATTATGTCTTTAGAAAGAGCATAACTTTTAGTTCGTAAATTTTTTTTGTCCTCCATATACGTTTTACTGATGATAAATTATTTTCCTGTGTTTTCTTTACTTTGGCACAGCTTGCAGTTGTACATGCTTAAAATAAAATTGAAAATGAAACGAAAAAATTCAGACGGAAGTAGAATAGCTTTCACTGATACAATTTTTAAGTTAACGCTCTATTTACTTTTAACTGCACCCATTCTGTCACCACAGAATCACCGCGAGTGCCAGAAGTTGAAGCAGTTATAGGTGGAAATACTCCCAATAAGTTTCTTGTTCTTAGCAGAGTTATTTTCTCCCAAATTACTACCTGACTTCTAACTAAATAAAAGCAACCCATATTTCGGAGACGTTACATTACTCCTAATCAAAAAGACTCAGGTCTTGCACAAACACATCTATCATTGTTTTTATTCATGAGAAAGTTTTGGAGTTTGAGTGCAACCCATATTTCTTAATTTTATATGTTAAGAGAGACTGCACCCAGACTGTTTTACGACTGTTAAAAACAATTGTACTGAAAATTAAGAACGCTAGTAGTTAATACCGACAGATATTTTGTATTTTTACATTTTAAGTTGCGTATAAGGGATAAATTCCCTGTAGTAAATAATTTTTACTACATCGAAAATCAATACTAACGTCCTTAAATCCTAATATATTTTTATATTGCAATTAAGGAAGTTAAAGTTATATATATATATATATATATATATATATATATATATATATATATATATATGCATTAAATTCGATATTTCGTGATCCTGGAACAAATATTCATGAACCTTTGTGTTATGTTTATTATATTGTGTATAGTATAATTTTATTAAACAATTTTAATTCAATTTAATTTTTTATGTAATATTCAATAATGCTTCCTAATGTTGATTAGAAACAGTCTGAACGTACATCTACACAATCACATCCAATATTAGTATTTACTTCTAGTAAATAATATTCACAAAATGTATTTTGGTTCATGTATATACTTATTACGACCACTGAGCCTCTTTTATTTACATTTTAAATGTCTTAATATATCTAACTTTGCTGAGAATCGAACAGAGAATCTTCTGTTTTTCTAACGAATTTTCTAGTTAGTACACTTCTATGTCCTGTCGTGGTCTTCACCAAAAAGCATTACATTTTATTTTCTTTATTTCAGTGATCTTTTGTGTTTTATACTCAGTATTATTTCACTTTTTTGAAGTACACTGGTGTGAAAAACTTCAGGATCATATGGTTTTTCCCCATTTTCTTCGCAATGGAGTAACCTGGATGAATGAATTTCACACCACCGAGACCTCAATATGTAACACAATGGAGAATGAAATATCCTTCGTGCGAAAAGAATACAAAAGTTAACACGGAGAATTTATTTAGAAACAGCTAGAAAGCTTTACACATCATCGCACAAAGGCGTTTTTCTCAGGAATTTAATAAAGTAAAGAGTTGATGCTCAGTATGGAATATTATGCCCTATAACTGCAATGGTTGCTTTTCAGCTTTAACCATGATTAAAACGAGTTGGTTTATGAGCTGTTGGGGCAACATAGTCCATTTCTCTTTCAGTGCTCTTCTCAGTTCGTGAGCATCTTGAAGTGGAGGTATGCTTGCCGTAATACGTCTCCATGGAGCTTCCCACACATGTTCTATTGGATCCTGGTCTAGGGACTTCGCAGGACAATCTATATGAGTGATATCTTCACTTTTCAACAGTTCATTCACAGCACACTCACGATAAGGTCTGGAATTACCGTCCATTAAAAGGAACTGAGAACCAATAGTACCTTGGAAAAGACGTACGTGAGAAATGAACACCTCACTGTAGTAGCGGTTTTTTGTTACTGAACCACGTTCAAAAATGGGGAGCTTATTACGACCATTTAAAATAGTGCCTCCTCAGACCATGATACCTGCACCTCCATACCGATCTCTTTCGGTAATGTTTTCTGGATTACAACATGCTCTCACCTCTCTCCTGATTAGCTGACGTCCAGAATCACTGTTTAGACTGAAGCGACTCTCATCAGTTAAGAGCACGGTGTACCATTTCTGGGCAGTCTAATCTTTATGATCTTTACACCATATTAGATGGTGTCCTCGATGTGCAGACGTTAGCGGAATGCAACGATCTGGCCGTCGGGCGAAAAGATCACCTTTATGTAAACGTCTGGCCACAGTGAACCGCGACGCTTTGCGTCCTGTGGCCATCTGCAGTCGCTTTGCGATATTGTCTGCCGTCTGTCTCTTTTGGCTTGCAGGACGATAAATTGGTCATTCTTTGGTGTTTTCTCTGTGCCACCACCAACGATCTTTCAAACAGCTGTCCGTGTTGCTTTGAAGATCTTCCACACACGTGAAACAATTCTATGGGCACTACCAAACTCTTCGGCTACACTACTCAGCCTGCGCCATTCTTCAAGCTTACCAATTATTCTACTACGCGTAAATTCATATAATTGTATCCTACTAGACATTTGTATCACCTGTAACACAATTACAATTCCTTTTAACTTCTTACGACGACGAGCACACTAACTTTCTATTCCCTAACTTTTCCCATAAAGACTCCTTTTATCAAGTTCAGCCCTGTCACGTGCCGTGCAACGTGACTATCTAGATAATGACATGCGTCATCTTTCTACTGATCAGGTATACTTATGTAAATCACCTCTAGCTTTTGCGTTTCATTTTTCGGGTTTAAACTAACGGAATACTGTCGGTCCTTAAGTTTTGCACACCAGTATATATTGCGTGCCTACGTGAACTCAAACATTTGAAAAATTCAACCTATTTTGCAAATTAGTTATTTATTATAGATGAGAGGCTTCAAGCCGTAAGACTTACTTATTTAAATATTTTTGGGAACAGCTGAATTCAAAAGATGCCATTTCCTCCTCTCGCTGGGATGGGTCACATAGTTGAATGCCAGTTTGACGTTAAGAGACCCGGGTTCGATCCCAGGTCTTTGAAAAGAATTACGGAACGTTATGGAACTTTAATCAAAACGGATGACAAAACTAATCATGTGAAAAATTCAGCAATATAAAGGAAACAAATTATAAATAACTTTATTCAAGACAGCATCATGTGCTGTTGGTTTAAAAGAAAAGAATAAAAAAAGAGAAAGATAGGTGTTACGTATGGAATGGGTTAAAAAAATTTTAGTTCCTCATATTATTGGAATAATACCGGATTCGAATTTAAGAGATCTGGTTTTAGTTCCATCTGTAGCAGATGGTTATTACAATTTTTTTCTATTTTTTCGTTAACAAGTTCATCGTATTTAATTTCCGCTTAATAAATGTTTAAAAATTAAAGAACTTTGAAAGAGATCGAATTCAAGTACAGACAACAGTTGTGACTCTATATAATCCAATACTTATTTACATTTAGTATATACAACTCCAGCGTATGAGCAACCTTGGGCCTGGGTTTCACTCTTGTTATAGGATACTCAATAAAGTTTCGACAACGGTAAGGGCCTGTTCACATAGGAGTCCGTTGCGTTGCGTTGCGTTAAGGAAAAGATGACGTTGAGACGAAAATAAACCAATCATAGGCCTCCAAACGATTAGCAATGAAATTTTTAACGCCTATGAATGGTTTATTTTAGTCTCAACGTCATCTTTCCCTTAACGCTACGCATCGGACTCCTATGTGAACAGGCCCGAACGCTGAAGAGTAAAGAATTCAAAATGCAGAATTACTCTAAATTTTTTATGCTGACTGACTGAAAAGTGCAGTCATCAGCTCACATTGGAAAGAACCTTTGTCTAACACAAACTGTGGTACAATGATGATAAAAAAAATGCATGGAGCACGCCCACATGGTCTAAAAATTGCAAATGTAAGAAACCTCTTGTGTACCAGGTAGCTTTAGACTTGGGTTTAACTCTTTTTATGGGCTCCTCAGCAAGGTTTTGCCGATAAGTACGTTGGAGGGAAGAAAATTCCAAATAAGGAATTACTCTACATTTTTACCGGTTACTGACCTCAGTGACTTACTTAAGTGCAGTCACTAAGGAGTCCATAACAAGGGTAAAGCCTAAATACAAGGCCTCCTGGTGCGCTGGAGGTGTATATATTTGCAGTTGTAGCTCTGCCTATGACTGCGTGCTCCATGTATTTTGTAAATATTTTACATGTATGCTTTTTCTACTTAAAACTTCATGAAAAGCTGTAACTGTTTATAAAAAGAATTATTCCATTTTTTTTACTCGTCTCATGGTTGGGGACGATTTATATAGCATGCATGTCATTCTCACTGCATCTTTCCCCCTTGTTCTGAGCAGGATATGTTAAAACTGTTTCTCCTGTTTTGAAATCCTCATCTTTGAGTGTAACGTATCATATTATTTCTCCTCACCCAAAAATTTATACCTATTGATACATTTCAACATGTTACGTCATTTATCTTACTTGTTGGAAAGGTAATACTGGTGGAGATTGATACTTATGTAAAAAAAACTGAATAAAATGCTATGCTATTTATGTTATAGGTGAAGACTAATATAATATAGAAATTCTTGTGATTAAATTTGCTTATCAGTTGCATAATATCCACCTTGTGATAAAATTTCCACATCAGCATAATCTCCACCTTACGGGGAAAGCGGAGTACGCTAATAAAATATTCTAATATGTTAACTTTCTTGGACTACACGTTGTGATATTGTTCTTTTCTTTCTGACATGGTACAATACATCTCACAGTCTTTAGGGGTTGGTTCATATGGAGAGATAGATAGGTAATGTGGTGAAGTATCAGGTAGGAATACGGAAACATCGGTAACTGAAGTCGCGCACTTAAGGCAGCTGTGTACTAACCCTATTGGATTCGCTCACCTCAATGTTAACCAATGGAGAAAATTAGTCCAGATTTTGCCGACTTGGATTTTAAAAAAAATTTTAAAATGTACTCCGTTATAGAGAAAGAAATTTAATATCTTGAAGTATTTTTAAAAATTCATTTTTTAATAAAGGCAAATGGTAATTTAAAATTTAAATTATTCTTGAAAAAAATCTGGTATAGTGTGTTTTAAAGGCTCTCAAATTTCTTTGGTGGACGACATTTATAAAATAAATCCTGTTGCAAGGTGCAGAAAAATCCAAGCTATCTGAAAGTATCATTTTTATTTGATTATCAGCATTTATGTATCTGTAAATAGTAGACAAATTTTCGCCATAGGTTAACATTGACGTGAGCGAATCCAATAGGGTTAGTACACAGTAGCCTTAGGCCGTCCGCACACGGAGCGACTCAAAGGAAACTGAACTGGTTAGCGACTGAAATTGCTTATCGGTTGCAAACTCGTTAGTGATGCGGCTCCGCACACGGGCCGACTCAAAAGTGATTCAAATCAATAGTTTGCGATCTGTCATGGAAGGAAAAACATCATTATTCCGGGCATTATTTTTAGTTAAATTATTATCAGAAATTAATTTATTTTAAAAAATCGTCACAATAGATTGTCTTTGATCAATCGTTTAAAAATGGACTGTATATATGGGCGCACATATTCCATACAACAAAAAAACGTTAGAATTTCATTTCATCGCTAGGCAGAAGTCACGTGACTCGTGTACGTCATTTTGCAGCTTGCCAAAAGAGCGGCTGTAACATAGATTATGTAATATACGCACAACGCAAGAGAAACTGGCGACTGAAGTTGCTAGCGACTCGACACGTTGAGTTGCCTGCGACTGATTACAAACGCGTTGCTGACGGGTTTGTAACCAGTTGCGCCGTGTGCGTGGCTCCATTCAATTACATAGGTTACGACTCATCACGGACTCGTTTGTGATTGGAGTCGGTTATCAATTTCTTTTGAGTTGCTCCGTGAGCGGACGGCCTTAAGGAGAAATAATATGAAAACGCTACCCCAAAGATTTTTTTTTCCCAAAGGTTTAAACTTTGGGGAAAAAAATCACACAAAAATGAAAGGGAATAAAATGATGACTTTTATACAGAAATAACACGAAACAAAATGGAACATTTCTGCTTATATTGTTTGTTTAGTGAAATTTTCCTATTAGAAAGGTTAAGTAAGTTATGTGCATTCCACTTAGAGCATTAGAAAAGAATTTAAGCAATGTAATTTGAAAAACAAGAGCTCTCTAGTTACCAGAATAGTTTATTTGGTAGGATACTCTGTCGAAATTGAAAGAACGTAGTTCAGTCTAAAGCTCTGTTGGATAAAGGAACTTTACAGAGGCAACCGATGATTTTAAAGAACCGTTACAAAATTGTATCTACATAAAATGGAACATCCTGCTTGAATCATATGTCCAGTAAGATTTTTCTTGTTATGAACACTAAGTAAACTATGTGCTTTCGAGTTTAAAGCATATGATAAGGGTATAAATAATGCAATTTGCAAACTGCGAGCTCTCCGCATCACTGGGATAGTTTAGTTGGTGGGACACCACTTCGAAGTTAAGAGTACTTAATTTGAGCCTTGGTCCTGTTAGATGGTTGTTACAGTCACAATTTATCTGTGGAAAGTACGATCATGAACCGATAGTTAAACATATGGCAAAAAAAAAAATCATAGTGGAACTTATTCAGCGTAGCCGGGGAAAAAATTATAAAATTCATGAAAAAATATGTACCAATCAACATGCTGCGTTTTTGATTTGAAAGTGAATGGAGGGCAACGAAGCAGTAGAATTTTTTTTTTAATGATAGTTTCTAACATCGCCTGGTTGGATCAGATATGAGAATACTGACTTCAAGGGGAGAATAATAGGGTTTGGTTTTTGTGACATTCTCCTGGCTTGCGATTGTGCCCGACATTAACATATGGAATCAGACGCTGCCCACAATATTCCTTTTATCTACAGTTATTGTTTTTCGAACATTTACACATAACTGCTCAAAAATGTCTCTTGCACCAAATAAATATTTAAGTATAAATTTATAACGGTATGAAAACTAACAAAGGTATTTGTTTTACAATAGTTCGGCTCACATATTTAACACACCTCTCTTAGTAAAAAGTAGACACCATTTTAAAACAATCATGGCAAAATATCTGAGAAGGAAATGCTTTCTTCCTTTCGAGGAAATTTACCTTACGTCAACTCCACGTAACTGAAATTTCATATCATATTTGCCGGTGACTGTAATTTGTTTAACTTTGGTTGAATAAATAAAAGGCTCTGCAGAGTGCACGAAAGCATATGCGGATTTTATAGCATTGTCATGAATCATAAAGAAGGTTTTATTTGCCATTGTTATAGGGACCTCTCAGTCCACCTCGACAGCCATACACATAGAAACATAGATGCAATTTTCTTTTATCTGATTTCCCTTTTAGACTTTTGTGATGCCATAGTAACAGGATAACTGCTGAATTTACAAGTTTTTTAAAAGAAAAAACAGAAAATCTTTCTATTATAATATAGACGATACTATTTTGAGACAGATTTGACTAATCCACAAGTATTTCATCAAGAGGAACTTAGAGCAAGACTCGACTATAACAAATTTTTGAATTGATAAGACTACGGAAGTTTTTAAAGACAGGCTAAATGGGATAACTATGAGGGGTGCCACTATGCAATAATTTCTTACATTTCTTTTTATCCATTATTTTTTTTTAAAAAAACCTCTTCACTACTCAGAAAATTGAACTCCCAATTCTTTCTAGAGAGGTGTGTTGACCTGTACGTCAACATACCATGTCATGATCTTCATTAGAGAGCATTTCATTATTCACTTTAGAGTGGATGAGGAGCTCTTAATACTGATAAATATAGCTTAAAGAGACAGTGGGCATTCAAAATGCATAGCTAAGTGTAATAATTGCACAGTGTTAAAAGGAGTGTATGCATAGATGTGTGAAAAATGTTATAATTATACATTCTCATAATGAACAATTGCCATATCTTACAATATACCTTAGTTGACGAATGCATTTATTTAAAGGTTTTAAATTGCTTATTTTAATTTTGGAAATTTCGTGCACTTTACGTTTGAAATGTTCCATGCGCACTTATAAAGTTAATATTTGTAATAAACTAAATAAACTTGAAACAGATAAACTTGAACTTATTTTATTTATTCTACAAATGCCGGTCATTTGGTCGCTAGGCATTGGTTCTCCAATACTTCAAAACAAGGGACTTAAAATTCGAAAGTGCAAGGCACGCGTCACGATGTAAAGCAGTCATATATTGGACCCAATGGCACAAGACGCAGTCGGGCGAATCAGCCCGACCAATCCCGAAAGGATGTGCTCGGAGACAGTCGTGGACGGTCAAAAGTCTATAGCATGCGACCACAGCAAAACGCGGGGAGTCAGGAACAAAAGAAGAATGAACAAAAGAAGGAAAACAAGTAATTGAGAAATAAAAATTTAATAAACCCTTAAATAAATCAGTAGTTACGATATATATATTTTTCCTTCCTAGGGGATATCGTTATGTACATCAATAAAACTGGAAAGGTTGCTTCTCGTAAAGAACTAGCTAAGTGGAAGTATCCCATGTTTTCTTTACATGCAAAGATTTAGTACGTATGGGGCCTCTATTTTCTAATCATATTTGCTTAGTTTCAGAAGAAAGCAAACGTTCTTAATCTAGCCTTTGTTTCCAATTTCCAGTATTTTTTATATATTATCTTTTTATTGCTGTAAATAAATGTTTAAATTCAAAAAAGTTTTGCTTTTCACAATGAAGTTATAAATACAACAGCTGTTATGTTGTATACGTAAATCATCTGGATTATAGTAGTAAAAAAGTGTATGAAAGTTTTGCAGTTTTTCTTCTATTAACGAAAGAATATAAATAGTTTAATCGCTAAAAGGATGTCAAATGAATTATATTAACTAAAATATGTATGTGTAAATATGATTTAACGTAATTATTAAATATTTATTAATGAGTAATTAAACTCATAAATGACGAGATAATGTGAACTTTCTTTGACTTTGCTCAAATGAAGGCAAATAATTGGACTCGTGAAATAACAATTTATTTAAAATTAACGTTCTGCAAAGATCCGTTTCAGCTGTAACGACATGGTATACATGTAAAAGTGTTTCTGTGAAACCTTCCTCAAGTCGAAACGGCGCAAAATGAGGAAGTAATTATCACCAATTTATACGAGATGTTTTAAGCATTCTCAAAACATTTGCTAAATAATATTAAAGAACTAATAATATATAAAATAGAAATAACATAAGGTAAGAGCTGAAATTATAAATCAAATACACATACAACATAAAGCAGAAATAAAATACGAACAAATAAAATTTGTCTATTTATTAGAATAAGGAAGGTAGCGGACATACCACTGCAAAGCTGAAAGGACATGGTTGTGACAATAGCTTGTTGGCCTGAGTCACCGGAGATTGCGGTGTCATTTAGTCATGCTGGTTACTAATTTTAGACTTAACTGAATACTTTTTTCACAATTTACAAGTCTTTTCTTGTGATCGAAAGTGTTTTTCGGATTCACTTTGACAGGCAAAAACCAGAGAAACTAATGTCTGTCTTTCGCAAGTCGAAAGGGCCAAAAGCGAACTGTTGGATAGAGGGGGATACCTGCACACATTTGACTTAAGACATTTTTTTAAACCAAATTCGAAGACTCTTATTCTGAGGACAGTTATACATTTACACTGCGATGTTTGCTACATTATAATGGGAGCTCTTAATAGGGAGACCAACGTGGTTCCTTATGCGGATAGCACAGGAACGTCTGTTCTTAAGCCAGGATTCAAATTACACCAGTCCCGTAGAGGTCTGATATGCAAACTACCACACAATGTAGGCGGACCTTTCAAGAGAATAAAATTTCAGATTTTAGTATTTGTTTTGAAAATTTCAAAGCAATTTGAGTACAACTGTGCTTTTTATTTGTCCTGAATAAAGTTCATTTATGAAGAGTAAAAACCAGTTTTTGGGGTTTAACGGGGCAATCGTTCCAGTCCGGCTGAGAAGAATCATATTCCAGGTGATGTTTCTAAAAAGACAAAATATTTTTTGCTATGAGAAAATTGTCAATTTAAATCAAAATAAGTTTAATGACAAATAATCATGTAACCAAATATATAAAACAATAATATATCAAATTACTTATAATCAACTAGCGGACCCGACAGACGTTGTCCTGTTCAAACGTTGTAATTGTAGCTGAAGTACCCGGCGATGTCCGGAATTTTAAGAATATTTGTTAACCAAAATCAATTTAAAAACTAAACACAGTATAAGTAACATAGAAAAGATTTACCCTTTATCATTGGAGCAAAAAATTCTGAAAAGTAAAACATAAAATATATAAATTTATAATAAACCTATAAAAATCCATTAAAAAACTAAACACAGTATAAATAACATAGAAAAAAAGCATACGAAATGTTATACATATTAATAATATGAAAACCCAATTAAAAATGTATGAATGCATAATAAACTCCTCGAATTTCAGCTATATTCGGTATTTCATCATAAAAATGCTGAAAAAAATAAAAATAAATAAAAATAATAATTTTAAAATATCATAAAATAAAATTTAAATTTAAATTTAAAAATAATAAAATAAAATAAAATAATAATTAAAAAATAATAAAATAAAAGCTTAAATAAAAAAGCCTTAAAAAAAAAGCTGAAATAACAGGTCTAGCAAAAGTTACACAACTCTGGATTCGAACGCGGGTCGAAAGCACGGTACTTTCCGAATGGGCGACCTTCCGAATGCGCCACGATTACACAGAATTCTACCGAGTAAAGTGAAACATATTCGCTATTGGAAAGTTATTGTGGGCTGGTGATTATAAATGTCACAGGAGTTTTTACTCAGAAATAAGTTAGCAAGATAGAATCTTAGTCTTTAGCTCTTCAATAGGCACAAAGATACAGGCGAGGGGGACTGGAATAGCGATTAAAAAAGATCTCGTGTCACTTAGCGTGGTTGATTCGAATTTTCCATCGCGTGTCGAGAATCTCAATATACCGTTGGATCTGATCTATTTTAGAGTATAAAATCTGACTTCAAAGATTATTATTTTCATTTATTATTCTGGTTTAATATATGACTTGAAACTTTTTGATTTTCTTTATTTTTATCTTTTCGCTCGCTGTTTACTAACTAAACCTAACGTGGACGCCATTATCCAGAGGGGTGATTCCACAAACTGTAACAGTTTCCATTTACCGGACGCACCCCCTTATAAATTGTTGGATTTTGATTAATTAATTGAAAATATAAAAGCATTTTCTATCGGATGAAATTGTGAATCTAAACCATTCTCCAATCAACTTAATCGCACACACAAAATTTCATAAAAATCAGTCCAGTCGTTTAGGAGGAGTTCAGTTACATACACACGGACAGAAGAAATATATATATAAGATATATCAAATAACTTTAAATATATAATCAAATTGCTGTATGAACAATATATTGATAAATCTAACTAAGCATAATTGGTAAATATCTATTAATTATTAATTAAATTCATAAATGACAAGATAATGCGAACATGCTGAGACTGATAAACTGAGTGCAAATAACTGGGCTCGTGAAATAGCAATTTATTTAATATTAATGTTGTGGAAAGACACGTTTCAGCACACGCTTTAATGGAATAATTATGTATGAAATAATTCACGAATTTGACATGGAGCACATTAGTCTTAGCGTATCACTAGAGTGAAGTTGTTCTATTTATTAAATGATGTTTATAAACTACTTATGAATGTGCGTCAAGCTTATTCTTCTCATCCTGCAGCAATAACCATTTTTAACATAAGAGTTGAGTGTATACACGAATAGAAAGAATACTTCTAACATCATCTAAACTGTGGAACTAGAGGATGTTTTTATTCTGTATTCCGTACTGGGCACCTATTTATCATAAAGATCTGTACTTAATTAGTTCTGTGCTAAAATAATTGACATACTTCGTACATTACTAAAAGTATTTCGCAAAAAGGTTTGCCTCTTGGTTCGTGATAGATGTTAGAGCGAATATTTTAGCATAGTGTTAATCGAAACACATAATAAATTCTCGTCTTTCGAAACGAATATTTTATAAAAAATTTACTCCTGAAGATTATCTAAAGCAAATAGTAATGGAATGGGATTTTTGTGAGAAACAGATTTTGCCTGCGTTTGAAAAACATTTAGATGATATCCTTTAAATAACCGTGGAGGTGTTTGTTCCTTACATAGCAGGAAATACATTCTACATAATTTCCTCTGCCCAAAGTAATTTTGATCTTACTCTAAGTTTTGACTTCGCTTGATTACTAGTACTTTATTTCACTTAAGCTACTAAGAAAAGTTTAAATGAAACAGTCTAAAGTGTTTACGAAAAAGTACTATCAGAACTGGTGAAAGAAGTCGAGGAATAGAAAAACCGTTAGATATGCATTATATAAAACTGCAAAATGAGCTAAATTAATTTTTAAGTTATTTAGAGTGGATATTTAAATTGTTTCTATTTCCTAGTCTAAAGTGCTGTTATTGACGAGGTTTAACTTGTAGAAAACTGAAAGCCGTATGATCCTTTTCCATTTCAAACAGATATTTCAACTCAAATTAAAGGAGGTCTAACTACATGTTTGCAATAAACAATGTTTACGGTCACTACA
Organism: Dolomedes plantarius; assembly: GCA_907164885.2. Lineage (NCBI taxonomy): Eukaryota > Metazoa > Arthropoda > Arachnida > Araneae > Dolomedidae > Dolomedes > Dolomedes plantarius. Next base: position 16,679,198 of record OU015501.1, read on the forward strand.
AAACAAGTGCCTCCGCTTTTTTTTTTAAATAAGTTAACGGTCAGAGATATAAAGTAAAATTAATCTTAAAGGGAACAAGATTTTAAACGCTTGTTCCCAAAGAACTTGGAAGTTGAAATTTTCTGACAATTGCAAAATTTCTCCGCTATTCCAGTAAGTTAGGAAACAATAATTCTTTTTTCTACCCCGTATGGTAAGAATGGAATATCTCACAAGATTATAAATAATTTCATTTCCATACCTTAATAATCTACCAAGTTCATTTAGTTTTTTACTTGTTAAGTTCAGGTTCCAAATGAATTAATAAAGCCAAACCAAACTACATTCCAATAAACAATCGATTTAGATCAAATGATTGATCAACTCCTTATTATCTTTAATAGATGCTAGGCTGTACGAGAAAAATCGGAACACAGAAATAATTCAAAAAGGACCTGTAATACAATAAAAAAGGGAATGATTGAGAGGTTTCAAATGAACTATAATGATTAATTTGGGGTTTAATTAAAATAATATTCAAAAACAATAATTATTGTTAATTTTTCTGCCGGAAAAAAAGGCTATCATATTTCTCATGAGGATATATTAAACTTGAAGAAGTATGGGTTTATTTTATCTTACTGGAATACATTGAGTGGTCAGTTGAAAAATATGTTATCGCAACAGGAGGTCATGATCTACTGATATATTTTAAATCCTTAATCCAAATTTGCGTTGTTATTGTTACAAATCCCCTTAGTTTAGGTATAACTTAAACCATGTCCAACAGACCATGTTGAGTAAGACACGCAGTGACAAAATCTTGATCATCTAAGTGCTGATCCACAGAGACACTATACATTCAATAATGTGGGAAGAAGTTGTTGGAGATGAGAAATATAGGCAATTGGAGAGGTCTGAACTCCTCTCATAGAAGTCTTGTATGTCCGACTCTTAGATTTGCTAAGGCAGTCTGGTACAATCGTGAACCTTTAAACTGCAATGCCAAGGTGATTGCCAATGCGATAAAGTCCAGGGCTATTTGCATAATACCAATCATGTCGGGAAGGAACAATCCATGTTTTGTGGTTTTTCGAACGGAATAGAGAATAAATTTCCGCGGCAGTGATATCTCTGTTTGTTGGAGTGATCTGCTTGCAGTTCTCCGTAACCAGGAAATTAACAGTCTCATTACCATATAAAACAAAGTGAGGAGGTATCCGCTGGAAGCAAATACGAATCGTCCTCGTAGAGCCCGTGGGTGCGTCCATAATATAATACCAAGATTTAAGATTCTGTATAGAACTTTTTCTATGTGTCTTAATCGAAATATCATCTTTCCCTGAAGACAAAGAGCCTCTCAAAGCCTCTCTGAAAATTCTGATCGAAATACTGAAGCACGATCCGCATTTCTACTTTTAGTTCTACTGTCACCGTCCATTACTTTACAAAGATGCCGCTGCCTTTCTACCAGAATCTAACTTGCTGCCATTTGTATGTATCTGAAATGTTATTAATAATTTCAAGGGCAATTTGTTAAAGTAATGCAGGATTATCTACCCTTTTTATTGACATTTGATGTAATTTCTTTAATTAACTTAAGTAAGCGACATAGTAGTCACTAGGCAACTGTTACGTACAAATGGTTTGACTTCAAAAGTCCATTTAACACAACCTTTGAGTATGGCTAAGAGAGTAATCCCTTTTATGTATTTGACTGTTAGTCCATTTAGAAATTTGTAAAAATCCAAATCTGTAAATCTTTCAAGTCACGATTGATACTAGGGGCATTTCAAAAGCAGAATACACATACCCCACATGCTACGAACTTCACTGCCAAACCCCAAATCGTATCTTTGTACATCCATCAGGCACGTGACGAAAACTTCTCGAGCCATCCTCTAAACAATCCAGACAATTGCAGAGCAATGAATTTGCCAAATCTCTCAAAATTTGATGGCGAAAAGTTTTATTTATAAATAATACTATGCATTCCTTACACAACTTGTATTTTCTTACATAACTTTTTTGGTTCTGGATTCTTTGATAATCCGTACATGAATAATTAGGAGTTCAGAGTGTAACACATTTTCTACACTTATACTTAATAAACTGGTATAGATAATTATATCTAAATAAATCGGTTCTTTGCGAGGAGAAGTTCCACTCATTCAAATTTCCAGCAGCCTTTCCTAATTAATGAGTACAGCTGTCAGGCTCAACTTTAATGAGTCAATAATTAGCCTGCGCTTAAAATTTCTTCTCTGAGTAATTAACGAGGATTTCTCTCCCTTTGAGAAGTATATGCTGCATTCTCAAGTCAAATTATTAGAGGCACAAAGAATAATTTTTATAGGTGAATATAAAACTACATGTATATAATGAGCTTCAAAGCACTATCTTTCAAAACTTTAATCTAATAATTCTCATTTGATTATTCTCTACCTGATCTTTAAATCTTATGCTATTCTTCTGCTTTTTTTTATAAAATATTAATTCTCGATATCAAAGAAATATTTTCATGGTAAGATCTTTGCCTGCACAAGTCTGAAATCTCTTTGTCGTTGACAGAACAATATTTAATGAATTTTTGAGGATGTCGAGAGAGAGTTTAGTCTTAAAAAGGGCGTATCAAAATTTACTGAAACTGTGAAAACCTTACTTAAAAATTTACTGAAACTATGAAGTTACTGAGACTATGAAAACTTAGTAAATATAGACTGTAATAAATTGCATACAAATGTAAACAGAGATAGATTCTTTCTGGGGAAAAATATTGTTTATTCTAATAATTTCAAAAAGTAGTATTGTAAATGGGAAACACTCATTTCAACTCATTTTTTTCTTTTCTTCTGTTTTTTTTGTATCAAGGACATCTTAAGAACCTTTGGTTTTTTTTTGGTTTTTTTTTAAATCCAGAGTACCGTTAAGTTTCATCAGGGAGAAAAAGAGGTGTCCATATACAGGGGTAGGCACCTCAAGTGTACTGAGCATCCTAGATAACTGGAAAGCTGTAGATACCAATTTTCTATAAAGGACTCCTCTTATTAGGGTGTGTTTCATGTAATTTTGAATACATATTTGGTATTTGTGTTTTCTTGCTGAAACTTCAAACTTGTACCGGAAGGAAATATATTTTATTAGACGAAGCCAAAAGATCGAAGAATTTCAAAGGACATTAGATAGATTCTAGGAAAAGGTGCAGAGGGTTAGTTGGACAATGATGAGTGAAAATTGCACTGCCCAATTGTTCCTTGTTGATTCTCTCTGTAGGATTCATTTTAAACTGTCATTTAATGGAAACGGATGAAGCTTGTCCCACTCCTTTGCTACACCCCATATTGTACGTTATTATCCGTATGCCAAAATTCTGTATTCCTAAGTGATGTAATGTTATAGATTTTTTAGTGTTAAAGAACGAGTTTTAAAGTGGTTAATCGAGACAGTAGAAATTGAGATGGATTGATGGTGCACTATTACAACGTTTTCAAATATTTCCGATGAACACTCCAAAAACTTTTAGCAGGAATAAGTGAAGTTAATCAATTGACAACAGGATATAATGAAGACAATAATTCAGTAATTGGCATCTATTGCCCAACTATTCTGTCTGAAAAACAATAAAATTTTCATCCTATCACTCTTTAGATTTAACAGTCATCATGAATTGACAATATAGATATTTAGTGAAGAAATTGGAATACATATTAGATATTTTTTCATTTGGTTCAGTTTAATAAACAAAAGTCATTAAAAGCTGAAAGCAGAAAAACCATTTTTCTGAAACATGTACCTTATCTCTCTTATTTGGCAATCCTAAGCAGGATCTTTATTTTTTAGAACTTTTCCTTATTCTTCAAGAGAAATGAAAAACTGCTGGTATTTCAACTATTTATTTTCTCAGGATTTATTGATCTACTATTTGTTGCATACATTTGAACCTTTGAAGTTCACAATCGTATTTCATTTGCTACAATTAACTTTATGATGCTTTAGTTCTCATTGTTTTTCAGTTGGCTTGGTTGTTTGGAATCAGCTTTTAACGGTATTCATGTGTTTCTAATTCCCTCCTAATAAGCTCTTGTGTAGCAAAAGATGGCCGTAGCGCTCTAATTTTTTCAAGTAAAGCATTCAAGGTTTAATTGGTAACTTTTTTATGAACTTAACTTTAGCTTATATGTAAATACTAGCTGAAAACCGCACTTCGCTACGAAGTACATTCAAATTTAATACAATGGTCAATGTATGCAATTAAAGCGAAAAAAATAAATATATATATTTATTATAAATACGACGATCAATGTAAACAATTGATGTATATATATATATATATATATATATATATATATATATATATATAAAATCGTAAGGGATATTTTTAAAGACAAAATAATGTAGAAGAAAATATTCAAATTAAATCTAATAGGACATACTAAAGAATATAGTACAGTTTGAGGAACATATCTTTTACTGTATTGTGATATTTTTTTGGATAATGTTCAATCGACTGACGCATTAGCAAGGGAAGACTTTAATTACGGGTCCCGACCTGCCCCTTACAGCTGGTATCACCCATGAAAGTCACTGAAGCCCAGTCGCTACGTAGCAATACCTGCATACGCAGCATTAGCAAGGGAAAAAATATTTTTTTTTGTCTATTTCATTGTTATGGACGTGACGATAAATTTATTTCAAGTACCAGAAAAAGAAATCACGTGATCAGCATTTCATAAATTAAATTCTAAAAATTAATCTTTAAAATTCACCAAAAATCAGAAAATGGAGTTAAAGATTCGAAAAAGAGTTCATTTTAAAGGAATTTTTATGATCTTTCTCGTAATATAAATTTTGTGACCCTAAAACTATTGTTTAAAATACAAACTTAAAAAAAGTTGCAAAAACAGCTTAAAAATTTAATTTAAAAAAATCTAAGAATATTTTTTTAAAAATTTTTCTTAGTGCACCCTTACACTATAATAAGAATCGCCATGCAAAATTTCAGCCCTTTAGGTCCAGGAGTTTGGTCTGTGAGTTGTATGTCAGTCAGTGAGTCAGTCAGTTACGGAACTGTTTTATATATACATTAATGTTTGAATATGACTCACTGTTGTGCTTTGAACCAAATCTTCACCTAAGATTTAAAAATTTTGATCTTAGTTCTCGAGGAAAAAACTCTTCAGTCATTTTTCTTCTGCAACTTCCGGAGATTTTATTAGCCGCTTTCATCCTTGGAATTCAAATGATGAGGGACGAGGACAGTCTACTCTTGGATCGATTGAGTACTTCCTCCGGTCGTGAACACAATCCGGATCCCCATTTAGCTACAATTTATCCATTGCTTTTGTATGTCTGTATCCATTAGACCCAACCTGATCGGCTGTTGCCCAAACTAGTATGTCGAAGAACAGCATGGAATGATAACAATCCCTTTATGATAGTGTCACACATTACTACAAGGACAACCAATGGAAAACTTTTTTTATTCAGTCAATTACTCTATCAAGTCATGCTTTCCGACTAATATGTTGTCTTAAGAGGTGTATTGTGTCACGCGAAAACGCACGAATATCATATGGCAGTGTTTTTAGCATACACTCAGCTTGAATTTCGTGATAAGTAAAACTTCTTATCACGCTTCCCAGCACGAACATTTGTTCAGTGGATCAAGAGCAGTATGCTTGTTTTTCTGCTATAACAGTATATGTCATTAAATATTCAGTATTGTACTTATTTATTTTCTTACTGCATGTTTCACTTATTCAAGACTCGTGTTTTAAATGTATTCTCTAATTTTATGGTTAATTTATGGCTGTCAAATAAAAACTCGTAAATTTAATTTATTTTATAGTCTTCATTCAAGTTTCTGATTTAAATTTTAGCAAAAATATATTCTTCGTAACTAATTCCCTGACTCTATTTATTTATCCTTCTAACCACTGGATACTTCTAAACATACAATTCATCGCATAGCATCATATAAGCTGTTGTCAGTTTGGCAGTACTGTATATGCTATTTGGCTCGTATAGACTAAAGGCATTATTTCAACCAGAGAGTACTTGAGATCTGTTGTAAGCTATTTTATAATGTTATGAAGTTTAACATTTTTCTGAGCAGTTTACTATTCAAGACTTAAATTTCATCACCTTTTTAGGTTTGCATGATTATCTGGCATAATACGCATACATGTGACCCAACATTTTTGTTTCACATATTTGCCTTGATTGATGACAACTGTATTGAACTTACATTCTTTTTAGCTCTGAAATGCGTCATCACACTTTTATATACTCTAAATATTTTAATTCAATATATGCAAATACATTAATGTTCTTGATTAGAAAATAAGGGCCTGTTCACATAGAATCCATCAGCGTCAGCGTAAAATTTTTCAACCAATCATATATCAATCATTGATCCATTTAACCAATCATCGCCAACGGAATCTTTAACGCTGACGTTGACAGATTCTATGTGAACAAGCCCTAACATTAACTATAGAATCGTTATAAGAATATTATAAAATATAGACATTTTTAATAAAATCAAGATAGTACGTAACTTAAGGCCTGTTCACATAGAATTCGTCATGGCCAGTGTAAATTTTTTTAACCAATCATATACCAGTTATTGACCAATACAACCAATCCGAGCCAATGGAATCTTTAACGCTGATGTTGATGGATTCTATGTGAACAGGATCTTAGTATTCTTACAGTAACGGCAAGAATACTAAGTTACGTGCTTATACATGATCGTAGATACTAAGTACGTTTTGTATATCTACGTATATTGTTAATCAGGCCATATAAAAGTATTTAAGAAATTTCCTGAGTCTGAAGTGTTTTTAAACTAATAAACGATATGTTTGAATGCTTTGTGCAGTTATTTTATCCCATCATTTTTTCCAAAATTTAATGAACATTGATTTTGGACTTCAAAGGTCTTGAAAATGTGTTCAAGAGTAATGATTACCTCTAAACCATTTCATAAAATGATTGAGGAATTTGCGTGATATGACTCTCGGTAACCGTTTAACTTGGCAGGAGTTTGTGAAGGACTTGTTTGAGAACAACAGAGTTGCACTAAAAGGATGAGTCATCCAAGTTTTACTCTCAGCTCCAAGGAGAACTTTTATGAATCACAGAAAAAAGCAAATCAAGATCACTAATAGAAGCAGGTCTAAACCACAAAAGCTTTCTTCTAAAGATGGTCTAGCGGTTCTGTACCAGACGGTCGAGTTTTAGAGGAATTATGTGGAATCTACATGCCTAGGCAGATTACTGTATTTATAAAATCCTCGTATGGATCAACTAGATATTCAGAATATTTATAAATTATGTTTTTGAAAAGGTAATGAGGGTGAAACTGAAGATGAGAAGAGTTTATCTATCAAAAGAAGAATTTATATGCTTCTTTTGATAGATATTAGTGTACCATTTTTTCATTAATCATTACATTTATACTCTTTAAAAAGTATTTTTTAAAAATAAAATCAAGCTTTGTCTAAAAGAGTTTCATTGAGTTTTTCAATAAAATGTCTTAAATTATTTCACTTATGTATAAAATATAACTTATTTCTGTAAAATCTATAAAAGCGAAAGATAATTTTCAATTTTTGTGTGAAAAGGAAGATATTCTCAGAGAATTATAAACAGTGGGCCGAAAATTGAAACTTTTACATCAGGTAATTTATTATCTTTAATTAAGGCAAAGGCTTTCCTAAGTACATAAGTTATTATTGGAGCTCATCACTATGTTTTTATTAATGCCGTAAGTGGGAACAGTCCCGTAAGAGAAAAGAAAATAATGGATATAAATATATATAAAAAAATTAATTTTTGAGATCCATTTTATATAAGTGTGACTAAATTATGTCCTATATTTTGTGCTAAAATTAATTAAACTTTTCAGGGTTGAAAAAAATATTTTCCTTCTTGCTTAATCCCGTCGGAAAAAAATATTATATATATATATATATATATATATATATATATATATATATATATATATATATATATATATATATATTTGTCATAATCCAGTTTTAAGAAAAATTTTAATGCTTGTTAATATTATTTTTAACTCTACCATGTCTGAGCTATATTGAAATAGTCATTGTTTTAAAATATTTATTATCTTATTTCTAGTGGTAGCAGTTTTGATATTTATTGATAAATACCTAAATATTCTCGAGTGTCTGAAAAATGCATAAAGTAGTCCATAAAACTTTTAATTTAGAACTTCTCTACTTTCATTAATAATGGATCTGTCTTTTACTTATAGAAAATATTACATTCTTCTACTCGCTTCGGAAAATGGCGAATGTAAAAAGCGTTCCATTTTTATCTTCCTCAATTCCTTCGCATTCTCCTGTATTTCCATTCCCCGTTATTGATTATTGCATAGCTCTGCATGCATTGTCCTCCCCGAATTTGTGCAAAGACGAAAATTCGTCTCCCATTGATTACGACGTTGCTGGTAATAAATAAAAACCACTTCCTTAGCGATATAGCACACATTTTTGCGGTTGCAAACAACGAAAGGCTTTTCAGCCCCGTGTGTTTTAGTTCGATGACCTCTTTATTCACCTGTTGTTTCCTACAGTACACGCACAGGATGAAACTCTCCGAAGCATCTCTTTCAGTCATATTTTATCTTTGACAAATACCGTTTATTTCAAATACGGAAGAACTACTATTAAATCCAAAAATAGCGCTAAAAAGCATATCTTATTTCCAGGCACGGCGTTTGTGATTCCTATGTGTACGTATTTTTTCTTGTTTGAATCGCGTATAGTCTAAAGGATTTCCTCATGCGTTTCCTGTATGCCAGTATTATTCTATTTTCATAGTTGTGCATATACAATAAACAATGTGTTCCAAGTGAAATATTCTAATGGATGTAACTGAGCAATTTTCTGTTCAAATGGGGAGGAATGGTATTTGAGAACTTCAGGCATCACCGCAATACTTTCGTTAGTTGAATACCGACTCAAGGTTTAGAAGCTCGAGTTCTGGTTCCGATTTCCGCAGACGATCGTTACAGTGACATCCGACCGTTCGAAAGAACATTGGAGGACCGGTAGGAAGCATGTGATAATTAATTATTGTAGATAAGATCTAAATATCGTCGGAAAAAAGTATTGGGTTGGCCAAAAAGCTCGTTCGGTTTTTTTCCCCATGAGATGGCTCTGTTAGCATTTTGTAGTCTCTAAGGTCATTCGAAACAATTTTATTAGATCGTGTTTTCACAGATATATCTTAAAACATTATATATCTTAAAACATTAAAAAAAACTTATCAAAATCAGTGAGTTTTTATGCAGCTATTTTCCTATTGAAGATGGAAGAAAATAAGCAACATTTTCGGTATAGAATGTTTTATTATTGCAAGAAAGATAAAAACACAACTAAAACACAAAAAAAGATTTGTGCTGTGTATGGAGAAGGTGTTGCAACTGATAGAACACGTCAAAAGTCGTTTGCGAAGTGTCGTGTTAGTGATTTCTTGCTGGACAATGATCCAACGTCTGGCAGACCAGTTGTAGTTGAAAACGATGAAATCGAGACATTGAGTGAGAACAACCAAAGTTATGTCACGCGGCAGATAGCCGACACACTCAAAATATACAAATAAAGCGTTTAAAATCATTTTCACCAGACATAAGTTAAGCGAAGAAAACATTTTTGTCGGTACCTTCGCATGCGATTCTTTAATTTAACGCAAGGAAAACGTTCCGTTTTTAAACAAATTAAGGCGGACGATGAAAGGTGGATATTCTACAATAATGTGGACTGTAAGAGGTCGTGGGGCAAGCGAAATGAATCACCAGGAACCACACCAAAGCCCGGTCTTCATCCAAATAAGGCGTTGTTGTGTATATAGTGAGATTAGAAGGGAATCCTATATTTTAAGCTCCTTCTGCGGGGTTAATTCCAACCAACTAGTACTGCTTTCATTTAGACCGACTGAAAGCAACACTCGGCGAAAAGCGTCTGGAACAAGTCTAAAGAAAACGCATAATCTGCCATCAGGATAACGCAAGACCGCATGTTTCATTGATGACCAGGCAAAAACTGCTAAAGCTTGGCTGGGAAGTTTCGAGTCATCCGCCGTATTCACCACACATTGCAATTTCGGATTTCCATTTATTTCGGTCTTTACGAAATTCTCTTACTGGAAAAATTTCAATTCCCTGGAAGATTGCAAAATGCATCTGGAACATTTCTTTGCTCAAAAAGCTAAAAATGTTTGGGAGGATCGAATTATGAAGTTGCCTGAGAAATTGCAGAAGGTAGTGGCACAAAACGGCGAACACGTTGTTACATAAAGTTATTGGTGAAAATGAAAAATGTGTCATATAGTTTCACATAAAAACCGAACGAACTTTTCGGCCAAGGTAATAAAATTACTGATTGAAAAAGAAAATGTCAGGCAAACATCTTGCGTCGTTGGCCTCAAAAACGCATAGAAGAAAATACATGATTAGAAAGTGCAAATAATCAAAGATATTAATATGAATAAGAAAATTTTATTGTTTTTAAGAAATAGAAGTTCATTTCGTCTCTCATAAACTTATATAAGATAACTTTATTTGTAAGGCAAAAACTTTTCTTTTTTTCCATCTAGATATATAATGCAAGTAGGGGGTCTGAAAATATTTTAATTCTTGCACATGTAGGAAAATTTCTTATTGGACCAATGCCTTAATTTATTAACCTTTACTCAGTAATTCGAAGTAAATAGCGAAAAAAATCTCAGAATTTATAGTTGAATAATCAAGATAAAATTCGTAAAATTGTGTTCATAACGTAATTCATTCGATGCTCTTCGAATGCTCATCGAACTATAAAATTACGTACACTCATCCGTTATGGATTGATAATTAGGCACTAATTTAATCTATTTTTTTTTTTGAAATTATGAAGGCTTTTAAAACCTATAACTGAATAAAAATTTTGTGAATTTTTGCTGTTGAAGTAACAAAAAATGCACACTTAAATTAGCAAATGGAGAGATTTAGTAACACTCGGCTTGAGTTTGCAACCCAATGATATATTATAACAAAAATTTCGTTTCTACAACTCATACCGATGAAGATATCACACAACTAAATTGAACTTGTAATCAGATTTGTACAAACAATCTTACTCAAATTAACTCCCAAGTCGAACACTTAGCTTAGAATCTTTGTTTCAAGAAAACTATGACCTAAAAATTACAGCCACTTTGGCACTGAGAATTTACTTGTTTGGCTTCATTCTTTCACTTTTTAATGTTTGTGGATGTTGGTCCAGACAGTTAATGCAAAGTTACCAAATTACTCGCACTATAGTTTGGTTTCCTCTTTCACACTCCCTGGAGATAACTGCGTTAGTATTATTCAAAGACTTGCAGATTTTGCGATGGGGAAGTAAACTTAAATAAAACAGGTTAGAAAGAAGTGGAATTTTATGTTTAATGTATATAAACAGAATGCTTATTATTTCTATCATTAGAATAACATTAATTGATATTTATTTACTTTAATTTTATACTCTGTCGGGAAAAGATAAATATTACATCATGTCGTTTTCTGAATCTCCTATTTTATCATACTTTCATGTATATTCACTATTGTGCTTCAATTCTTTAACTGAAACAATGTGCATGTGCACCGCACGAATTCAAAACCTCTGTCATAAATAAACAATCAAAGTCATAGAGATAAATTCTGGCCCGTAACAACTGATGCTCTCAACTCTCTCCATCTGCAAAGAATCTTTTTCTATTGCATGCACTTACCCGTTCGTGCTCTCCAGCAGAGCAATTCTCTTCTGTTTGCCTTTAGCCGATTGATTTTCTTTTAACGTCGTTACTTTGAACGTATTTTTTATTAGAATTGTTTGTCAAAGTAGTCTTCCGTAAGATTCCTTCATCACGCAACCGTTATACTCACGACTCACTAAACTGGTTCATTCCGGGTTTCTTGAGAATACGGAATTGTTTCTGTTATGGTTTTCTATTCAGCCCGCTTTATTAACATTCCTTCTGTTACTCTGTTATTTATGCCATTTTGTTAGCTGAATTTAAAACTTTATAATCTTATTATATATATATATATATATATATATATATATATATATATATATATATATATATATATATATATATATATATAGTGTGCGTGTGCGCGTTTATTTATTTATTATTATTACTAGACGAGAAATCTTAATATCTGGAATCGTATGGAAAGTTCTGAAATTAAAATCATAATTTTAAAAGTATCACATCAGATCGGACATTTAAACTTATGTCACTATCTGATTATTGTATTATTATCAGATATTAAAATTTCTAATGTAGGCTTATCAATAAATGCTGGTTTATCAATCAATGGAAACATATCAATAAATGAGCTGGGATTTCTTTTTTTATTTTTTCATTGGCTTTTTTACACTAGTTTGTCTCAAATTGGATTGGTGTTGTTTACCGTGTTCTAGATTTAATTCCTTAAGTTTGTACTCCTGATTTTCATTTTTCCAATATAAAATTAGTATAACTGTATAATTTTTCTAAGATACACTTGTCATATGCCGTGAAATGTTTAAATAAATTAATGTTGGAAAATTGTTCTTAATTGTAATTCAATTTGTGGATTTAACTAACGCAGAAAAAAAAATTTAACTTTCATTTTGTAATATTCTAACAGAATTAAAGCCACGGGGTTCAAAACTGCCCTTATTAAAAATAAAAAGAAGTGAGAATTGTATTCTGATTAAGATGGCATTCTTGCATGTAGGTGTGGCTGAATTATGAAGTAAAATTCTCTATTTCTTTCAGAAATTTAATGTTGAAATATGTGGTTATCTGTAATTTTTTTTTGCGATTTATGAAAACTTACTTTGTACTTGATAAGATCACTTTTGAATCTCACCTCCTTAATTATTTAAACCAACAACTGGTGTGTATGAACAAGTAATGGGGAATTAAAGTATATTTTTTCATTCGCTCTGCAATCTTGCTAGTTTAAAATCTTGTGTAATATACAAAATTTTAGAAAGCTTTTTTCTAAATCTAGGATGAAATGACTTTGTAACTATTAATTACCGCTCACAGGAACAGGAAAGTAAACTAGGATCTCTTAAGGCTGCTGTGTACTAATCTTATTGGATTCACTTACCTTAATGTTAACCTATGGAGAAAATTTGTCTACTATCTACAGCTACATAAATGCTGATAATCCAATAAAAAATGTTATTTTCAGATAGGCTGAACTTTCCAGCACCTTGAAACAGGGTTCATTTTATAAATTTCGTCCCCCAAAGGAATTTATGAGCGTTTAAAACTCACAATATCAGATTTTTTTCCCCGAATAATTTAAATTTAAAAATATTGTTTACATCTTTTTTTAAAAAAGAACGAAAAATGCCCCAAGGTGTAAAATTTCTTCCTCTAATACGGAGTATAATTTTAAAAAAATCTTTAAATCCAAGTCAGCAATTCTTGGACAAATTTTCTCCATAGGTTAACATTGAGGTGAGCGAATCCAATAGCGTTAGTACACTGCAGCCTTAACCTTGTAGTTAGTGGCTCAGAAACTAAGGTTTCTTGGTATTGTGAGGAATTTCGCCATCGATACATGATTTTGGCACCACTTATTTTATTCATTTTTCTCCTTGATGGTGTTGACAATTTCCTGTCATGATTATTTGCCTTATATTTGCAGAATTGTCCATTAACATTCTTTTCAACTTATTAAAGCCACTTTAGAATATGACAGTCATGACTGGGCATAAAACTCGGGTCCTGTTTACCTCTAATTCGGGGTTTTCCCAACTGAGATATGCCGGCGATATGAAGAATTACCATTTTTTAATACCTTTTTTTTTATCAAACTTAAAATGTGCAACTTGAAATAAGAAAATATGAATAACTCGAAACATATATTTCAAATAAATACGTATTTCAAGATTAGGATTTTCCATCTTTAAGGATAGTTTTTGTTTATGTTCGTGAACTTGTTTATTTTGGGGGATTTTGTTTATGCACGTGTGAAACTTTTTTTTTAAATATTAATGTAGTTTTGTGAAGACTTAATAGTTTCCCTAAATTTTATTTTGCATTAAATTTGGCATTTAAATAGTATATGATTTTTAAAATGTTGCGGAAAAGAGGATTCTCAATATGTCGTTAATCGTTTTACTTGGTGTATCAGAGTAGGAGGCTTTTTGTAATATGCTTTTAACACTAGAAAGAGGGCTGCCGTCATTTTGACGGTTTCGGATATACTATTGATCGCTATGTCTGCATTTATGTCCTCAGGCTTCTGAAATTTTATGGCTTTTTCTAATTTTATGCGAAATATTCTCACACATTTACAAAATTATATTTCACAGTAAAGAGGTGGAGAAAATGTGTTATATACCTACTAAGACTAAAAGCCGTCGATTTGACGGTAATATAGAAAACAGGCAGAAATCTTGAAAATAATACCGGAAACATTTTGTTACTTTTTGTTTCTTCCCCCTTTTGCAAATAACAGAAATATTGGCTCTTAGGAAATATTGGTGTTGAAAAATAAGGCCTGCACAAACCATCCGTATATTTTTACGGATAAACCATACCAGGTTGCCAGCTCGGCATACCTGCATAAAAATATACCTAAATATATACAAATTTATTGTATATTGTATGAAATAGTTCAAAATTTAAAGTATTTAACCTTTTAAAAAAATTTAAATATTTTAAATTCTTGATTTTATTTTTAACCGTCAAGATGGCTGCGTTCAGTCTTTTTAGTAAGGAAAAAATTCCCGTCTTTCTAGTGTTAAATATTTATTTTATAATCAGAAAAATTCTAAAAGTGCTTAACGATTGCAGTGTATACGTTATTAAACGAAGGCATATTCTCTGTTATTAAAATATGTTTTTAATTGAATACTAAAATTTACTAAGAATGATCTGTGAAGAATTCATGAAGAATTTCAGACATGAATTCTTTAGGAAATTCATTCATGTTCCAATGAATACATAAGTATTCCTGTGATAAATGTATGAATATACGCATTAGTGTTACATTAAAACATCTAAGTATTTCAGTAATTTGAGTAAATTAGTAAACATGTTGAATAGCGGATTTCGGGAGTGCATCCTACAGTCGAAAGAGTGTGTCAAACGTCTAAAATGAAGCTTAACGACATCGTATTTAATAAAATGAATGCGTTACTTGTGAGAGTATTTTTGAGGAAAAGTTGTTTCCGACGTTGACCTTTAAATATCGCATCCCAAGAGGGGAGAAACGCTGCTTGCGTAAGAAAGCACAGAAGCAAGTTTATCGGTTCGATTGAAGCTGCAGGCGGAAAAAAATACTTAAGTTGGGGAACTGTTTCAATAACATTCAGAAAACTTGCTACTCTTTTGAGTAAATAGTGGTGAAAAAAAATTTACCTCTTCTTCAAAAATTATGCCTAGTGAGACACTCTAGTATTTGAGGTAAACATCCACATTATGCTATGCAGTATGTCCTAACATGTAAATTATGAAACAAAAATCTGCCCTGAAATGAAAGTTTTTGGTACATTAAAATGGCCCGTGTTCATATCTGAAACAGGGATGTCAGATAAATTATATGGATTAACATTAATATTGATCTATAATTATTAGGTGTAGATTTCACGCAGAATACATCTGAGAAATCTGACTTTCCATAATTTTTTTCCCCAAAGAATGTTTCATCAGTTACATTGGTGAGATTCTACTATTGAGAGCTTGAAAGTTTATTTTTCTCAGGTGAAGCATTTATGAAGCTGGTATGTTGTTGTCATACGTACTTCAAGCCTTATTTTGCATATATGATTTGAAAAATGTCGAAAAATAGCTTGCATTTTTAAGTTTAATTCATAACCAGTAAGTTTTTCATTTTAAGTTTGAAAACATATTATTATATTTTATCAAATGTGTTTTTAAAAAAATTTGCTACAATAGCTGGTACAAAGAATTAAAAACTTGAAAAATTCGGTCCTTATCGGCTCAAAATACTGTCAATTATCGTTTTAAGGTTACCCCTGGGAATTTGGCTGAAATTACCTTATGAGCGGAGCAACCTTTGATGCAGTGTGATAAATTTCGCATTTTAGGATGATATAAATTTCGCAAAAGTGCATGTAAACTGTAAATATAAAATAAAACATAACATTACACAGTTTCAGACAATAAGTTTAAATCTATGGAAGAAAAAAAACACTGCATTACATTTGCACCTAATTTTAAAACCTCTCAACTTCAACAAGTTTTCACGCTACACATGAGTTGACATTTAATCTCCTGTGGGAATTTTCCTTTTCAGAATTATTTCAAGGATACACTAATAAATGCATATATTTGAATTATGTTTTCATAGTATGGAAGCATATGTTTTAATATAGCACAAGCAGTTTTTCAAATTCTGAAATATTTAGCTCCTGAGTTTTTGCAGGCCATTAAGTTGTTCTTATTTCTTGCTACTGAATTAAATTATTATTTTAATAAAAAATTTCAAAATAACTCACAAGCACGCTAACATGTCTGGATTAAAATTCCTAATCTATTTACTTTTTTCGCTAATGTCACTTTTTTTACTATTTTTTTTCAAACAAAAGCTGCTTATACGAGGGGAATTAAATTTCAAACATATTCAGATTTTTTGGCACTAAGCAAAATCGATATCATTATTATTTCCTCACATACTGCATATTGAAAGGATATGAAAAATTCTGTTTAAGAAGGGGGGGGGGGGCATCCGGGTAGTCCAGTGAATAACCCCTTTTTTTAAAAGGTTGCTTTTTTAAGAGCTCTATGGTCATTTTTAGCTACAGGAGGGCAAATTAGACCGGGACCCTCTGCTTAAAGTCGATTCCGAATGGCTACAAAATTCCATGCCAGTAGTGAGACTTGAACGCACAAATTCTGGTACTGAATGCAGCACCCTAGCCACTCGCCATCGCCCGGCCTTTTTTAAAAGGACATGGTAGTTATTTTTTATATGCAATAATTTTACAGGAAATTCCACATCTCAGATTTTCAACACTTATTTCAATATGATTACATTGCAGTTTTACATTATTTACTTTGTTAAAGGAAAGGTCTAATTCAGGGGTTCCCAACCTTTTTATAGTACCGTACCTGTACGTTGTAAACAATTTGATGACGTACCGGTAGATCAAAAATTTTGAAATGGGGAATAAAATGCAATGGAGAACAAAATAAATTAGGATATCTAAAAAATCATTTTATAATATCAAAATCATATATTATATTTAAAATCATTATATCCTTATCATTATCATTATAAAATCCTTATCATCAATTAAATTTAAAATCATTTTATTTAAATAAATCTCCTGAGTTTAATAGACTTACCTTAACAGCTTCTTAATATTTATTAATAATACAATTACTATTGATTAATAATATGCAATTAATTTAAAGATGTTTAAAACACAAAACACAATTTTTAGTAGAACTCAGACACAGTTATAATTCGCAAACACAGTTATAGACACAGCTATAATTCGCAGGCGAGTGTCAAATTTTTATGGGGTGGTCATAGATAACACTTTCAGATGTAGACGGCATCTTTTGAGATTAGTAAATCCCAATAAAGTATTACAACACAAACAATGGATAAGAAATTCCAAACTAAAATATTAAAACGTATGGATTATTAGTTATTATAGTCATTTCTTTTCTTTTTCCGTAATACAGATTTTTAATAGATTTTTGTTTTAAATTGTAAAATCATTCGCGTACCGGTAGCTGCTTGTCCACGTACCGGTACTGGTACGCGTAATCAAGGTTGGGAACCACTGGTCATACCATAAGTCATACCATGACACATGTAAATAAATATTAAACGGCCGATTGTGATCATGCATATTAGGCCCTTTATGTTATGTTAACCATTTACTATGGCGGATTTATAACTGCTATGTAAGAATTGATTTCTTAAGCATCTATTTTCACTTTGTTATCATCACTCTATTACAGATAAATTTTAATGTAAAAATCGCAAGTTATTTGACTTTTAAAAAAGGGGATTGTACCCTAAAAATGGTCTGAAAACACATCGTTAAAGCTACAAACCAAATAAGATAATAAAGCATCTCTTCTTAAGACTGTTATAAAACTACATAAAAAATGTCTTTGAATATTAATAAATCTTCAAAGCTCTTATTAGTAACATCAGCTTATAATAAGTGGATAATATCACTGATTTATTTCTTATTGCATGCTTATTGAATTTATTTACAGATGATAAAGAATCCGAAAGCTGACTTCATCATTTTTTGTCATAGATTTGAATATGAACCTTCTTTTCCACTTCTCTCTCTCTTTCCATATTTTTTTCTATAGTTAGTTTCATAGATGCAGTAGGGTACAGCTGACTTTTCAGAGCATGATGCCGACTTTTGTCAGTCGTCTGCGCTTTTGCCAGAAATTCGCTGTGCCGAAGCGCTGCCAAAATATTTCAAATAATCTGCTTTAAAAAAAAATCAAACTTAAAAAATCATATTTTATGTTCTTCCTGAGACATTTTTTTAACGATGGGGCCTGTGGTCTGTTTACATTTCATAGAAATTTTGTAAAATTTTGCTCATTCACATATATATATATATATATATATATATATATATATATATATATATATATATATATATATATATATATGGGGGGGGGCACTTGTAAAAGCGTGAAAGGGAGAAAAAAAAATTCAAGTAACATGTTAACACAAGTAGCCTCTATCTTAAAGTATTTACAGCTAGATAATTCCTCTAGTCACGAAATTTCAATCTGGAGTATCTTTATACTTAGATAAATGACTTAGATCGCTAACATACTCACCATGGTATTAAAAATCGACTTTAAAGGCGCTTATACAGAGGCTGTTCGCACATTTTTTAGACGATTTTGGTAAGCGGTAATAAAAAATCGTTTGCTGCAAAAGAAATAATTGCAAATGTACTATGATTTTAAAAGTCAAAATTATCGTCTGCGGCTTGAAAATTTTGTTTTTATTCAAAATGGTGTTCTTAACAAAGCAGTGGTTCAAAGCTTACATTTATGCCCTTTCCGAAGAGAAATATGCATACTCCGTTATCCAAAAACGATGTGAGATTCATCGTTTTGTGATATCTAAAGCGTCGATAGGTAATATCGTCAACAAGGAAGGAAAAAAACGTCAAATTGGAGCCTCAAGTGGGACAAAAATTCGAAACAAGTATCCAAGGAAAAAACGGACATCTTCGACAATTGCAAAGGTACATTGTTTAATGTTAAAAGAAAATCCCCCTAGTCAAAGGACAGTTGCAAAATCATTAAAATGCTCGGTGTCCACTGTAAACAAATGATAAACGTTGATTTAAATCTTAAGAAAGCGAAAAAACGCAATGTGCATCGTCTTCTTCCAAATCATATCGCTGAACCTCAGGACACGCTGCAGAATTCTACATGAGAAACTCTTATCCAAAGAAAAATGGAAAACAATTGTCACAATAGATGAATCATGGGTGTATTTAAATGATTGCAACAAAAAAAGAGCCATTTATTATCATAAAAGGGGAGAAAAAAATTTAAGTACATGGTTCAAAGAATCGAAAGAAAGTTTTTCTAAGGGATTCATGATTGTTGCTGGTTTTTCTTATAATGGCAAGTTAAAAATAAAGAGAGTGGAAAAAAATGTCAAGATTAACTCCAAATACTATCAGGAACATATTTTATCGCCAATTTTTCTGAATGAAATACCATCGCTTTACCCACAGTGCCATCAATCTGTGAGACTCCATCAGGACAAAGCTAGCAGTCACACATCAAAATCCACTGTAAATTTCCTAAAAGAAATGGAATAAAAAAACTGGTATCAAGGGCATACCCTTCACTGATATCCCTACTATTTCTCCCGATGTATCACCTATAGATTTTTGTGCTTTCGGACTTTTAAAATCTGCATTATCCAAACGTCGTCCGAAAACCCTTACAGGACTCTGGAAAGCTGTTCAGGAGTAATCGGATAGAATACCTCTTCTGACACTTCAAAAAGCATTATTATCCTGGAAATTGCGGTGTCGAAAGATAGTTCAGTATAAGGGATGTCAAATAGAACATTTAAAACACAAGAATTTTATGTAATTTAGTTTTGTGAATACAATATACATCGTCTAAAAAATGTGTGAACAGCCTCTGTATATATATATATATATATATATATATATATATATATATATATATATATATATATATATATATATATATATATATATATAATAAAGTTTTTTTTTAGATTTTATCTAAGTGAAGAATGGAATATTTAATGAAAAGTATTCAGTTTCTTGAATTTCAATCTGGAGTATCTTTATACTTAGATAAATTACTTAGATCGCTAACATACTCACCATGGTATTAAAAATTGACTTTAAAGGTGCTTATATATAATAAAGTGTTTTTTTTTTAGATTTTATCTAAGTGAAGAATGTAATATTTAATGAAAAGTATTCAGTTTCAACATTTAGGAAACTTAATTGGCTTATATTGTAAATGCAACTATCATTGCTTTCTAATAAGATAAAACATTTTATATGTTAATTTGGAAACATAAAAAAATATTAAAAACGATAACATTAAAGCTATATTTAATGTCAAATAAGACAATCATATCCTGCCCAACGAAGCAACGAATTTGGAAAGCGACCTGAATGAAGAAATTCTATGACGATTAACAGTGACCTAGATGCAACTTAAAAAATCACCCAAGACACTGTCGTTTACTTTCTGTGTTGTAAGGTGCGGTAGCGGAAGGTCATTCAGGAGAAAACAAGTGGAAAAGATTTAAGTATCCACGTGTTCTTGGCGAGATCATTGTTTACAAGTTTTATAGTTCGTGGCTTCGCATATTTAAAACTTTATTGGCTCACGCGAAGCTCCCGCTAGAGTAGTTTTGAATTGAAAGTAAATTGTTTTGGGAGAAAATTTTACTAGGGAAAAGAATGAATGGCGCGTGCGTATGAAATTCAAATGAGGATAAATTGGAATCGCTAAGTAAAGGTTCTGAGCGTTTAGCTGAAGTTTGCAGTTCTGTGTGAGAGAATTTTGGTAACCACATTCTTAAGGTTTAATGAAATTAAAACATGGTAAAAACAATGAGAGGTAATGAAATTTCATATTTAGGACATCATTTGGAATATTATCGCAAATTCAAATTATCTCTAGGATACAAATCTTAGATGTCATGTGATCTTATTTGTGTTGTAAATGTTTAATTTCTCATTTGTATTTTACATCTGACAGATGAGTAGACCGAAACAGTAAATATGAAGGGAGTAATTTATCATTAGTTTCATTTATGTATAAAATCTAACAACATATATGTTATCCTAAGTCCTGTTAACTGGTTGATCATATTTCATGATTAAGGCAGTACATGAGTTGACATTGCAGATTTTTAATCGTAATGTTAAGCTATGGGGAAAATTTCTCACAATATTTGTCTAATCACTCATTAGCAAATTAATTTTTTTAACTCTTAGCTTATGAAGATAGACCTTTAAATTCCATTTGTGTGTTTGTTTGTTTTTATTTTTATTTAATTATTTATTTATTTTTGGTAGCGATAGACACTGATAATCTGATGCACTGTAAAAATTTAACCTCTGAAAATTTTAAAAACCACGCGTTCTTTTTTATAATGCCTGCCTTCATATGCTAATAACAGAATTTAAAAATACGTATTTTAGGTTAGAAAAATGCTGAGAAAATACTGAGAGAAATAATTCACCGCTATAAGTATGATTGGTAGTTTTTAAGTCGTCCCTGTTGTATGAGTATAAACTGAGACTTTTTCTAAATTTCCTTAAACTATAGAAATTTCACATAATAGGACACTAATATCGTCTAAAAACAATCAGTTCCTTACTATGAGTCAGCTTTTGTCTGCCCTGGAATTGTAACATATGAAGTATACAGAAATAAGAACCTGAGTCCATTTTTTTACATTCAAAGCTCTACTTTCTCTTTTTCCTTCGACTCTAACAAGTAATTTTATCTTTCGTCTCATTTACCTTTTATCGCTTCTTTTTGATTCTCATATGTTATTACAGATTTCCTACTCTAGTTGAAAACTGTTTTTTTTTCATAAAATACCTATCGCACAATAAATTGGATTAAATAAAAAGTCAGATTATTCTGGAGTTGCTAATTATCGAAACCCATTCGAATACCATCGACTAATAATTTTCTCTTTTAACTGAAGTTTAAAAAGTGAAATTTAAAATTCTTCACTTCTCAAAGTTAAAAGTTTCTTCACTATTAATAATTTTAGCATTTTTATCTCATAAATCTATTTATTGATTTCCAAAACCCTCTTAGTTGTAATTTCTTTTCTCACTGTGTGTTTTTCTAATGCAGATATTGAATATAGGGCAGTGGCCCAGTGAAGCCCAGTAATAAGTGAATAACATAAACGTTACGTAAACGTTTCTGGCGACTCTTACTTCTTAACGTCACAATTCAAGATTTGCGATGTCATCAGATGCGACGCCAACTGGTTCCTAAGTGGCAAATTTTGGTAGGCCACGATCGAAATTCAAGCACGAGGTAAAACCGGTATTTTCGAGTGTAATTTATTTAAATAGGATATGTGAATAACAACGTAATGTTATGAATTATTTTAAATAAGTTATTTCTTAAAAATGTGAAAATTACAAAGGTGTCATTTTTTTTCCTAAGCGTGACGTCACGTATTGCATAAAGGTCCCCAATTCTGGGAAATTGTCAGATTCAGTAAAATGTCAATCACGTCTTGAATTTTCCCCAAATCTTCCAAAAACATTCTATCACCGCCTACCTCAATGGGTCCATTAAACTTTCGTGGCAGGGTATTGGGAACAAGATTTCCCTTTCTGCTACAAGCACAAAACCTGCCCTTCCTAATCTACATATAGATCATTCTAATTGGAGCAGTCACAGCAAGAAGATTTCATCTTACTTATGCTGTGCTTGATTTTCGACAAAGATGAAGGATTAAAATTTAAAGTCACGAACGAAAATATATCAAAAAAGTATTTTTAAAATTTGTAATTAATTTTATTGACTAAAATGTTTAATTAGTAGAGGAAAATATTACCTATGCTAAAATTATTTTTTAACAGTATTTATTCATAAGCCATTTTTATGCGAGAATTAAGCGAGCCAGTTTTTCACATTTTTAGCTCTTTCGTTGCATATTTATGTTTATAAAAGATCGCTTTCAATTCAACGATTAATAGTACAATTTTCCTATTAAATGTGCCAATATCAAATTTCCTCTCTCGTAGTTAAAGAAATGGAATAAAGTTTTTTGTATTTTATATATTTAAACATAGATGAAGTTTTTAAGAATGCGCTGTTGTGACTCATACACATACATACTGAAAAAAAGGAAAAATAGGTTGTAGTAAGGCTTTAGTAGACAGGTCTAGATGCTCTGCTGTCACATATGCCAACATTTCTTGGTTCGTATTTTATGACTTATGTTTCATGTTTTCGAAAAGATTGGTCAAGGGCGGTTAACGTGCCTTCATATCCGTTTTAAAATTGTTTTAAGCTTTTAAAATTGTTTAAAGAAATGAGTATCTCTGTGGTTTTGATTTTTATATGGTGCATCTCAAAAGTACGGAGACATCAAATTCACATAAAAAAATTTCACATAAAAAAATAATTTCACATAAAAAAATAAATATAACAATGAAAACAGTTTTCACATATAGAGCAATAAAATCTGCATTTTAACAATAGTTTTTAGGCAAATGTAGGAATTTCAACTCGATTTACAAATCAAATACAGAAGTAAGATGTCTCGAAAGTATAAAGACATTAAATAAACATTCAAATTACGCCTATTTAATTCAACCATTTTTCAGAATATCTTTGAAAATTCAATCAGACATGCTATTTACCAAATTCTGCAAATGTTCTGGCTAATTCAAACCAGCTTTGTTCAATCTATTCATTCAATTCTATCGAAATTCAGAACTTTCGTTCATTCTCGTGCACATCGTCAGCTAACATACTCAAAAAATCTTCCATTGGGTAAAGATCAAGACTGTGAGCAACCCACCACTTAACATGATTAGAGTCAAGCTCCCTTTTAGATAAAACTGAAGTATGAGTCCCTGCATTGTCCTGGTGGAACGCGCAACCATCCCCTACCATCCCCAGCAATAATCTTTGCCATTGATGATAGGTGTCTACTTAGTACGTCTTAGTAATTTCCATATAATATTTTGGGAGTTTTGTCTGAGATTCTGGGAAGGAATATTAGCAGTTCCATTAAAGACGAAGGTACCCCAAACTATAAGAGATCCAAGTGGAAGAAAGTTCTAGCCTCACGGCCTCAAATTCTTTAGCAATTCCAACTATCCGGGCCATCTAAGTTGAACTTCTCATCGGAGAGGATGGTGATAATCCAGTCTTCCTCCCACTGAAAGTGACATATGGTCCAATGAAATCGAGGTAGCTTATAGTGCTCTGCGTTTAGTCACAAGTCACACTTTCCGAAGTTCAAGGTCACAGTTTTCGCTTATTTAACCTTCCTATCAAGAAGCCTTAGCCGACACTCTGGGAAATTTCATGCAAACCCGCGAGACGAGAAGGGAGCGATCATCTATTTCGCTGTTTTTCTTTACCTTTCAGACCATCTCCGGAATCCGTAATCACCATTTTTCGATAAAATTATATAAATCACTGCCCTGTTTGTTCCGATTTCTTCTTGGACTTGAATGCTCTGCATTTTTTATATTAATTTCCCGCAATCAATGATATTAACGTTCCTAAAAGTTTTAGAGTCGAATGACATTTGTTCATCCACAAACTTGTCAAAATTGATATTAGATTTACTTTGAGAAATGGAAAGTATCTATACTTCTCAGATGAATCTTAGGAACGAAAGCCTGAACTTTTTTAGGTAGTGAATCTTTGAATCTTTTGCGGTCTTCGGTCGGAGGAATGCACGAAATTCATTGGTGATTATAGTATCGCCTGGGGGTAGAGATTGTGGTATCAGATTTAATGAGTGTTAAGCAAGGACATGAAAGGGGATTATACACATACACACGCACGCACGCGCACACACACACACACACACACACACACACATACATACATACATTCAATAATTCTTAAGAGAGAATAACTTTGAATAAGTCCTTAATAATTGAAGTTCTTATTATTCAATGATATGTATTGGTACGTTTGCACATTTAATTTTTCAGCTATTCTATTCTCATTTAAATGGTTTATAATCAATAGCTACAATTCTGCAACCCTCTAGCTGAGCTATCTCTTGCAAAATATTGCGATATATAACAAAATAATCATAGAATGTTCTTCTCTTAACTGTTTCTTTAATTACAAAACTGATGAATTTATGATCTAGGCAAACATAACAGAGGAATATATGACTTTATGAAGCTGTTAACAAAATTTTTAATACCAGAATATTAACCTAAATGTCCCTGTTATTTCATATCACACCCAAGGGACTAATTATTTGTTTAGAATTGGGGAAAATCTCAAATTTAGCTTTTAAATTTGCAAATCATAATATCAGGCCTGAAGAGCCAATTTTATTTGAAGTGACTGAGCAAATGTGCTGGAGTGAATGCAAGTTCTCTCTCATTCCTGAATTTTTATTTTATGTCAAATACATCTCTTTGCTTTCGGTAGAATATGAAAGCTAAGTTACCTTTCACAAAAGGATCAGATTATTAATTATACTTTACTAAAGGAAGTCGGAAGAAAATGACTAAATAAATAAATTTTTTATTTATAATTTAATTTATGAACATATTCAAATCTGTTTAACCTTTTTGATAGAATTACAAAATATAAATTTCTTTTTTAGTTCTGTATCTTGAAATTAAAAAAAATTACTAAATTTTTAGTAATTTTTATAATTAACGTACAAAATTTTATCTCAGTTGAAAGATTCCGTCTGAGTGCCTTTTTGTGTGTGTGTGTGTGTGTGTGTCAGCCAGCCAGTCAGTCAGTCAGTCAGTAAAAGAGCGTATTATTAAGAAGTATATTTTACTCGATACCATTGTTTTCTTGTAATGCTGATCATATGTGTATAAAAGTTAAAGGTACTTTGAATCTTGCCGTTCACATCAAAGATATTGGCTCGCATACCGAATTCTGTTTAGCTCTTGTGCATCAAAAGATTACCGTAATGCTCCCAACCATTTGCCAGTGCTGCTAAGGGTACATATAGGTAGCTATAAGTCAAAAACCGTCTCGGGAAAAAAAAAGAAGTTTAACTTCTAGCTTGCAGAGTATCTGTGGCAATGAAGGGAATAGTTTTACACAATTCATGAAATAATAAATCTTATGCTGCCTGATATCAGCCAAGGGGAAAGCCATCTGTTCAAAAACCACGCTGTTTATAAAATTTAGATCAGCAAGTGAATTAAAAAAAAAAGACATTGGATTTTAATGAACTTGTTTCACCTTACTTTTTATTTCGCTGTTTGCGAAGACTAATTTAGTAACAGAATGTGAGGGAATAATTTTAGGAAATGCTTTCTTTATTATAAATATGTCACATTATTTTAATGAATCTAGGCATTCTTTAAACGATCGCATCGATTGCTAATAATTTTGTTCAACATTTTCGAATATAAAATGTAACTTCTTTCTTTAATTTTTGTTCTATGTGTGATACTTGCATAGTGACGACTATGCAAGCTTTGCTGTGCTTCAAACAAAATCAATGGTCATACGTTCATTATTCTTCCTGGCAGTATCGTTTGTGAATGTGTTCACGCATTTGCCCACCCCATATGCAGATTTGTAAAAAAAAATTCAAAAGGTGTTTCTGATTTAAAAATGTAATTCACTAAATAAAAACCGTCCTGACCTTTCTGGCATGCGGCATGCATCAACCTGCAGACCAGTCGCTACGCAATAATACTGAATACGCAGCCGAGGGTCCGCCTGTTCGCTCTAATAATTTAGTACTTAGGAGCCGTGTCAAGTAGTAGATACTACCAACTGTTGACTCCACCGTCTTCGATGTAAAAGCGTAAGGAGAACCATGGTAATAATACGTATTTCGAAATACAGGTAGTCCTCCTACAGCACGGCATTTTACAACACGGTTTCGCTCTAACACGATAGGATAAATTGCGGGAACCCTCGTATAACACTGAAGCCTGTAACACGGTTTCGCTCTAACACGATAAAAAATTGCGAAAACCTTTGTACAACACTGTACTTCTATAGCACTAGATAACATGATTTTTATTAAACACATTTAAAAACTAAATTACCTTAAAATAATGGTGGGAAGGAATAATAAACTATAGTGGCTTTAGATGAAAATGTATAAAAAATTATAATTTATTCATTTATAACTCTATAAAATTACAAGAAGGCCTAAGCTTAGCGGAAAATCTTGAATCATTTTTCCTGAATGCATATCCTTCCGCTGAAAGAAGCCGAAAATTCAAAAGGGAGCTGCAAAATTGTCTATCTCCATACCGCGAATCTACAATGACCTTGTAAGAACCAGCAAATAAAACAAAATTAGATTTTTTAAAGATGATAGAAGGTACAAGAAATCTAAATGAAGAAAAATGTTCTGAAAGTGAAGGTGATATCGTTCAATCGAAAAAAGTTCTTGTTTGATTGTACTGAGCAGTGATGAAAAAAATTTATTAAATTACGGTCGTATTAAATGAAAATATTTTTTTTGTTTCTCTTCGTTTTATGCTATACATACATTTATATTTTTAATAAAAATTAAGTTGCTTATATGGAATTTTTTTAAAAATGTTTGTTTTTAATAAGTTTTCAGAACGTAAGCCCCCTTTTTTGAACTCTCTCTGAGTTTCATATAACACTGTATCACACAACACGGCATTTTCTAGGAACTTATCTACCGTGTTGTAGGAGGGTTACCTGTACTCGAAATTATAAATCTTATTATGTCTCTAAAGTAAGGTTTATTTAATCTGGTAATTAATTTGCATTTGAAATTTCCCCAAGAAAAAATCAAACTGTTTGCATACTATTCAGTTACTTTTTTATGCAGTTTTTGATATCCCACAGCGGAAATTTATGTTTCTGAATATTTTCGAATGCAGACGTCGCGACATAAATAAGAAGTCCTTCTTTTATGAGTGTATTCTATTTTCAGAGAAAGGAAGTGCAGTTTGGAAACAAATAACTGGATGTGTTTCAAGAAGTGCATTGATTCAAAGTTAAGGCGTAACGATAAGATAGTCTTCAAATTGTTTTGTCTCTGTCTTTCGATAATATCAGTTCTTTTTAAAGTAGATTGTGCTTCAAACAAAATCAATGGTCATACGTTCATTATTCTTCCTGGCAGTATCGTTTGTGAATGTATTCACGCATTCGCCCACCCCATATGCAGATTTATTTAAATGTTATGCATTAAAAAAATCTGGAATTTTTAACTTGATATGAAATACATTGAATTTCTAACTATCCGAACTTATTATTTATGTCTGTGCTCGAAAAACGGGAATAGTCAAAAATGGTTTCGTATACCGCACAAAATGAGCAATCAGGAGGTTTCAAATGAACTCTACATCTAATGATTCAAAAAAGTATTTGATTGAAATGTAGTTTTGGAAAAAAGTTTGTTATAGTCCTTTGTTTACGTCTCATTATAATATTCTTGTGGTCAATTTGCATTTTATTCCTAGGTTTTTATTTCAGTGATGCATGTATAAACCTCAAAATAGAAAATATAATATTCTGTATAGATTTAATAATCGATATACCTGTAAAATATTTAATAGTAACTTGAAATTGTAGTGTATTTTAACTTGCTGAACAGCATTTGGTATAAATTGCTACTAGAGATAGACAGCGTGAGAGGAACGTCCTGACCAAGAATCACCAAACTCAGTGCACAATTAGATACTATCCATAAAAAGGCCAAATATTTAACGTCAATTTTCACGATTAAAGAAAAATGTATACCACCTGATTAATAAAAAAAATTCATATTAAACGTTTCCATTTTTCTACCATGCTACTGATTTAACAATTATTTGGTCATTCATATAAAAAGGAAGGAAAATTCTAATAGTTCACTCTCCATTCTAAAGCTCTGAAGTATAAGTATTTTCTAATTTTTCTTTGTATTAAGTTTTTCCAACGTGGTAGGTAACTTGTCCTGAAAACATTAACACTTCCATACCATGAACTTGTTGGCTCTTTATTAAAAGATCACCCTATAGGTGAAACAACATTGCCCCCTACGAAAAGACATCGCAAGAAAGTCCATGGTGTTTTCGGGATTTGAACTTGGCCCTACTTACAGAAGCTTGAGACACTAAACCACTATGCGGGCGGCTCTCATTGAATTAAAATACCTGTTTAATTGATAAAAAAATTTGTGGAGATATGGACAAATACTGATAAGGTTAAGAAAAGTATATTCTAAGATATTTATATGTATAAATATGTATGGTATGGACCCAATTGGAAAAAAACAAGTGAAATGTATAGTCATAAAATTAAGCATAATCACCTGTAACATGGTAAAAAATTCCGGAAATAAGCGATTTCTAGGGGACAATGGACATAAAGTCAGGCGAAAATTTTAATAATTAGACTCATAATGTTAGAAATAAATCTAAATGCAGCTTAGTCGCTCAACATCATTTGATATGTAAAAGTTTTGTGTTTGACGCTTCATGTCCTATTCGGACTTACGCCATAAAACCCCAACCAACCATCGATATGTAAGATAATACCCATACTCGAGTTTCCTCAGAATTCCTGCATCCACACTTCAACAAAAGTATAACCCGTATAAATGACACTATTCCCAAAGTTCTCAAACGAAATCTTTAATTTACACAGTAAATGTTTAGAAAAAGATTCAATTCGGTGAAAACGTTTTGAAGTCTTTGGATCTTTAGGAATTAAATAATTGAAGTGAAAGCAAATTGGAATTATTTTATCAACATGTATCCAAATTGTATACTTTACCCTATTTTTATAAAAACCAATTTCAAATTACTTTTTTTGCTACGAATTTTACTGCTATAAAAAACTCTGCTTGATGTATATACTCAATTTTGGAAGTCATCTGATACTTTTTCATTAACATAATGATGAATACATTTCGCTGTTTGTAGAACCCTCCTTCAAAGGGAATTCAGTCGTTAATTACTGTGGTGGAAGTTAAGTAATTAGCTACCAGCAAAATATGGCAGCTATTCTACTGAGCTCGCATCATCTGAAGGTCAAGCCATTCACAACAATGAGATAAGAGTTAGTTGGAGAGAAATTTGCTTTGAAAATTAAATGTCCTTAATTTTCATTAGATTTGTGGCAAACAAAAAATTGTCTTCATTCGTAACTTTAGATTAAGTTTTCAAAATATTTTCTATAGGTAGATTATCCCTGTTCTCTTTGATTCATAAAATTTTTTAATCCATTATTTCCTATATTACTGTTAAGTTTGTTGCAATTATTGCTTAGTTTAATTCATACTGTATTAGTTGTAGGGATACGACATCGATGTTTTTAACATCGATTTATTGAGGCCGATTTTTTAACATCGATTTATTGAGGCCGATTTTTTTAACATCGATGTTTTGTGCTCGATGTTTTTTTTTTTATGAAAATGTACCATAATAAAAAAATTAACCACGTAGCATAATTTTCCCACTCAGTAAATGTAAGTCTGAATTCTGAAAAGGACGAATACAAAAAGGGGAATGATTACATACAAATGGCAATGAACAACCAATGAATAATAATTATATGCCCCAACAGCCCCAATAATTGTTATTTACAGTAAAGAAAAAATAAGCTTTTTCAGTTTTCCCCCATACGTTGGTTTTGCATCAGTACTTCAAATTGGTGTAAATATATTTTGTATTATTTAATTTGAAAATAAAAGATTTGTTAATAAATTGCAATAGTTTCTTCCTCAATTTTCTGGTAAAAGTAATAAAATCTGAAATGGAAATTCTGCGATATGCGCTGACTCTAGCAACCAAGTTTTTGTCATTTGTGTCAGCCCGATCTGAGAGTAAAATTACCCCTCCATGTCTAACTAAAGTAACATTAATCTTAGAGGTTACTAAACCAGTTTTAAAAAAACGAAAGTTCATAAACATCGATGTTTACAAACATCGATGGTTTTGGGGCAATGTTTTATTAGCATCGATGTTTTAATATTGAATATCGATGTTTCAAAACATCGATGTTTTGTTGTCGATGTCGCATCCCTAACTAGTTGGTGAGTATAAATGAAATTTCAACTCTCTTCCCTATTTGATCTTATACTACGTATTTTATCTTGGAAGTGCTTGTTGAAAATACTGAAATGTGTTTATATAGTGGTATTTCAAAAGCAGATCTCAAAGTCATGAATATATATATTTTTTGTGTAAAATAACTAAATATTAAATAATAAATAATATAATTAGTATGCGAGTTTATATTGAGCTTTCTAATACCGTTAGAATACGAAAAACGGGTACAAATCACGTGCAAGTTAAAATATTTAATTCAGTGAGAATCAATTTAGCTGTTCAATTCAAAAGTTTAACTGTGCCATTAAACATCATGCCTTCCAGTTGGTGAACTCAGCGTCTGTTTCTGTAGTTTTCATCAACAAAATTATTTTACATAAAATTTTAAACTTTTATATTGCATAACCAATAGATAGGGCTCATAAGTAAAGTCGTCTTATTATTTGTCCATGTTTGTTGTGTTTCTACTTCCATGAAAGAAATTGTAATAATAGGAAGAATACATAATTTACATATATAAAACAGTTCCGTAACTGACTGACTCACTGACTGACATACTACGCACAGACCAAACCGCTGAACCTAAAGGGCTGAAATTTTGCATGGCGGTTCTTCTTATAGTGTAGGGGTGCACTAAGAAAGATTTTTGAAAAATTCTTTTTACATTTTTTAAAATTAAATTTTTAAGCTGTTCTAGTAACTTTTTTAAGTTTGCATTTAAAATAATAATTTGAGGGTTATAAAATCTATATCTTAAGAAAGATCCTAAAAATTCCTTTAAAAATGAAATTTTTCGAATCTTTACCTCCATTTTCTGGTTTTAGGTGAATTTTTAAAGATTCATTTTTAGAATTTAATTTATTAAATGTTGATCACGGGATTTCTTTTTCTAGTACTTTAAATAAATTTATCGTCACGTGCATAACAACTAAACAGACAAAAAGATATTTTTTCTTGCCAATGCGGCAGACGATTGGACATTATCCAAAAAAATATTAAAATACAATAAAAGATATTATGTTCCTCAAAATGTACTATATTAACTGTACTATATTCTTTAGTATGTCCTATTACATTTAATTTGAATATTTTCTTCTACATTATTTTGTCTATAAAAATATCCCTTCCGATTTTTTTATAAATATATATATATATATATTTTACATCAATTGTATACATTGATTGTCATATTTATTATAAATAAATAAAAAATAAATAAATATATATATATATATATATATATATATATATATATATATATATATATATATATTGGCATTAATTGCATACATTGACCGTTGTATTTAATTTGAATGTACTCCGTAGCGAAGTGCGGGTTTTCAGCTAGTTTTGCATAAAATTTTAAACTTTTCTATTGCATAATCAATAGATAGGGCTAATAAGTAAAGTCGTCTTATTATTTGTCAATGTTTGCTGTGTTGCTCCATCCATGAAAGAAATTGTAATAATAGGAAAAATACATAATCATCCATATTAATGTATTGACCCAAACAAACCTAATTAATCCGTCGTATGTCGAGTCAAATCTTTTCTTTATACTGAATCTACAGACTATATATGGAAGCTTTACTCTGAAAGATGAAAATAAAATGCAATATTCCATGCGACAGAAGGATACGATAGGACTCTGTGTGACTAAAAATGATTAGATACTGCTCCTGAATTTGAAATCTAATCATTTTATGATTAGATTTCAAATTCCGGAGTCAAACTTTATTGGGCCCGGTTGTGGTGTGCTTCGTATTTCTAGCCATCAGCCCCCCGCCGATCCGTACAAAAAAAAAATCGATTTTCTCTCACAATTCCTCGTAACCCGATGTGAAAATGACAGGGTGACAGAGAGGAGCTCGGAGTGACGTCATACTGAAAGGGATTGTTTTTGCGTATGATTTACTTGAGTTCTGCGTTGGTATAAATTTTTGCAATTTAACATTATAGATTCTTTAATTTCTCGTACAAGTACCTTTCCTGAGATTATCCGTGGTGTGCAACATTTTGCATAAGTTGAGGTTCTAAAACTATAGACGCTGCCGTTTCTGTGAATTGCAAATGCAGACACAAATAAGAAAGTTTGAATCTGACAGGTAAAATGAGTTGGAAATTCCTTTTGAAAATAAGTTATAGTAATTAAAGAATAATAAAACAGATCTGTCTATTCATGGTGCATTATAACTAGTTAACTACCCTAAAATATTTTATCTATTGTTATTCTTTAACTTAGCTATCAAGCAGTTTACAGATAATTTTGAGCCAATATTAACACAATGTAAGCCAAACATCGTTCAGTATTAAATCAGCAGTTAGAACTATAAAGAGCCTGTATGAATTATAATATTATAATCTATAATTTTAAGTATCAATACTGAAATTTATAGTTATACACAAGGATTTATTTTTATTTTTAAGGACTTAACATTGTGGAACTACTAGATTAATCAATTAAACTTATACATATACGTTCTTGAACTCGTTTTTAATAATGATCAAACATATCTCACTCAAAATGATTGTATTAAATCATTAGGTTTCTTTGAAACTTTTCTAGAAAGAAAGCGATGTTTTAATTGAGGATTTCTTTAAACTGGATATATTTAAAAATTGTAATCAAGTATGTTTGACGCTGCTGTCAGATATCAACTATTCATTTTATATTACATCACTGTGTCCTGTACGTCCAAGTCTATTTAAAAAATTAATGAATAAGTAACAATTCTGACTTGCTGAAAAAGTTATAGAGTCACTTCTCGTACCTACAGACTCTATTCAACCTCAAAACTCTGTACGTTTCTAGTCGGCAAGTCTTTTTACACATTCCTCTTCCATAGAATACACGTGCTAACTATATTCTATGGAATAATATAATTTAAAACTATTAAATTCCCTTTAAATTCCCCAATTTATAAAACTTTTGCCATTTTATAGCAGAAATGCCACCACTTGTTTAACAATGAAATGTAACATGTCTTTACTTTACAAACTAGTGTGCATTCACCTCTAAACAATTTTTGAGTTACAAACATTGAAACACTTAGTATTTTTAAAATTTAACTATTAAGGACTTTATAGAACGCCATGAAATCGGTGTATTATATAGTCAGAAAAAACAGAGGAAACTGAGGTTTTTGCATATACAGTGGAATCTCGATCTATCGTTTTTCAAGGGACCGATTGAGATGAACGATAAATGCGGGAAAACGATAGATGCGGAAACATAACAAAGCAATATGATCGTTGGGACTGGATAAAATGAACGACACATACGGAAAAACGATGGATCCGAAAACGATCGATCGAGATTCTACTGTATCTATATACACATTTGTGTGCGAGCGCGTGCTTTTATGTTACGCAAAGTGTGCTTATGTACATATACTTCACGTAAATGAGGAAACCAAAAGTCTCTTGATAACTTAAAATAATAATTACAAGATAAAAAGAACTTTTTATATACCACGTTTTTAAATTTTCTGTTGAATCATATAAACTTGACAATTCTATGTATTAATAAATACTTAAAAAAATTTTTTTTGATGAATTATCCCATCAACTTGAAAGAAAATGATCAAATGCGTAATAAAGAGAGCAATTATAAGAAATTTTCAAACAACAAAATTAAATGAAAATCAATTCAACTCTACTTAAAGATGACTAAAAGTATTAAAAGAGTGCATTGTCATCGTGTTCTGAGCTATTCTAAATGTTTCAAATGTCTAGCTAGTCAGGAAGTTAAAAATCAATTGCAAGATTTGTACTGGACAAACACACAAACAAGAAAGCGAGTTAATAAAAGTATGGTAAAAATCCACGTTCTACGATATATATATATATATATATATATATATATATATATATATATATATATATATATACTCTTTCAATAATAAATTTGTGTCTGGGTTATTAAAAACTCATGTGAAAGGAAAGCTATTGTTTCAAGGCATAGCAGTTCTCATTTTAAGGAGTCAAAGATAGCCAAAAGAAATTTTAGATAGCATTGGTGTATATGATTAACTTACCTCGGAGACTGTGTTACATATACGTAAGTAAAATTTATTGTTGTTCCTCCTGCTTTGATTTGATTGATAATTAAAACCAATTTTGAGTCATCTGAACTCTTCCTTTTTTCTTATATAGTAACTTATTTATTTTAAGTTCTCATTCATCTATAAGCCCTAATTCTTTCATTAAGTACTTTAGTTATAATTTGCCATTTTAATAACAACTTGTTATTAAAATGTGTCGTGTCGTGTTATATTGGAGTGGAAAGCGCTTTCGCCTGTCTTGATTTTCAATTTAAGTGCCTTTTGAGCTTAATAGGTTTTTCACTGTCGGATGATTGTTTTACACGTGGATGACTTATGTAGGCATTTATTTTTTAGCTGCGTTTTGTTACTTTACTTTTTGGGGGGGTTTTAACTTATGTACTGCTTTAACAAAGAGATATGGCTTCTCAAATTGGTGAATCAAACTACTAAGAAATATTTTTTTTGTCTAATAGTATTATTGATAACCAACAACACCATCAGACGTTTTACTTTTTCTCATTTCCGTCATTTATAGCATTTCCAATTACGCGTTTCTCATAGTTTTAAAATCGATCGCTTACAAGACCTTTCAGTGGTAAATTGCTTGAATTGCACGTTTTACTCAGTTATGCCTTCAAACTTTTTTTCTGTTTTACTCGCTTGGGAAACGTATAACTTTATATAGACATACGAAAGGAAATTCAATGAAACTTATAGAAACGAATGTAAGGATCTCTTTTCTCATTGTTTTGTTGAGTTTTTGACCATGGTATCTAGTTGGACGCTGGCCTCCTCTTTATATGCTGTTTCCTGCCATTAAGTTTGAATCTAACATTTGAAAGTATCTCCCCCTTCTTTCTCACACACACGCACACACACACTCACACATAGGCACATATATGCTTACTACGCTAGTTGGAGCAACGCCAACGATTTCCGAAATACTGCTTTAGTTCACAGAACCTAATGGGTTCTTATCCTAGCTTTTAAGGGTGGTGGGTGCTCGTGTTTTTTGGCTGACATTGATGAGAAACTTAAAGTGTACTCGCCAAACTTTGCCAAATTGTTGAAAAACTATTTCGAGGAGAATCGAAACGCGATCATCGATGTGCTCTTGACACAGTTTTTGGTAACTAGGTTTCGAGACTACCTGCTTCCAATTTCCTCGATAATAAACGCAAGAGGAAAATTGTTGAGAATAATAAATTTCCTTTACAGCATTTGATTTTTAAAATTAAAATTTTTGAGGAAGAGAAATTTAGTGGATAACATTCGAAATAAACTTCCTTTATTGTGGAGGACAGCATTCCATCCCATAGTTTCCTAATATTTTCTTAATATATAGACTGAAAAAGTACGCATAAAAAAATTTTATGCGTAGCTAATTGCTTTGACCATCTGGATCTTTTACTAAGAATTCACTGCAAGTCCTAATAAAAGACCTAACAAGGAATTAAAAAACGATATATATTTATTTTAAATAAGATTGCAGATAGC
The DNA here is from genome assembly GCA_907164885.2 of Dolomedes plantarius. Taxonomy (NCBI): domain Eukaryota; kingdom Metazoa; phylum Arthropoda; class Arachnida; order Araneae; family Dolomedidae; genus Dolomedes; species Dolomedes plantarius. The sequence goes on from OU015501.1 coordinate 16,716,009, forward strand.
ATGAATGGTTTCTACACCAATGAAGATCTAATATCTCTCTCAGTTTATTTTGAACTTGTCCGTTTTTCTTTTAATTATTAACAATGAAGCATGAGGGTAGTTTGCGCAATTTAAACCGATTTTTTGAAAGGCAATTCCTCCTACATGTCAACTCTCCCTTTGCCATTACTATCCCAACATCCTTAGATTTTAGGTCATAAATAAATACAACACATCATTACTCAGTGTTGATGAAGCCGATTTTGGGGAATTGATTGGATTTTTTTAGGTCAATCTTTCTTGTAACACGTTGGACCAGCATCAGATAAAAGATAAGTTCGAGCGGTTACATGCATCCATGCCAACCGTCGAAATCGAACCCTCAAAATATGGTACTGAAGGCTTAACCGATGCCCGTCATCTGACATTACTTAAGTAACTTCTGTTCACTTGGGAAATGAAGGCGGAACATCACCGACTGGCCACGTGCTGTCTAGAAAAGTCAAATGGCTGCTATCACTTGCCGTCTGTATCTGTATTTATCATCCAGGAGACTTCATTTGTATCTTGATCATTCGCTCATGACTGTTCCCCGGAAAATATGACTGTGTTTTTAGTAAATTACATCTAAAAAATCAAATTTTCAATTTAAATTGATTTGAATTAATATGAGGCTAATCCAATTTATTACTCCATATCTTAACGGGAATAGAACCCTTAATTTGCCTTAAAAATATGTTCTTTTACTATGAATTTAAACTACAACAGATCCCATATAATGTAATAAAGTATCCCTAACTTTATAATCTAGACGTTTAACAGAGTTTAATATCTAAACCTAACATTTAAAACCTGATACTTAATTTTATGGGAATGTTATAGTTACTGGATAAATATTGCAGGATTTACTTTTTAGCATTGCTTACTATTTTAAAGCTTTTTTATAATTTACATTAATTGTATATCATTTATTTAAATAAGCATTCGACTTATTTTGTAATCCCGTTATATTTGGTTATTTGTAAGTCGCTTGGAATCGGCGTTTAAATTCTGCATTATTTAATCTTCATGATGCAGAGATCTCCATATCCGCTAAATCAGTCTACTTAATTTGGCCCATTATTTATATTAAAAAAAACCCACTCCATAAAATCTATACATTTTAAATGTGTAATAACCATTCAACTAAATTTAGTAGAACACATTTTATTACTTCTTGGGTTTCAACTATAAGTAGTTTAACTCTAATTTTCTTTAAAAAATATGCGTTTTCGTAAATTGGCATTAAGCATAAATATATATTACACTAGCTGAAAACCCGCACTTCGCTATGGAGTATATTCAAATTAAATGCAACGGTCAAGGTATGCAATTAATGCCAAAAATATGTATAAATATATTTATAATAAATACAACATTCAAAGTATGCAATTGATGTAAAAAAAAAGGAAAAAATATATTTATAAAAAATCGTAAAGATTATTTTTATAGACAAAATAATGTAGAAGAAAATATTCAAATTAAATTTAATAGGACATACTAAAGAATATAGTACAGTTAATATAGTACAGTTTGAGGAACATATCTTTTACTGAATTTTAATATTTTTTTGGATAATGTCCAATCGTCTGCCGCATTAGCAAGAAAAGAAAAATATTTTTTGTCTATTTGGTTGTTATGCACGTGACGATAAATTTATTTTAAGTACCAGAAAAGAAATCACGTGATCAGCATTTAATAAATTAAATTCTAAAAATTAATCTTTAAAAATTCACCAAAAATTAGAAAAGTGGAGGTAAAGATTCGAAAAATATTTCATTTTAAAGAAATTTTTATGATCTTTCTCGTGATATAAATTTTATAATCCCCAAATAATTATTTTAAATGCAAACTTTAAAAAAGTTACTAAAACAGCTTAAAATTTTAATTTAAAAAGATCTAAGAAGAATTTTTCAAAAATCTTTCTTAGTGCACCCCTTCACAATAAGAAGAATCGCCATGCAAAATTTCAGCACTTTAGGTCCAGCGGTTTGGTCTGTGCGTTGTATGTCAGTCTGTGAGTCAGTCAGTTACGGAACTGTTTTATATATATAGACTAACTCAATATTATAAAAAGTATTTGTACACTCCTTATAATTTCAAATGTTGAGTCTATTATTTTATAACTAATATTTCATTGGATATCCTTCAGCATAACTAATCAACCCAAGTCATTGTTACTTTAATTCTATGAAATTTAATGTCGACTAAATGGGATATAGAGTCCTATTCATTTCAAAGTACTTTTTAAGGCGGCTTTGTTGAAAACTTTATAGGTTCTAAGGTAAGAATTTCGAGTGCGGGGAAGTTTTCAAACCCATGCCCTACCAAATGAGGGGGAAAATAAGAGTGTTTCTTCCTCCCGGCAGTCCCCTCCAATAAAGAATATAATAATAAAAAAAATTGTTTGTGAGAGAGGAGGGAGGAATCATTCTGTTTACCATTTCGTAGCGTCGGGCGGCTTGAATAATCGTAGATGTTATCAGAAACTCCTTTGTTAAAGATATTTGTATATAACTTTCTGTCGTGTGATAATTGTTGCTTTTAATTGTATTAACGTCACTTTCACAATTGGTCTTGAATGGTGACTATGGACTGTTTAGCCCATTGCCATTGATGACCATTCAAGACCAATGCTTAAAACATCTTTCAATAGGTGAATTTATTGAAGGACATTATGTCCGTTATCCAAACCTTTGATTCGATTTTATGTTATTCTCGCTATATATCGTTTTGAAATAAGGCTTGGTCTCACCAGCGTTACGACGAATTTCAAAAAATTTATTTTCCCTCTTTGAGTTTTCAAACTGCGTCTTAGATTTAATATTGGCCATGCAAATTCATTAATGAAGTCTAGCCCTCGTGTAGTAAAAAATGACCGAAGTGCTCTGAACCAACCAGCCAGCCATTTATAAAGTCAAACTCTTCAAACAAATAATTTCAGATTTAAACTAAAAAATGGGTTTGTTCGGCAACATAGCTCTGAAAATCTAACAACCAATCAGACCAACTCATAGCAGCAATAGATATTAGGATTCTTTTTGGGGGAGGGCAAATCATTTTTAGCTGCTTAAAAATTCGTCTTAAATCTTTTTTTCCCTAATAAATATTTTTGCATGCATTTAGGTCTCTTACTGTTGCTTATTTTTAGGAGGGTGCTTTTAAAAGTTTAAAATATTTATGTTGCAATTTCAAACACGATTTTCAATTGAAAATCGCTTTAGGAATGATTCTTTCTACTCTAACTGTAATAGTTAATATTTTAAAACATTTTTCTCGTTTTAAAACGTTGTTTTGAAATATTTCCTTTCCATGCAAGTTACTACGTCACAATATGCTATCATTACCATTCTCTTCTAATGGTAAAGTTATCGCTGCATATTCAATCATTCTAGAGTGTTTTTCCATAACTCCCATTGCATTTTATACTGATATCTTCTGTCGGATGAAATTTCGGAGAGTGGAATCATGCCAAGAGAGTGGTAGATCGAAGAGTAATGGGTTGATCCGAATTCTAATGAGGAACAATAATGACTGGAAAAAATATTGGAATTTATGATGCAAAGAGAATGCCGAACATCTAAAAACTTGAGCATAAAGCTTTCTGGCCTTAAGTTCCCGATAAGTGTTTTGGACGAGTTGTTATTTTCAAATTCGTTTTTCTTTACTGTTGTTGTCTTTGTTGTAGATAATTTCAAAATCATAATATGCCTCCTACAGTTGTTTTTCTTAAAAATATAGACTAAACTACTTTATCAAAAACTTTTAATGGTTTACTGGCTTTTTTCTCAATTTTATAAAACTTTTACAAGAAAGCAATATTTTACAAATTGTGCGGAAACATTGTGTGAATGCATTTTTATATTTTAGTGATTTATTAAACTGACTTTGTATATAAATAGTCCGAAATCTATTGTGTTCATCTATAAAGAAAAAGTTTTTTTAATTTATAAAAAAACTCTTTAATATTCTGAATATACTCTAAGGTTATGCAAATGTATTCTTAAAAGTTTGTAATCAATTGAAAAAATTTTAACTCCTCTCTGAGGACTTAATTTCACCATAAATTGCATGTTTTTAATTGCACTTTATTTACTTTCAAACACTAAACACAGTTATGAAGGTATGCTAAATTTGAATCAAATCATCGATCAACGTGTTATTTAAAACCCCTTGCCTTTAGTTCAGTAGCATTTTTCAGCATTCCTTGAAACGCCTGTAGATTTTATTTCAGGCAGTTGCCTTTTTTGCAACAGTTTCATGGCTGTATTTGAAACTCAATTTCATCTAAACAAAACTGAAAATTTGCTTAGTAAGAAATTGAAAGCAACAAATGCAAACATTTTTAACAGCATCAGTTAAAGTTAACAACTATTCTTAGTCGTAAAAGGATTTTTTGCCGGAAAAAAAAGCAGCTCACGTATTGTAAAATCATACGCCCATCTTATTCACTGTTATTTTAACCTGGAGTAATGCGTCACGCTCATTTTACTTAGCTTTCTATATAGAATCGGTATGGTACATTGTTGCATGTTACATGTTCATCTGGTATGACTAATAATATTTTTCAAACAACTTGAATAATTACTAGGACAAAAGGGTAGTACATATAATATGTACATTTAATTTATTTATGATTCAGTTAAATGATTTTTTCATGATGTTCTTTTACACGTCATTATCAAACGGTTCAAAACGGAAAGGCCATCGTGATTCACCGATGGCTCACGCAGCTCTATACGGTTTGATAAAAGTAGCTGATAATGTTGTTGTGACAGACTTTGTGCGAGTTCGTGTTCTGAAGCACTTAGATCTGTACAAAAGAGTTACCTAATCTTGATTCCTTCAGGTATTTTCAGTTTTATTTATAATAATTCAGGATTACTCTATCCGCTCTAAATGCAACAGTATACAGTTTGACATAGGGTCAGATCATTACTAATTGGGTATGGCTATGTATGATTCACTAAAGCTAATAGAGTGTATACCATTTTAACAGTTGATCATATTCTGATCAGATTTGCTTTTACGATAGCTATCACTTAGGCGGTAAGATCAACGAAAAACAAAAGCATATTTTGATAATTGTTTAGAAATATAATTATTAGATTCAATAGTATACATCTGAAAGTTATAATAATTTAGGTAGTTTTAGAGCAATTTGACTTGCAGTACAGTATAAATTTCGTTATGCAAAAGAAAATTCTTTGCAATTTGGTTTTTTAGCCTTTATGAGAACTGCTTATACAAAATACTTACATTAAATATTGAGGTAAGATGCTTTTTAAAAAAAATTGAAATTCAAATGACTTGAAATTCGTACTCTGTGATGTAGCAAATTTTCAGCAGAAACTCAGTGGAAGACTATATTAGTAATTTTCAAAGAAAGAAAATCTGCACACCAGATTGAAACTTTTGTACATATATATTTTCATATATATATATATATATATATATACAGTGGAATCTCGATCTATCGTTTTAGAAGGGACCGACTGAACTGAACGACAAATGTGGGAAAACGATAGATGCGGGAACATAATAAAGCAATGTGATGTTGGGACTGGGGGAAATAAACAACACATAAGGGATAACGATGATTCGGAGAACGATCGATCGAGATTCCACTGTGTATATATATATATATATATATATATTTCTTTAATATCCTAACAATACTCCAGCTTTATTCAACTGCGGTATAAATGTTAGAATTACGCTCTGAAATTCCCCCTTGACTGCTACTTGCTGTCAAATATAAAGAACTTTTTGCTGGGTAGAAATTTGCATCAAATTCCAAGTGATTAGTGACTCAAACGCTTATTTTGCAGAGTTAGACATATCTTACTTTATGGAGGGGATTAAAAAAAAGCTTGAATGTCGTTGCATTAAATGTATCGACCCTAAGGGAGATTACGTAGATGGAAAAACATTTTTTTGTTTTGAAACATAGTTTTCATTATTTTGTAATGAAAATGATGTTTTTATTTGTTATATACACGCACACACACACACACACACATATATATAAATGTGTGTGTGTGTGTGATAATAACGGCCCACCATTAGATATCTAAAGCGTATTTAAAATTATCCTGTTAATAAAGCACGACCCCTTTTCTAAAATTGCAACCTAAAAGTAAAATAAGACAATTTATCGTAGCCCTGCAGATCATTATACAGGCATGTGAAGTAGTTGAACTCCATAACATCCCCAGATATGAGTGTAGGAATTTTATGAGATTCCGAATGCCAGTGTAATGTCAAAATTCTTGAAGAGCCCTCGAACCACTCTGAATTTATGGGGTCTGTAGCGTCGAAACCGCACTTTATAAGAACTTTATGGTCACTTATCCTGCACCCAGGTCAATAGTTCCCGGTTCTAACAAGCGCGGGATCTAGCAGTACAGTCCCCGGGAGAACTTAAGTGGACACGTGAAATCCACGAATCTAAAGTCGCCCAATTAAAATAGTTATTAAGTAGTTTAGGCCTTCTGGCGTCAATATCGCAAAGCACTCATTTACTATTTGCGTGAACAGAAGATTTCTCGCTCTTGGTGTCTAACTCTCGTTGCTGTTGGGCCTGCGGTCCGCTTCTGTCTGGTAATGTAATCCGCGCCCCGTCAGGCCAAGTCATGTGGCCACTGCAGCTAATGCCTTCTAATAAATAAAGCAAGTCTTCGAAGTTATGTATTTCATCAATGGCCCCATGTGTGCGTTTCTCGCCTAAAGTTCGTAAGTGCTTCCCTGGATCTACACTGCGCCCGTCTGCATCACACCTTCGTGCCGGCTACACCTCCGATTAGTGCTATGCCTCTCCTCCACGGCGTGAGGCACGTGGGCGTGAGGCATCACACGGCGTGATGCCTCACGCCGTGAGGCATCCCACGTGTGAGGCATCCCACGGCGTGAGGCATCCCACGGCGTGAGGCATCACACACATATATATATATATATATATATATATATATATATATATATATATATATATATATATATATATATATATATATATATATATATATATATATATATATATATACCCACACAACACACCGATCTCTATTAGACGTCTATAATACCTCACCTCATAAAAACGCGTACCTCTATAAGACGTCGAAAAATATCTACATCACGTGGAATGGAGCTCTATAGGAGCTCCGAGGTGTGCTCTCTTTGAGATCCATAAGACGTCTACGATATCTAAGCGGCGCTCTATAGGACGTCTATAAGAGCGAAAATTTCGATGTGGAGGGTACGCGATTTAGATATTTTAGACCTCTAAAGGACGTACTATTCCCCTCCAAAATATTGTATTTTGGATCTTAATTTCTTAATAATAAATTAAGCTTAATTTATTTCGAACAATTTGCATTCTAATAGGAAATTTTTATGCAAAAATAATTGCTACAGAGATTCTAAAACTAAAAGTAAATTTATGGAAGTATAACAAAAGTGTATAAAAATAATAGTTGTAAATGTATTATTATTTATTAAGTAATAATAATAAGTAATAATACATTAAGCTTAATTTATTTTAAACAATTTGCATTCTAATAGGACATTCTTATGCAAAAATAATTGCTACAGAGGTTCTAAAACTAAAAGTAAATTTATGGAAGTAGAGTATAAAAATAATAGTGTGTCTATTATTTTGATACTCTTTATTATACTTCCATAAATTTACTTTTAGTTTTAGAATCTCTGTAGCAATTATTTTTGCATAAGAATGTCCTATTAGAATGCAAATTGTTTAAAATAAATTAAGCTTAATGTATTATTACTTATTATTATTACTTAATAAATAATAATACATTTACAACTATTATTTTTATACACTTTTGTTATACTTCCATAAATTTACTTTTAGTTTTAGAATCTCTGTAGCAATTATTTTTGCATGAAAATGTCCTATTAGAATGCAAATTGTTCGAAATATATTAAGCTCAATTCATTTTTCTAAATTTATTAAGAAATTTAGGTCCAAAATACAATGTAAATATTAATATTTACCACTACTTTTGATGTTATTACGATGACAATTGTCATACATTATAACTGCCAAAAATAGTGATATATATTACTTAAATAATAACAGTATTACTAATGTTTAATGTAAAAATATTTAAAAATAATTATAATATTAAATATTATAATAATAAAACTAATATTTTTACATTAAAACTTGGTATTAATGCATTCTGAAATTTAAGAAAAAAAGAAAATTAACCAAAATGCTAATTTTTCAATTGAAAAACTAAACTATTATAAGTGCATATATAATTTTTTTAATGCAATTTTTCTAATTAATAAATATACATTTCAAAATTAAAACATAAATTGAACACTGAATTACCTTTTAAATTTGCTTGAAAACAAGTTTCTTCCTTTTTAATAGCTATTGTGATTAAGACTTATTTATTCGTCATAGGTTTTTGACAGTTTAAACCAGTTTTTGATGCTTGTAATGTCAAAAACCCAATCCTGCAACAGTATACTGGTTGAATATATAGATATCTCATATCTCTTTCTTTTTTCAGCCATCATTACTTATAAAAGTAACTTAGTAGGACATAATAAATTAAGTTTCAAAAAGTATATCTATGAAAATCATAATTTATTTTTATAAAAACTTTTCTGCTTCAGTTGGATTTTCATTAAAAATATCTTCTTCAATAATTAATCCAGAATTGTTTGTGTTCACATTCTTTAACATAAATATATTTTTAATACTGCAACAAAGAAAGAAAGAAAAAATGTTTTAATAAAAGGCTTTATTGAATACAAAATCATAAATTTTCCCCAACACAATTTTCTTTTTGTTTTGAACTCCTAGCATTTGCATGCCTTAACCAGTCTTTGACGACGGTTTCAATTTTTGAGTCAGTCACCTGCTTGTACAATGGATTTCTCCTAGCTGCACCTAGAAGTACAATAAATAAATTTTTAATTCGTTAGAAAATATCACTAGGTTTACCTTAATATCATTCACATTTTGTGAGATGGGTTTTAACTTAATGCATACTCGTAATATGCACACATTTAATATAACTAAAATATTACATACACACACACACACACACATATATATATATAATATTAATCTAAAAATGAAACATAATTTTAGGTATAAATAAATATAGCAAACTCAAAGGATGAAAACGATTTAAATTCTAAATAGACATATTAATGAAATAATAAAGAAAAAATTTGAATAATGGCTTACTAAATATAAGATGAGAAATTTTTAAGTTGCAGAAAGCTTTTTCTTTTGTGCCACTAGTCAGAGTAATATGCCACTAGTCTGAGTAATTACTTCATACTAAAAAAAAAAATTTAAACTTAGAATATAAATATGAATTCATAAAACATACACAATATATTTACTAGAATATATTTCATAACATTCAAAATCTTGACTATTAAAATGAACAATTGATGTTAATTCTATACCATAAACTTTTTCTATGAACTCGAATGGGAAAATATTGCTGATCTACAATTTCACTGTTATTTCAGTAAATTTCTCTTCAGGCAATCTTTTAATTTTGTGAGTGTATATTCCATATTAAGTCTGCTCTAAAATATTTATCTTACTAAAGAGTAATAATAAAATTATATACTATCCAACAGTTCTTTGGTGTCATTATTGTGTAGCTCCTGCTCAAGGAGCTACACAATATAGTACAGTTAATATAGTAGTACAGTTATTATAGTAGTACAGTTATTATAGTTTTCCTGTGGTTCAACAGTTACTGTTGGGGAAAAATGCAACATAGAACGACATTTCACAACAGTTCATAAAAAATATGATACTGAATATCCTCCTAACAGCAATTTAAGAAAATGGAAATTGAAAGAAATGAAAACCGCATTAATTGCCCAACAATCTTTGTTTACCAGGCCCGTGAATAAATCAAAAGCTGCTACTATTGCATCGTTTAAGATTGCACATATACTTGCAATGCACAAAAAACCTTTAATGGATGGTAACATAATTAAAGAATTAATGCTTGCTGCATCAGAGATATTATTTCAAGAATTTAAAAATAAGAATGAAATTATGTTAGCTATCCAGGAAGTTCAATTATCCAGAAATTCAGTAACTCGTAGAATAGAAGAAATATCTGTGAATATCAGAGAACAATTAAAAGAGGATTTACAAAAATGTGTTTTTCTAAGTTTACAGTGTGATGAATCAACAGATATCTGTAATGTAGCACAAATAAATATTTTTATAAGGATGGTTTTCAAAGATTGCTCAGCAAAGGAAGATATACCGTCAGTTTTGCCATTAAAAGGGAATACACGTGGGTACGATATATACCAAGCTATTAAAAATCATATTACAAAAATTATTCTTCCGCTTCAATTAATACTTTAATGTTACATTGTGAAATAAGCTGGCTTAGTAACGGAAAAGTCTTGGAACAATTTTTAGAGCTTCTTCCAGAGATAAAAGAGTTTGTAGAGTCTAAATCAAAGCAAACAAATCATGAATAATGCATTAATATAATTGAAAATATAATGATAATAAGTAAACTAAAATATAAATTATACAACATGGACCTGCCACTAACAACACAATATATTTACTAGAATATATTTTGTAACATTCAAACACTTGTCTATTAAAATGAACAATTAATGTTACTTCTATACCATAAAATTTTTCTATGAACTCTAATAGGAGGAAAATATTACTGATATACAATTTCACTGATCAAATACTCTATTTCTCAATTCAAATACTCTATTTACTAGCTGTGGTAAAGATTTATCAGCTTTTCTTAACAATTTCTTAATTTAACATATTTTGTTATATAGTGTTTTGGGTATGGTAAAATAAGAGGAATTTATATTTTGAGAAAACTGCAAAAATAACTTTTACCTTACTTTTTTTGCATTATAAACAACAAATTGTGCATTAAAATGCTCCCGTTTTGTAAAATTCCCCTTCTTTACTTTCCAAAGCAGTAATTTTTTGTCTTTCTAGCTGCTCTCAGGAATTTCCTGCGTGTCTTTGATTTCATTTGACTCTGAAATATTGAGTTATGAATTCTAAGACTATCCAAAATTTTATAGGTTTTCAAATTATATTATTTATGCTATTCTTTCGGGTTATTCGTGCTTGAAGCACAGTGAAAAAGTGCAGCTATGACATTTTGTTGCATTCCAAAGCTTTGTAAGCTGTTTTAGTCAGTGTATGTAAATTCAACGTTGAACATAATTGATATGCTACAGCAAAACCTTTACCAATCTGGTGCATGCCATACACTAGTCTGGTATTTATTTCAGAATTTACATTTTTTTTTTTTTGAAGATGCCAAACCTTTATGGAAGTCTCAGTTTTTACACTGAATATAAAAATGTGAGCACAGCCTATATCTTGATTCCTCACATAATGTTTGTTTATCTGAAAACCAGCTTGGACAGCAGAGTTATATTTAAAAGAATTCCATTATCCAAAATTCTAAAACCACTCATTGAACCACAGTTTTCATTTGTTGATATAGAACTAGCCGTCTGTAGCTTTGAAAAACTGGCAGAAAAACTTTGGTAATCACCAACATATGCAGAATTATGCATTTCACTTTCAACAGGACTATTATTTATTTGTAAATTTATTACCATAAAACTTACGTTTGCGTTTTCTAGAGGTACTTTTTGGCATTTTCGTTGAAAAAAAACTAAAAATATCGAGAAAAATAAATGGATTTAGTGACTTTTAAATGATTATCAAAGGGCAAACTCGTACGTAAACAATGATTTGGAATGCACAGTTTAATGCCAATTTCTAAAACAAAATTCCGTAAATAACGTTGGCAGATGTAATTCGTAATATTATTAAGATGCTTAAAAAACTATTTTTGTGTTTTTATGTGCGTATATAATCAGTTTTCCTAACAAAATCATGAAAAACAGCAATGTAAACAAACATTTTTGCTTACTTCTGGTTTGCAGAAACGTACTTTCAGTTGTAAAATTTCACAGCCAAGCAATATTAAAATACTTAAAACTTGGGTTCTAGACAAGCTAGAAACAATATTCAAACAGATTTTGAAAGTAAAAGATCATTCATAAAATAGCAAAAATAAAAAATCAATATTTTGACAGAAATTGACGTTTCAAAGGTGTCATTATACCTTAAGCATAAATTATTTAAGAATTAACACTTACCTTAAAACAAATAAAGGAAGTCGATATAAACTTGTTGAGCAAGGATATCCGCAATATTCCGATGTGATTATAGATCCAAATGAAGCATTCAGGTGCACTCGGTAACAAAGAACACAGCAGCGGTGTAGTTTGTTCATCATGGCGCTTTGTGACGGTGCTGGTCTAAAAGAGCTCCATAAGATGTCTATATCAGTATCTTTTATAGACGTCGACAATAGAGACTTCATCTATTAGAGATCGAAACTTAGATGACTTATAGATGTATATAATACGTCTTAGATCTCTAATAGACGTCGAAGTGAAGTACGACTATTAGACATCTATTTTTTCATCTTATAGAGCTCTATATTACGTCCTGGATGTCATGGATGAATTTCGAGCTCTAATAGATGACCATTAGCTCTGTGTGGTTGTGTGGGTATATATATATATTTATATATATATATATATATATATATATATATATATATATGTAACATCGGCGACATGGAGGAACAAATAACAGGCCAGAGTGGATGACGTCGCCGATACACATGATGACAAACCGAGCATTTTCCCGCAAAGACTCCCAACGCAGACTCAGGAACCACAGATACGTAATTGAATCTAAAGCATTTTATTAAGTTTTCCAAGTCGTCCGCCCGGGATTATATGACAGACCGATTCTTACAGAGTGTGTCTAATTTTAGACACCAGATAGTTTTATAAAGTCATTCCATCACGTGACACAGAGGTGTGACTTACATTTTGATTGGATAAAAGTTATTTGTTGATGCTCTGATCTGATCTAATTCGGTAGCCACGCCGCGTCGAGCTTAATTTCGGTAAAAAGTCAGCCATCTTTAATAATATTGCCTGGGGTTACAAAGGCTATTACTATGGGATTTCTATATAAGTTTTACTGGGATGACAATGCTAAAATTTAGAATATCTCTTGGATTTTAACACGAATGCCCAAGGGAAATTACCTATTTCAAGGAATTAAAAAAGGGTTTGTAATTTGGAATAGTAAAGTGAGGAATTAATAGTTTTTAAATGTTAAGATTGTTGAATTAAGAAATTACTAGTTTTTAATATTATAGAATATCCCCCCCGTCCGAGAAGAGGCTGACCTACAATGCCTGCATTGGAGGGCAGACTCACTCAGATGAGTGAGAAGAATGGGCATTAAAAAATTTGGAATAAGTTAACGTATCAAGTTCAATTAAAGTTAAATTGCAAGAAAAACATTTTTAAAGATCACGTGATGAGCTGACATAGCAACATTATCAAATTTACTGAAAAATATATATAAAATCACTAAAAAGAAGGACACATAATATTAAATTGAAGATTCTACATAAGTATGTATTTGAAACCTATTGAATAGGGACGTCTCCCCACACAACAAAATCTCAAAAAAAAATCAATTAACATAACCAAAAATTTGTAAACTACCAAAAATGTTCACTATAAACATACATTTAATACAATATCTACTATCATCTCGATTTGAATAATACAAAATAACAAAACATAGTAATAAAAATATCAAAAACAAACAAAAATTAAGTAAATGAAGTTGACTTTGATAACAGGATGAAAAATTCAAAAATTCTTCCTCAACGTTCACTACTATGGAGTGAGTCCAAAAAAAAATTTTATTAACTTATCTTGTAATGATTTATCTGTGCAACATTTTTAGTCCTTTCACAGTCATTAGTATGTTGAGGAAAAAACACCAATTTAAAAAAAAAATCACAGTCTTTTTAGTGCTGTGTCATTTCTGCTTCACAAACGTAGAATGCATAAATATCACATTATCTCGACTTGTTTACATATAAAGAAAATTAGTCCTTTAGTTACATAATAAAAATCACAGTTTATAATAAAAATCACACTTTCAATAAAAATCACAAGATTTAATAAAATCACACTTCAAATATATCAATTGTATATAAAAATTACAAAACATATCACTCATTATCTAGTTTTCGTATCTTTATTTATCTCATTATTTTTTCTTAATATCCATTATCTCCTTTATTTCAATATTACTTATTATCAACAAAAAAAAATTCTCTTTTCAATATCATTTATATTTCTTATTCTCATTTCATCATTTCTTATATTCATTTTATTTCGACAATATTTATTCATTCCAAAATTCTATTCAATATTCTTTAATTATACTTATTCATATTTATTCTAACTTTATTTATTCTCAATACTTTTCATTTTATTTTCAAATTATCTATTTACTATTCATTTGTGTACACTTATTTTAATTCTACGTGGATATCCAATTTTTTGTGTTGAAGGTACCTTGTTGTATGTGTGTTACCCAAACTCTTAGTTTCAAATTTTTTAATTCTACCTCTAAGCAGTGAGGGTTGTGTTTATGTTTGTGTAACAAGTGGGTTTTCTTTCTCCATATTGTTCTCTGACTAATAAGGAGGAAGAGACTTTTAGCCTTACAGTGGACTAACCGTAAATCTCCGACAGAATATGACTGCGTTGGAAAACAGCATCTTGCATAGTACACAGATGGAGAAAAAGGAAAAGGTGCAGTTGTCATACCTGTGGGAGTATAATATATAGAAATGGGAGGACAAAAGGAGTGGCCATCCCAGCCCTGTTTTAGTCATTACTCAAGCATATAGTCTTCAGCACTTTAAGTGACTGAGTTGTTGAATTAAAAACAAATAGTAAAAAAAAATTAACAAAGATCTTAAACAGTTGGGACGACATCCAACGCGCTTGTAGAGTTGGGTGATAGGAAAGTGTTTTTCAAGAAATAGGAAATTTACTGAAAGGTTAAAGAAGTAGAGTTGTCATAGTCGGTGTTTAAATTGAGATCCAAAAAAAAATTCACATATAATAGTATTCTTAAGAAGAAAGTTTAAGTTAGACTTTTTTTTTTTTTTAGTAGGACAACACATAATTAATTATATCAATTAAAAAAAAATATAATGATGTTAAGCATCACATAGAAAAGAAAGAAAAATGGATCTAATGTTTGTCATTATTCGTGGTGTAGTTTTAAGCTCTCTGGTGCATTATAATATCTCAATCTGCAAGCATGGACAATTTCAGAATCTCGTTTAGTGTGAAAGTTTGGTCTATCAATTTCATAATTAACTTTTGACATTTGTTTTAGAATAGTGTAAGGTCCAGAATAGGGTGAGCTTAATTTTCTAGTATTAGGATAGTGAAATTCTTCGAATAACACTAAATCTCCAACATTAAATTTAGATTCTACAAAACGTGCATCATATTTTACTTTATTCCTATTATGGTAATTAATTGTCCTTTCTTTAGCTAATTTTCTCGCCTCATCTACCTGAGGATAAAAATCTCGTTTTTTAACATGAGGTTCATAAGGTAATATTCCAAAAAGTAGGTAAGCTGGGGTCATTTGTGTAACTGAATGAGGCGTATGATTGTATTCATTAATTACTTCATTTAATAGGTTTGTCCAAGGAGTTTTGCTTGTTGAGTTATGTACTTTGCACCTTAATCTAGTAATTATTGTTTGATTTACCCTCTCTACCTTTCCGTTCGTTTGTGGATGATGACTCGAGGTAAGTAATTGTTGCACATTGTTATGCTCTAAAAATCTTCTAAACTTTGAACATGTAAAAGCTGCATTTCTGTCGGTTAGCAATTTTTTTGGTGTTTGAATTTGGAATATTTGTTTTAAGCAATTCGTATAAGTTTCAGTAGTTACGCTTTTTGATGGAAAAGCCCAAATATAACGCGTTGCATGGTCAATTATCAAATGTAAATATTTCTTTGTGGAATTATAGTAATTAAATCCGCCTACTGTGTCTAAACTTAAGCACTCAAAGGGTTGGTCTGTCGGAGGTACTTCTTGCAGCAATCCAAACCTTTTCTGTCTTTTCTTTTTGTTTAATTGACAAGTATGGCA